>JAVIWC010005559.1:0-590832 GCA_031894815.1 Creontiades dilutus | reverse complement strand
TTCGTTGAAAAACCTGTGCTGCATCGCGGAGCCTTTGAAAGCGCCTACCTCGACCCAACTCGGTGAGTTGAAAGACTTGATTTCGTATAAATTGTTGATTGATTCATTTATGTTTCCCTCTTAAAGGGATGGAAGGAACTCGTACTCATAAACGACAGGGATCTGTTGTCACACTATCCCTTGTTAGTTCAACACCTTTTGGATTACCTCTTCATTCACAAAGAGATTCGAAACAACGAAATTCCACTAGTTATGTTGTGCGATTCTATGATGTAGACATGTTGTAATACGTTTGGATTCGCCAACTCTAATATAAGATGTATCCCTTCATGTCCGCCTGAATAAAATGCATTTGAATTTCATCAAAGTCGTATAAAACTTGATCATTTTCATTTCATCACTCGTGGCTCGTGAAACCTAATATCTTCAAGTATCTTGTTTTGTTCCAAATTAACACACTTCTAATTGGAAAACTTGATTTTCCAAGGAAAAAATTGTCTGGCTGGGTTGCTTTTTAATCATTTAATGAGTTCCGATCAGGCATGGGCAAAGCTAATTTAGCCGAGCCTCAGCGTAACTAAACGCTAAAATTTTAGCTATTGAAAGACAGCTCATTTTTAAGCTAAATTAGTTATTTTTCTTCGTTCAATTTCTCCATAGAAAGTATAGTACGGCATATTCAAACGAATCCAGGCGGTTCTATTTTCAATAGACTAACCCAACTACTTATGCGGATGATGTAGACATTATAGGAAGAACAGTACCCGCACTCTCTGGTTCATTTCAAGAGTTTAAGAAAGCAGCAGAAGAGCGAGGACTGAGTATTAATGAGGAGAAGACTGTCTATAGCTTTTCCAAGTCAGCTTCAGAAATTTCCAAATCAATTTTAGAATTTTCCATTTCAATTTCAGACTTTTCCATTTCAATTTCAGAAACCGCTCCCACCCGGATATTGATAAATGGAAAATTCTGAAATTGAAATGGAAAAGTCTGAAATATAAATGGAAAAGTGAAGTCTTTGAAATTGATTTTGATTTGAAAAGTCTGAAATTGAAATGGAAATTTCTGAATCTGACTTGGAAAAGCTATATATGAAAACATCCAGAAATTCAGCTCCGCCAGAAAGATCTCTAAACATCCTAGAACATAGCTTCCTCTCTAGCGATCAGTTTAAGAACCTAGGAGCCATTGTAAACTAAGGATAATGACGTCACCACTGAAATCAAAGCGAGATTAGCTGCAGGAAGCAGATGTTTTTGGTCTATCCAGAAAGCTTTCAATTTCCGCCGGCTCTCTCGAAAAGCAAAGCTGACCGTCTACAAAACCATTGCGGTGACTTAAGCAAGTGAGTCATGGGTCCTCACAAAATCCAATGAACGCCTCTTGAATTGTTGGGAAAGAAAAGTCCTTCGTAAAATGTATGGGCCACTGTGTGATTTAGGCGAATGGCGAATTAGGCATAATGCTGAGCTGATAGCCTTGTATGATCAGCCCGATATTATCGCAGTAATCAAACGCGTTCGACTTAGATAGCTAAGCCATGTAGAGCGGATGCCAGTGGGGAGACATCCTAAAAACCCTCTTAAATGGCACGCCTGGGGGAAGAAGATTAAAAGGAAGACCTAGACTACGCTGGGTTGATGATGTAGAGGAGGATCTCAGAGCCATTGGTGTTTGAAGATGGAGGTGTAAGGCGACTGATCGCCAGGAATGGTCATCTGTTGTTGAGAATGCCCTGGTTCTCCAAGAACTGTATAATAATAGTTATTGTTTGAAAGAGAATAGTTTCGGAGAATTAGCTTTGAGGAAAAACAAAAGGTAATAGATTTGGTTGTAAGGTACAGCTAACTTTGAAAAAACTGCTCCCGAGTCTAGATATAAAATATTTCTCTTCTCAAAATTTAGTCTCTAGTTTTTGTTACTATAGCTATCCTACAGCTTTTAGCTTCTCTTGAATCGGTTTAATGATATATTTCGACACGATAACAATATTAGTAGTTACTGCGCAGACGCGCAGTCCTTGTGACTAGTGTAATTTGTACAGTTTTCATCCTATTTTGATTAGATTGTCAGGAAACGTGCGAATTAGGAAGGATAGGAAACCCGTGGGTAATCAAACTCCCTGTCCTGCACATTCCTTGAAAATTTCCTCATAATCGGATGAAAAGTGAAGAAATATAAACTTGTTACAATGATACCACGTTCCCACATGCGTAGACGATACTAATGGTTCTATCGTTTTGAGATAATTTTAATACATAAATGAGATAATGTTAATGTGTGAAATGAGATAATTAAACTAGTTGTTCCTGGCTACCCTACCAATTTGAGCGAGATGGGTCTACTAGCTCCTGAGAAAATGATGCTGAAGGGACTTTACTTTTGTATGCGCAGACTTAGGCCGGACGCACACATAATCGAACGGAACAGAACAAGACATTTCGTTTTCTGTTCTGTTCTGTTCTGGCTTGTTCGATAACTTTCGATGATGTTTCGTATCGAACGCTATCGAACAAGACAGAACAGAATCCTGGGCAGTTGTATTCCAGACCTCGCGCAGTGACCTACAATCTTGCAAGTATAGTGTTGTTTTAATAGTAATTCGTAATACAATTCCATAGTTTGTTACAATGGACGACGAGGAGGAAACTGTAGTCATGTTGTGGAATTTTCTACAATTGTTAGACTCTAAAAGTGATAGAAAGGTTTGGGTTCACCCTATTAACGAAAAAAAGAGCCTGGCTTCATTGCTGAACTGAGGTCAGACCGTGCAAAGTTTTACAACTATTGTCGTATGACAATGTCAACTTTTGACTACATATTGTGTCAAATTAAAGATGAGATCCTAAAGCTGATGACGCTGTTTTTCAAATTTCCTCCGCAGAACATGCGCAGATTAGATTGTCTGACAGCTTTTGCTTTAAGGCCAAACTTCGGCAGACAGCGTCAGTCATGAAAACACCGTTCTATCGTGTTTTTTGTCTTTTGGTGTGCTGGCACTCCATATCCGTACATTATAAACTCTTCTCATCAGGCACTGTCAGTCAAAATGTCTTGTCGTGTTCTGTTCCGTTCGATTATGTGTGCGTCTGGCCTTACTTATGAGCGATAAAATACACATTAGGCAATCAGCTACGAAATTTGTGCAGACTGATCTAAAACGCAAAATGCTATTTTGGTTTATTATTAAATAATAAACCATTGTAATCGCTCTGGAAAAAAAAATTCTAACCCCCCCTGAAAATTTCATGGTTTACGTTTCAAAGGGTGTAGAATCCGAATCTGCAATACAAATTTTTCCGTCCGTCCGCCGTACGCACGATATCTCCGAACGGCTGGAGCAAAAGATCTGAAATTTTCAGGAAAAATCCATCTTGGTCCGACGACGCCCCAATTCTTGAGCCAGCTCTCTCACTCAATTTAAAGTGCCCTTTAAGGGCTGTCAAAGTTTTGTAAAATCCCTAAAAACCTCAAAACAAGTCGAATCGGCCTAAATATTTTCCTATTTGAAGAACATACCATGAGGAATCGAATGAGCCCTTCCCCACGTCCGTAGGTCAAACCATTCCCGATGTATGGCCCGATTTATGGTGCCAACATTTGCGTTTTTTGGTTTATTATTTTTTGTTTGTAACATAGTGATGCCGATAGCGTCGAATTGTAGTAAATGTGGTTACTGGAGTGATAGCCGATGTGGATACTTGTAGTTTAAAGCCGATACACGGGTTGAAGCATTCTGATATGTATGAAACGCTGATAATATATAGGTAAATATTATTATTCAATGTTATTACTGGGGTAAATAAGTATTCTTTCACTCGGGTTTATTAATCAATTGGCTTGCGTTCATGATTTGAATCTGTACTAAGCTTCGGAGTGTGTTTGTTTCACAGGTGCATTTCAGGTGATAAAGCTTAGTAGAAATTCAAATTATGAACGCAAGCCAATTGAATAATAAACGCCAGTGAAAGAATTTGCAGCGTTTTAGAACAGAAAAATGTTGTTTTCTTGAGCTGTGTTTTCAAAGGTGTCTGTTCGCTATTAGCTGAGAGGTGGCTATTCCTACAGATTTTAACTCCTCATGACAGCTAATTTCCCGCAGCTTAATAGCTTTAGCTCTAACTTTCAATTAATAACTAATTTAGTTTAAAAATTAGATGACTCTCAGTCGCTAATTTTTGTGTAACTAAAGGAAATTAGCTAGGTTTTAGCTGTAAAGGTAATGAATCAGTTAGCTAATGCCCAACTCTAGTCCCGAGTCATAAGAATTCCACTGGGTTTTGATATTTCACGTTGTAGGCACTGTGTTTTTGAACCTATTTTTGGGGTTTATGGCTAAATCTAGACCTGATGGGGCTACATTGACCTCAAATCCGAATTCGGGGACCCCGAAAACCCATAGAAAGCATAGTGAGACCACGATATTAGGAACTTTAGTTTTGTAGGGCAGTGTAAGGTTACTATGATATATAGGTATAGATATTTCGTAGTGAGTGCTTGAAATGAAGTTCAATTTAGTCTTCGCAATAAATGCGAAGCTTTTGCCAATAATGACAAGACGTTCCATATCTAGTAAACAACCTGTAATTTAGTGCTCCCTGACCTTGGGGACCGCATAGCGCTTACATGACTTCGTTTAGCTCGTATTATCGTCGAGCTGTTGTTATTGAAAGCTATTACTGGATGGGAGGGTTAGGGGAAGACTATTTCAGCTTTGTTTCGCACGGTAGGTCTAATTGCTTCGCTAGAAACTCTGGATTCTTCGGTAGGTAAACACCGATAACACCACGAGAGAGCGGATTTCAGTTCAAACACGACCATGTTGGAGTGAACTTCTCGCTGTCAAGTGTTGCTAAGTATTTTTAACCTTTTAATGCTAACTTCCTTCGTTGAGAGGTCAAGGTATGTGAACTGTTTTTCTTGGGTTCATCAGTAAAGCGATCACATCCATAATATTACGAATTGCTGTAGATATTTGATCGTTTTTACGCGGATAATAATAAATTGTTCATGAGTTAATGATTATTGTATCTGATTCATATCACTGGAATCTTAGCTGATCTGTCTTGCTGGTGAAATGAATGAAATGTATTCAGTGTCCTTCGATGACTTTTATCGTCCGTCCAGTAAGGAACTCGTATTATTATTGGTTTGGATGACATTATGACGACAGGCCGCCGTTATAAAATTATAAAATTACGAGTTTCTGTACCCGATTTTTCAGCAAGTGTTGTGTTGTTCTTTTTGAGATTGTATCTTGTTCACGGTTGATTCTTTTTTTCTTCTTTTTTGTTCATTCTCAGTTGTTTGAAATACAGGTTCGAAACGTAGGTATTTACATTCATTCAAGGAAGGACATAAATGCTACAACCCCTCTAAGAGAACTTGGGTAGCTTATCAAACAATACAAATTGTTACAAAACTTATTTAAACAATTTAAACATATTTTGTCTTGAATCAGAAAAAGCGTATATTTCTATTATTGATAAGTATTAATTAACTTTTCTTTTTAAATCAAATTTGAACTTCTGAAAACTTAATTGTAGCATCTGGTCTACTAAGTGCATTAAACACATACATTTTATTCAACTTTTTAACCAATATTTTTCTAAAACTATCGATATTTTTGGTCAATACTATCGGTAGTGCCTACTATCGATGATTAACCTACGATATATATCGGGATCGTTATTTTAATGCCGATACTATCAAACATCGATGTATCGATGGCACAATTTTCTGAAACCTTTTCCTTGATTAAGCCGACCCATTTGATATATAACACATGATAATATCATGTGACCAATATGGGTTCCGAGTAAAAGTGACCAAGTAACATTTGCAAAATTTTACAGGGGAGCGATCTGAAGTTTCACCTATTTTCTTCTTACAAACACTGGTTGTGTGATGTCTCATCCGACTATGTTTCGATTTTTCTTCATCCTGTAGGTAGTTAGCTAGTGCCCGCCTATGATATCGTGCTTCAAAATTCACTTCAGATTAAATAAGAGCTGTTTATTCGGAAAACTCTATTTGATCATTTTTACCTGCCTGGAGTTTCAAGCTTTACTCATTTGGTCAATTCAATTCTTCGAAAATCAGTCGCATAGTTACATGAAATTGAGGGATTGAATAGTTTTTTCGTTAATTTATCGTGTTGCCAAGCATCTAAACAACAATGACATACCTATTTCTGTTAGAGAAGGTTATCCATTACCTATCACTGTAATTGGTCATTTTCACCTGCCCACTATGCAATCTTACAAATCTTACACAGTAAAAGTGATCAAATGGCAATTGATAACATTTACATGCACCAGCGAGAGTACATTTATAATCCATCTCGTGTTTTGTGGTTGAGTTCAAATGCCATTTGGTCACATAAAACTCTTTGGGTCAAGCAGGTAAAATTTATTTTCAAGTATTTCTTGCACATCAGTTTGAAGATAACGTTCTTAGCAACAACACACAGTAGACAACGTTCCTTAGTACCGGAATGACAAAAAAGCTCATTTTGAAAAAAATGTTACTTGGTTACTTTTACCCGGAACCCCACGATAATATGTACTGTAGAAATGAACTAAAAGAGTGGTGGCCAATAGGTAGACAGTCATAGTCGCGGTCGTGTCGAGATGAGGGCAAAGTGGCGAGGTGGAGTGGTAATCGGCAAGATTGCTTTGTGGAATCACCACCCGTATTATTTGAAGCTCTTTTCTCAACGTTCAAGGTTTGCATGAGATTATGACAACACCATTCGATTAAAAATTTGGACTAGTTCTAAAAAATATGCTTAGGAACATGCGAAAAATGACTGTAGAATCCGAAACTGGATTGAAAAAGAGGGTCCCCTTGCGAAAGAACAAAGTTGCTGTGCGTTGCGCATTGATTTTAGTCACAAAAAATTAATTGAGAATGTTGAATTCATTGAGTTATAGTGTTCGAAATTCTGGATATAGGGAGTTTTGAAACAACTTTGTGGGTATGAGTATTTTCGCACCAAAAACCAGTCCTGGCATAATAAATAACTATATTACTATAAAAGGTGATGTATTGCAATGAACAGATGTTCTTACATAACTCTGTAAGTTTTTAGAAAGTTAAAGCCCTCAAAAAGTATAAAACGTGAATAAAAATTACAAATTGAATTTAAAAATGGATTAAAAAGATGAAATTAATTGAATAATACAAGATTTATACGGGAAATAAAATACATATTTCTATAAAAGCTGATAAATTGGAATGAACAGATGTTTTTACATTACCCTGTAACTGTTTGGATAGTTAAAGCCCTCAAAAATGTATAAAACGTGAATTAAAATTAACAATTGACTTTAAACATGGACTTAAAAGATGAAATTAATTGAATAATACAAGATTGATACGGAAAATAAAATACATTTTTCTATAAAAGCTGATGTATTGGAATGAACAGATGTTTTTACATTACTCTGTTAGTGTTTAGAAAGTTAAAGCCCTCAAAAAGTATAAAACGTGAATAAAAATTAATATTGACTTCAAAAATGGATTAAAAAGATGAAATTAATTGAATAATACAAGATTTATACGGAAAATAAAATACATATTACTATTCAAGCTGGTGTATTGCAATGAACATATGTTCTTACATTACTCTGTTTAGAAAGAATAAAGTTTTTAGAAAGTTAAAGCCCTCAAAATGAAAAAAAATTAACAATTGACTTTAAACATGGACTAAAAAGATGAAATTAATTGAATAATAAAAGATTGATACGGAAAATAAAATACATTTTTCTATAAAAGCTGATGTATTGGAATGAACAGATGTTTTTACATTACTCTGTTAGTGTTTAGAAAGTTAAAGCCCTCAAAAAGTATAAAACGTGAATAAAAATTAATATTGACTTTAAAAATGGATTAAAAAGATGAAATTAATTGAATAATACAAGATTTATACGGAAAATATTACTAAATTGCATACATTTTCTTACATTATGAAAAAAATTAACAATTGACTTTATGTACTGAACAGATGTTTTTACATTACTCTGTTAGTGTTTAGAAAGTTAAAGCCCTCAAAAAGTATAAAACGTGAATTAAAATTAACAATTGACTTTAAAAATGGATTAAAAAGATGAAATTAATTGAATAATACAAGATTTATACGGAAAATAAAATACATATTTCTATAAAAGCTGATGAATTGGAATGAACAGATGTTTTTACATTACCCTGTAACTGTTTGGATAGTTAAAGCCCTCAAAAATGTATAAAACGTGAATTAAAATTAACAATTGACTTTAAACGTGGACTAAAAAGATGAAATTAATAGAATAATACAAGATTGATACGGAAAATAAAATACATTTTTCTATAAAAGCTGATGTATTGGAATGAACAGATGCTTTTACATTACTCTGTAAGTGTTTAGAAAGTTAAAGCCCTTTAAAACGCCAAGATTGAACGACATTTAAAAATGGATTAAAACTTCAGATTAAAAAGAAAATTAATTGAATAATACAAGATTTATACGGAAAATAAAATACATATTACTATTCAAGCTGGTGTATTGCAATGAACAATTGACTTTAAACATGGACTAAAAAGATGAAATTAATGAATAATAAAAATTGATTCACTTAAAAATACATTTTTCTATAAAAGCTGATGTATTGGAATGAACAGATGCTTTTACATTACTCTGTAAGTGTTTAGAAAGTTAAAGCCCTTTAAGCCCTAAGACTTTAAAAATGGATTAAAAAGACTGAAAATCAGGGGCGTAACGTACACCCCCGCAAACCCCGCGATGCCCGCTCAAGCAAAATTCATTTTTTTTTATTTTAAAGAATAAAGCGGAACTAACGACACACAGAAAAATTCCATTATGTAACATCAAGTTCATAAACATCGACGGTAATGTAGATTCACTGATCAATCATCTTTTGGTTTTATTTATAACCAGGTGAGGAAGGGTGTAAGGTAGCTAAGGTATCTGAATTTGCGAAGGTGCGTACTAGGGATGGGACATCGACGTGTTTTGCTACGATAACATCGGTTTGGTTTACTCTTTGGTTTGGTTTTCTCTTTGGTTCACAGAAACAATTCCATCTTGTCTGCTTGCTACCCAACGTGGTAAAAGAGAAATATTCAACTGCTGTAGTATTAGCGAATTTTCGAAGAAAAAGAAACTACTTATTGTTCTCGGACTAAAATGTTTGCATCAAGATCCGTTTTAAAGCATTCCAAGTCCACTGTCGGACACCAAAAACACATTCCAGACGATAACTCGCGATAAAATTAAGATTAAAACTCAAATTTGCGCAACAATCTACCTAGGCTTTCAAAAGGCTATGTTTGAAGATGAGCACAATCGCTTCATTCTAAGGGGAGATTTGGGGCATTTCAAACGTGGGAAAGTTAGCCGAAAATCCCCAAGCAGGTGACTCTCTTTTATAAAGGTTTTTTCACGCTGAACACGATGGCGAAATCGGATTGGAAACATTTCAATCCGTTCAAAATAGAGCAGTTGATGATAAAACAAGGTAGATTGGCAAAATTCGCCAAAAAAATAAAATATTCTTCAGCTCTCAAAAATTTTGAAATTAAAATGAGAAATGGGTATCACAAGTCAGAAAATAAAATCGTCGGTTTTTGCGTAATTTTTCCTCTTGTAAAACGAGTTACGTTGAAAATACTAGAAGTCTCGAGTTCGTAAACTTTAAGGTAAACTTTACGACGTAAAGGTAGGTTAAATTGTTATATTATATTATGTATTTTTAGTTAGGTTATCGTAGCGTATTGTACGATGACCGTTGAAAAAGTGCACGCTTCTCCAAAAAAAAAAAAAAAAAAAAAAACATTATGGGGAGGGGCCCCGAAAATATTTTGCGTCCCGGGCGCCCCGCTGAGAAACGTTAAGCCACTGGAAAGAACGTGTGTTTTCAAGCACATTTGGGATTTAAAAAAAAACAACCTGCATAACTAAAACTTTTTTTTCTATTTCTGGGAGAAGAATGTCATTTCGGTAGAGTTCACCATCACAGAATGGATTAAACATCAATTCATTCCATGGATGCCCGTTCTCAAACATAAATTTCTCAAGTAATGCCGTTGAAACCAACGGTATCCTTAGATTTGCAAATACTCCGAAAACGCCGGAGTTACGTCCGTTTTAGTGACGTAAGGTCGAAAACAACTCAATCGCAATTTTAACAGAAAAAACTCGTTTTTCTGCAGTTAAACACCATTTTCTTAACTAAAACAACTTTTAATAACCAAAAGAACTACACCGTTGGAAAGCTAACATTTTGGCGCACGTTTTATCAGGTCTGCACGGTTCTGCGTCAAGCATTAATGGGGTTGCTAGGCGAGATGAAAAACAGGCGATTTCAAGATTTTGACAAAACTACCATTTCGCGCGGCAATTGCACATCTTTAATGTAACTAAAAAAATGTTTTCTGAAATTAAATAGATAGACAATTTAACGCTCTTTCCCACGGTGTCATCAAATTTGAGCTATCTCCGACATTGAGGGAGTTATGACAGTTTTAATGACATAAGACTGGAAACACGAAAAAAAAAATCTTAAATCGCGAATAATTCGGAAACGAGGACTCTGGCAAAAAATGGCTAGGAGGCATTTTTGTTCGGTAATGAGTTGTATAACTCCTGGGATACCCCGTATAAGATGTAAGCCCCTACTGACTCTTCCTATCGTGATCACAATAACCCACTAGATTTAGTGATGGTAGTTTACCTGAAGGGTCGGAATTCTGAATAGGGGTATTACTTGTAAATAACGAGACCCAGTTTACTGCAGGGAACAGGATGCTAAATAAAAGTCACAATTATAGAAACGTGATTTATTAATGTGAAGCTATTATTCTTATTCTTTCATTGCATTATGCTAATACCATTGAATTAAACAATAATAACAAAGTAATACCATTATTTTAAACGAATAAAACTGAACATAATAGCTTCACATAATACCTTCAGTTTCGATCATTGACAATTTGAAAATATTTACTAAAAGGAAAAATAATATAAATAAAGAATGCAATAGGCCTACAAGAAAGGACAAAGGATATAGGTAGAAAACGTATACATCGCGAGGCGAGAACTAGCCTTGAGCGGCCGTATGCAGAGCAGTTGACGAGGCGAGTCTACTCCATTCGAACTTTTGGTTTATATTTGCCAAAACGGCCTCCAAGACGTCTATCCCAATATAACCACAGCTTTGAGAATTTTCCTTACAATACCCGTGTGTGTAGCATCGAATGAAAGAAGTTTTAGAAAACTGAGGATAATAAAAAACTACATCGGGAACTTGACAGGACAAGAACGACTAAGCAACTTGGCAATCATATCAATAGAGCAAAAAAGAGTCTGCAAAACCAAATTTTTACAGTTTGTTCCTCTCATCTATTGCTAAGAGTGAACCAAATTTCAAGTTTTTATTTTCATGCCCAAAAAAGATATTGAACCTCAAAGTTTCAGAATTTTAAAAATTTGTCATTTTTAAAAAATTTATATTTTGAAAACAAAGTTAGTCTGCAGCTTGGGATTTTGTGGATTTGGAGCATACATATATACATATCTAATTAAAAATATAAATATAAATGCCAAGTGGGTGTGGCACATAGCTTCCTCGTATCCATAACATGACTGTATAGATCATTGAAAATTATTATTGACTAAAGAACTTCGTTCAATTAGGCGAAGTAAATGGTGAATTAGGGTAAATTTATTGTTATGCAGGAGCGTAATTTGAGAAAATAAATGTAGGCATGTTCAACTATTGAACAAACTATAAAGTATACCTAATAAGTCCGAACAATCCCTGAAAATTTCATCGAAATCGGTCAAAAACTCCTGGTGTTATGCTTGTGGCAAGGATTTCACGTTTGCGCATGCGCAGAGGCTGCTATTGATCCGGGTGTCATGAAACTCATAGAGGACCATCTATACCCTAACCCGCACAATCCCTGAAAATTTCATCGAAATTGGTCAAGAACTCCCGGGGTTATGCGCGTAACAAAGATTTCACGTTTGCGGATGCGCAGAGGCTACTATTGATCCGGGGGTCATGAACTATAGGGGACTATCCCTGAAAATTTCATCGAAATTGGTCAAGAACCCCCGGAGTTATGCGCGTAACAAAGATTTCACGTTTGCGCATGCACAGAGGCTACTATTGATTCGGGGGTCCATCTATCTACATCCCAACCCGCACAATCCCTGAAAATTTCATTGAAAATCGTCAAGAACTCCCGTAACAAGGATTTCACGTTTGCGCATGCGCAATAACTCAAGGGGACCATCTACACATCAAACCAAACAATCCCTGTTTCATCGAAAATTTCATCGAAATTTCCCGCGCGTAACAAGTTTCACGTTTGCGCATGCGCAGAGGCTACTATTGATCCGGGGGTCATGAAACCTATAGGGGACCATCTACACCCCAACCCGCACAATCCCTGAAAATTTCATCAAAATCGGACAATAACTTCGTGTAGTTTTGCCCGTAACAAGGATTTGCTGACAGACAGACAGACACACAGACAGACACGGAACCAAAATTGTTCAGAAAGGTCTAAAACGCAAAATGCGAGTGGAATTTTTGATTTTGGAGACAAAAAAATTTTCACATTCCGAAAGTGAAAACAATGCTTCCGCTACTTTAGTAAACTCGGAAGCAATAGCTTCTGTGCTATCTTTTGATGGTATCATTAAAACATTTGCAGCAAAAAAGCCCGACAATTTTCATTTTAAAGTTTGTTTAGGGCTTCCATTTCGTACAAAAATGTATTTATCATCTACTAGTTTGTTAAATTTAATAAAAATTATATGGTATTTTACATTGAGCACTTACTTACCAAACCTTCATCCTTTTAGTAGAAGAGTTTATGCATTGTGAATAAATCAAATTAATTATATTTATATTTTGGTTCATTGGTATATTAAGATGGTATGAGTCATGAGATATCGGGTCTATGGGGGGGCGCCAAATTTATTTCTTGCTCTGTGTGAAATACGGGCTGGTTACGTCCCTCGCTGGGAGTCAGTACGTTCTGCCCTCCCAGACGCCCCTTCACTTTTGCGAGTGCGGGAGTCAGTAGTACTGACTCAGTAAGTAGTCCCCCAATTGAAGCTGGAACCTAGCTACGCCGCCTGCAGCGCCCCCCCTCTTGAGAGATAACTCTCCTTCAGCGCGGCGCCGCGGCGTGTCTGAAGTGAAAAACGAACGCGATCGACGGGAGCGAGCGGGCGCCCATCGAGATCTGTTGGTACGATCAAACAATACGATACAGAATTGTCAGACGTAACAACGCGGCATCGCGCTTTGTTGAGGCAGAACGATCGTGCGGCGTGGTACGATTTTTCTTCAGTCCATGAATCATATTGGTACTTGCCAGTTAGTTGAAGGCGGATATAGCTAACGTTCAATACCTACGCTATGTGGATGTACGTCCCACCAAACACTTTAGTGTTCATACTTCATTACGAGTTCTGTATTATGAAAGTATCAAGTATTAGGAAAAAAGGACCTACGTGAAGGGCCAATGTGAAGTTAGTGTAATATTGGTTTATAGCTTTTCCAAGTCGAATTGAGAATTTTCCATGTCGAATTGAGAATTTTCCAAACCAAATTGAGAATTTTCCAAACCAAATTGAGATTTTCCCAAACCAATTTGAGAATTTTCCAAATTAATTTGAGAATTTTCCAAATCAATTTGAGAATTTTCCAATCTAAGAAACATTCACTACTTAACAGGAAGAGGAAGTTTTCCAAACCGAATTGACAATTTTTTAAGGCAATCCAAGACTTTTATTGAAAACAAAATTAGTGAAGCAAAATGAAAGAATGGCACTTTATGAACAAATTAACATTGAAATGAAAAAAAATTTCATTGGCAAAAGTAGAGTGGCCTCGATTTTTTCTGTTCTTAACAAGAGCGTAATTTTTATAAAGTATTCTTCGTTCATTTTGTCTTCATGATTTCAATGTTAATTTGTTCATAAAGTGCTATTCTTTCATTTTCTTCACTAATTTTGTTTTCAACAAAAGTCTAGGATTGCCTTAAAAAATTGTAAATTCGGTTTGGAAAACTTCCTCTTCCTTTTTAGTAGTGAAAGTTTCTTAGATTGGAAAATTCTCAAATTGATTTGGAAAATTCTCAAATTGATTTGGAAAAATCTCAAATTGATTTGGAAAATTCTCAAATTGGTTTGGAAAAATCTCAATTTGATTTGGAAAATTCTCAATTCGACTTGGAAAATTCTCAATTCGACTTGGAAAAGCTATATTATTCAATAATAAACCATTGTGATCGCTCTTGAAAAAAAAAATTCTAACCCCCCCCCCCCCCCCCTGAAAATTTCATGGTTTACGTTTCAAAGGGTGTAGAATCCGAATCTGCAATAACAATTTTTCCGTACACACGACTTCTCCCAAACGGCTGAAGCAAAAAAGCTGAAATTTTCAGGAAAAATCCATGTTGGTCCGGCGACGCCCCAATTCTTGAGCCAGCTCTCTCACTTAATTTAAAGTGCTCTTTAAGGGTTGTCAAAGTTTTGTAAAATCCCTAAAAACCTCAAAAAAAGTCAAGGCAGCCTAAATTTGTACTCTTTTTGAAGAACACTCCACGAGGAATCGATTGAGCCCCTTCCCAGGTCCGTAGGTAAAACCATTCCCGATTTATGGTGCCAACATTCGCGTTATTGCTTCCGAGTCTACCAAGGTAGCGGAAGCATAGTTTTCACTTTCGGAATGTGAAAATTTTTTTGTCTCCAAAATCGCGCATTTTGCGTTCTAGACCTTTCTGAACAATTTTGGTCCCGTGTCTGTCTGTCTGTCAGCAAATCCTTGTTACGGGCAAAACTACACGAAGTTATAGTCCGATTTTGATTAAATTTTCAGGGATTGTGCGGGTTGGGGTGTAGATGGTCCCCTATAGGTTTCATGACAACCGGATCAATAGTAGCCTCTGCGCAAGCGCAAACGTGAAATCCTTGCCAGAAGCATAACTCCAGGAGTTCTTGGGCGATTTCGATGAAATTTTGGCAGACGTTTTTATTTTTGGAAATGTCATAATATTTATTTATCACTTCAGTCATCTATCTATTCAGCGTCAATGTCAATTTTTATTATTAGGTATATTTTATAGTTTGTTCAACAGTTGAACATGCCTACCTTTATTTTCTCAAGTTATGCTCCTGCATAACAATAAATTTACCCTAATTCAATATTTACTTCGCCTAATTGAACGAAGTTCTTTAGTCAATAATAATTTTCAATGATCTATACAGTCATGTTATGGATACGAGGAAGCTATGCGCCACACCCACTTGGCAGACGTTTTTTGGTTTATTATTGTTTTTGTGTTGATATCAGTAACCTGGTGATGTAGTAATGTGGATACTGGAATGAACTCCTAAAAGGCTTTGTAGCCGATAGACGGGTTGAAACATTCTGACAACCATTAAAAAAAAAAAACGCCGCAAATTCTTCCACTGGGGTTTATTATTCAATTGGCTTGCGTTCATGATTTGAATTTCTACTAAGCTTTGGAGTGGGCGTGTTTCACAGGTGACAGAGTGATTATTGAATTTCAGGAGATACGCATAGAGCACGTAAATCTGTTCTCGAACCAAAATACCTATTTGGATTGTTCAGTTGACCATATTTGTGTGCCTCCTGAAATTCAATAATCACTCTATCACTTGTGAAACACTCACACTCCAAAGCTTAGTAGAAATTAAAATCATGAACGCAAGCCAATTGAATAATTGCAGCGTTGTTTAGTTAGGTTATCGTAGAGTATTGTACGATGACCGTTGAAAAAAAAAGTGCAAGCTTCGAAGAAAAAAAAATAAATAAATAAAATAAAACATTATGGGGAGGGGCCCCGAAAATATTTTGCGGGGGGGCCCCGCTGAAAAACGTTACGCCACTGCTGAAAATGGTAATACTACAAAATTAAAGAAACTTTTACTAGGTATCTTAGTGAAGTACTGCCCTCCTCATGTCCTCATTACTAGCAAATGCTAAAAAACACTGCAAATTCTTTCACCGGGGTTTATTATTCAATTGGCTTGCGTTCGTGATTTGAATTTATACTAAGCTTTGGAGTGTGCATGTTTCACAACTGATAGAGTGATTGTTGAATTTCAGGAGGCAAACAAATATGATCAACTGATCAATCCGAATAGGTATTTAGGTTGAGAACAGATTGAAATAGTGTTGGAATTATCTATGATAATTAACACTTATTTCTACCCCAAAAACCTAATTTACTATTTCAATAATTTAAACTTGAAAATAGAAATTAATGGTGAATTGGTATTTTTAATGAATAACAATCGAGATTTACGTGCTCTATGCATATCTCCTGAAATTCAATAATCGCTCTATCACCTGTGAAACATGCACACTCCAAAGCTTCGTAGAAATTCAAATCAAGAACGCAAGCCAATAGAATAATAAACCCCAAAAATTGGAGAATTTGCAGCGTTTTTTATGGTTATCGGAATGCTTCAACCCGTGTATCGGCTACAAAGCCTTTTAGGAGTTCACTCCAGTATCCAAATTACATCACTACATCACTAGGTTACTGATATCAAAACAAAAACAATATTAAACCAAAATAACGTGAATGTTGGCACCATAAATCGGGCCATATATCGGGAATGGTTCGACCTACGGACCTGGGGAGGGGCTCATTCGATTCCTCATGGAGTGTTCTTCAAAAAGAGTACACATTTAGGCCGCTTTGACTTTTTTTGAGGTTTTTAGGGATTCCACAAAACTTTGACAGCCCTTAAAGGGCACTTTAAATTAAGTGAGAGAGCTGGTTCAAGAATTGGGGCGTCGCCGGCCCAACATGGATTTTTCCTGAAAATTTCAGCTTTTTTGCTTCAGCCGTTTGGGAGAAATCGTGCGTACGGCGGACGGGCGGAAAGATTTTTATTGCAGATTCGGATTCTACACCCTCTGAAACGTACCTAAACCATGAAATTTTCAGGGGGTTTAGAATTTTTTTTTTCAAGAGCGGTTACAATGGTTTATTATTGAATAATAAACCAAAAATCGCATTCACCACAGTTGAAGCGCAGAGAACACAGCCAACACTGCCTAAAAAATAATAAAAATTGTATTAATTGCATTTAATGCAAATAAAATTACAGGATAACTTTCGGGAACCCCACTGTAACCTTCCTTCTATTCCTGGAATCTGATTGGTAGGAGGGATATAGTTGGTTTTGCCGCATCGCTCCTGTTCTTTTAAGTTAGCTTTGCCGCGACTCCCTTTTTCACATCGAGTTTTGAGTAGGATATAGTTATAATTGGAACGAATAAAACATCGCCTTTGAAGCTCTTTTTCATCTGGTTTTAGAATTCAATGCTACCTTGATTTTAAAAAACACGGCTCACTTGATCAATTTTAGTTCGTTACTGTCTGTCTGACGTCCGTCCTTGTCAGGCCCAAAACTGTGTAATTACCTCGTTTTCAGGAATAGAGTGAATAGTTCAGGTACTATGCAGGTTGGGTCATAGTTTTTGGTATTGTTGGAGTTAATTTACAATTTAAAAAACAAACTTAATGTGTATGTGTTGAACTGTCTTAAAGAAAACATTCTAAAGAACACTACTCTCGTCGTTACTAAACCCTGGTCTGCTGACTTATTATCACAGAATAGGAGCTCTACTGATTGATGAAAATTGCAGCTGAGTTTTAGTAATTAACCTTTTTTCTTCTTAATTGTAGGTAAACAACAGAAGCAAACACTACAAGTCACTATCCAACCGTTTTCGTCTACCTCTATCGCTGACAGTAGAAAATCCCATCTCAACAAGCTCCTGGAAGAGGAAGATCCAAAGCCCGCCATCCTCAGCGGGTCGCCCAAAGAGACTCCGAAAAAACTCAAAGCCATGGACGCCAAAGACGACGGTCACAAGGACCGACAGAGCAAGGAAACGTCGAAAACGAAGCTAGAGACCAAAGAAGAGCATCAGAACATGCCCAGCATCAAAACCATAGTTATAGAGTCGAAGAAAGAGGAGAGAGGAACGCCGGAGGGCCGAAAAACCCACATACAGAGGGGCAGCATCGTGACGAAGGCCCACGAGCAGGCCAAGAACAAGCTGTGCGTGCAGAACGTCCAGAAAAGTGACAAGAGCAGTTCGGAAGACAACGAGGACTACGAGGAGGTGAAGACGATCATCATCACTGGCTTGTCCGTGGAAGAGAAGAACGAGAAAAACCTGAAAGAGTCCATCAAAGAACAGGTAATCGATTACATTCGTCTTGATTTGTAAGATCTACCGTGGTCATACTCAAATATAGAGATTTATCAAAATATAATCATGCAGTTGGGTATCACTTGGAATCTGGAACTTTTCGTAACAGAATTTAAAAGGTTCTAGCTCGTCAGGTGTGGGCCTTAACTGCATCCTACCCAGAATATAATTTATAGGAAATTATTTTGAAAATATTAAGGTATAAATTGTTCTACAGAAATGCTGGAATGTGTCTAACAATGTGGTGCGCAAAGTTATTTCTTAAATGCTTTTTATGTACATAAAAGTGGTCGAAAAATGTTTAGAAACAAATACTACTTTTTCCTTTACAGCCCTTTCAAAATCGTCCGATTATTCTGCTGCACTCAGTTTTATATTACATTATTATTATATGATTCTTCATGAAGACCCAATGAATTTGATGAAATTGAAAGAATTACTGTTTAACCAAAGTACATTACATTATATCGTCCACGAGGACAGAATAAAATTAATCCAAAAAAAAGCCTTTTTTTTTTTCACAATTTCTTTAATTATGATGAATGATTTATTTTTGTGCATGCACTCAGTTTTATATAATAGTATTATTATATGATTTTTCCTGAAGACCCAATGAATTTGATGAAATTGAAAGAATTACTGTTTAACCAAAGTACATTACATTATATCGTCCACGAGGACACAATAAAATTAATCCAATTGGTTATGAAATCCTTATTGTCTTTTGAAGTAAAACCACGGCTATTTACGTTGTTTGTTAATCATGAAACTATTTATAAACTCAATTCATAAGATAACCCGTATATTTCGTAACGTTTACAATTTCACCAGCAGTCTTGGCTGATGTTACTAGTAATTAGTTTGTGTTTTGAATAATAATTGATTAAACGTTGCATAATTTCTGTTACAGGTCGAAGTTGAGCCGACTAAAGTGAAAATCGAGCAGGAAGAGGTGACCGTGAAGGTTTTGAAGCTGTTGAACGGGCAGAACGGGCCTCCAGAGAGTCGAGAGATGGCCGGCGAACCGGACGGGAAAGCGGACTCGGATGAGCACGAGCAGGAAACCCCATTTCTCCTCCCCCGAGATCTTCCTTCCTCCATCGGGATATGGTGAGTTACTTATACATTCAAGATGTAGATATTTGTCTTAAACTTAACAACATTACTCCATCATAGAGAACTTACAACATTTGCAGGAAATTTGATTCATTGTGTTTCACAGCGGAACACTACTGCAATGCTACAAAGAGATAAGAGATGAGCACATATGAGGAGCTTGTTTCCAAAACTTATTAAAGACCATTTTTTTTTTTTTTTTTTTTTCAAAATCGAGCTATTACCTTCCCGGTTGTTTTGGGACCGAGTTCTCCATAAAAATGTAATCAGGTTGGAGCTAAAAGTACTACTAAAACTAGGTTGAAAATTCGGTTTTGTTTAAATAAAATTTAAAAAAAAAAAACACAAAGTGCTATTTGGGTCATTTCAAAATTTCGATCACATTTGGGTATCAACTTTTCTATTTAAAAAAAAGAATAAGAATCTTGATCAATTTTCTTGTTCCTAATCAATCACTGCGGTTTTCTCGGCATATTACCCATGCGAGCACACATAATTTTAAACCGTACTGCTGATATGGCATTTTGTTTAAAAAAAAAAAAAATGTAGGAACGAGGTATATATTACTATTTTTTCCCCTCTTGAGCCTTCAACCCCCATGGGAATCGCCGGTCAGGTCTTTCAATTTAGGTGAATGGAACAGCAAAAACGTCTGCCAAGTGGGTGTGGCACATAGCTTCCTCGTATTCATAACATGACTGTATAGATCATTGAAAATTATTATTGACTATTATCAATTAAGAACTCCCGGAGTTATGCTTGTGGCAAGGATTTCACGTTTGCGCATGGGCAGAGGCTACTATTGATCCGGGGGTCATGAAACTCACAGGGGACCATCTACACATCAAACAGAACAATCCCTGAAAATTTCATCGAAATTGGTCAAGAACTCCCAGAGTTATGCGCGTAACAAGGATTTCACGTTTGCGCATGCGCAGAGGCTATTATTGATCCGGGGGTCATGAAACTCATAGGGGACCATCTACACATCAAACCGAACAATCCCTGAAAATTTCATCGAAATTGGTCAAGAACTCCCGGAGTTATGCGCGTAACAAGGATTTCACGTTTGCGCATGCGCAGAGGCTACTATTGATCCGGGGTTCATGAAACTCATAGGGGACCATCTACACATCAAACCGAACAATCCCTGAAAATTTCATCGAAATTGGTCAAGAAATCCCGGAGTTATGCGCGTAACAAGGATTTCACGTTTGCGCATTCGCAAAGGCTACTATTGATCCGGAAGTCATGAAACCTATAGGGGACCATTTACACCCCAAACCGCACAATCCCTGAAAATTTCATCAAAATCGGACTATAACAACGTGTAGTTTTGCCCGTAACAAGGATTTGCTGACAGACAGACAGACACGGAACCAAAATTGTTCAGAAAGGTCTTAAACGCAAAATGCGAGTGGAATTTTTGATTTTGGAGACAAAAAATTTTCACATTCCGAAAGTGAAAACAATGCTTCCGCTACCTTGGTAGACTCGGAAGCAAAATTAGCTTAGTTTTAGCTACAGTAAATACTAAGGTTTCCATGCCAAAATCTCACCTTTCCAGCCTTTCACCGCCTTTACAGGCCACAAATCAATTGAAACTGGACCTATCCCAGTCGACTTTGCGTCCAAAATTAATAGTAAATTATACGTACGTACCTTGCCTACGTCAGTAGAACCGTTGAAAATACACGTTTCTGGCACGTTGTTGACCAGTTTTGGCCCATAGCATCTACACGTGAAAAGCGATCGTTCTGGCTAAAAGTTAAGAAAAACTAGACGCCAAATGGAGTTCACGTGAAAGAATAAAGTTTTACACCAATTATATGACATTTTATGACTCAAACGGCGAGGGGACATCGCAGTTTTTGGATCTTCGCACCTTGAAACGCAAAGCAGCAAAGTTTGATTGATAGACGTACATAATTTGGTTTATAATTAGTTGAATTTACAACAAAAATTTGAATTTTTCAGGTGTTCTTTTTAAAAAACGCTGATTGTTCGTGTGTTAATGAGGTTTGTTGGGACATTTCAGCTTCAGAAATTGCTATTATTAACTATGGGTGAATTTCTGCTGATTTAAAACCTATCCCAGTTGATTTTCTGTCCAGAAATTACTAGAAAATGACGACCCCACTTGCTCATGTCCGTAAAAAACACGAAAAAACACGTTCCTGCCACGTTCTTCACCGGTTTTGGCCCATAGCATCTGCACTGCACACGGGAGGCTACCGGTCTGGTTAGACGTTAGTGAAAATACTTAACCAAAAATGATTTTTTAACAATTTATTTTCTTATTCACATTTGTGATTCTTTAAAAATGTATATTCATATCCATATTTTCCAATTAATGAATTTCATTCGTGTTCTTATTCTTACTTACGAATACGAATATGGTCTTCTCTTACGCTAAAATGAATAAGATCCGAAATATGCTAGATAACTTATGTTAAAATGAATATGGGTTCCATGTTATGCGTTATGTTGCGTTGAGTCCTCATCATCACATGTTATAGAATCAAGAGTTACTTTTTATGCATCTACAAACGGAATCCAATAACTATCCTCGTCCATGAACCACTTTATGAATATTATTTTATTGAAAATTTAAATGTGCTGTTGATGAAACATTTAAAATGATCTTAATGTGCCATTTTGTGTTGCAGAATGCACCTGAGAAGCCGCCGAAACCCGCTATCTATTCGTCGACGACGGACCTCAAGAGCAAACCCATCTACCAAACGCCACCAGATATCAAACCCCCGCCGAGACCGACGTCTCTGCTCAATTTGACCACATCTGACAAGAAAGAGCCGATTTCAAACGGATCGACATCTCCCGAGGTGAAATTGTCGATTGTGAACGGGTCACCGTCCAACGCCCGAACGATTTTAAACGGAGCGTCACCCGAATCGTTGAAAACGTGCGTCCTGAACGGTTCATCGCCAGAACTGAACAACACGGCGGTATACGACAGTTCCTCGGATTTGAAAAAATCGTCAATTTTGAACGGGTCGTCGCCCGATTTGAAAAAGACGCTATTGAACGGGTCAGTGACCGATTTGAAGAAGTCCCTGGTGAATGGCACATCGCCTGACGGTGACGCCCACAATATGCTGTCGCCGCAAAACGGAGTTTCGCCGGAGCCCAAAAAGACGTCGTTTTTCCACGGTACGCCCAAGAAGCCGCCCAAGACGTCACCGCTGCACGGGCTAACTGACGTCATCGTCTCGCATCAAGCCCCTGCTGCTCGCTCTCCTTCAAGCCCAGATGGAAAGTCAGTCAAGTCTTTGGTGATAACGACGGAAGTGAAAACGTCCAGGGCGACGTCCATGTTCAACTCTCTGTCTTCGGAGTTCAGATCTTTCAAGTCCTTCCTCTCCTCACCGTCTGAAGGTAATCATTGCTCATGTTAATAGCAATCCATTATTCCAACGACAATTTATGAAGGTACATTCCTGGACTGTGCCCTATATAGTTGGGAAACAATGATGTGTAGCACAATTGTGATTAACATGCTTCAAAAAACAAAAACAAAAGAGCTGGTTCAGTGATTAGCTCTTATAAGTGAAAACATGGAGACAAAATGTGACATAACAGGGCGCATACAACAAGGAACGGTTAAAGAAGGGGGGAAATCGCAATTTGTGTTTGCGATGCAGAGCATTAGATGCCGGCCCCTTAGAGCCAGATGGGTCGCACGGTAACTTTTGGAGGGTGAGGGGTGGCTTGAACTGGTGAATAAGAGTTCTAATCTTTCCAGTTAAAGATGAGATTTGGGCGTTCCAGGTAAGGCGCTGATGAAGTGTGAGGCCGAGGTAAGTGACTTTGGATTGGATGGATAGTTGAGGGCCACTAAGGTGACGGTAGGAGCATCGTAGTTTCTGCGATAGGTGTTTGGCAGGATGACGGATTTGGGAGCATTAATTTGTACTTTCCAATGAGTGGTCAAGTAGTGATTTTATCTGCTACTTGTTGCAGAGTTTGGACAGCTTGCACACAGGAGGTGTTTCTCGACAATGTTGCTGTGTTGTCGGCAAACTGTGCTTGCAAGATCTCTGGGGGAGAAGGAATCGTGGTTGGAAGGTCGTGCACATAGAATATGAAAAGCACAGGTCCTTGCACCCCAGAAAGTATAGGATACTCTCTGCAATCTACTCCTTTGACAGATACCCATAAATACCGGCTGTGTAGGAAGGATTGAATCAATCTGTAGTAGGTGTCAGTTACGTGAGACATTTTCTTCGCCAGCAAACGGTCATACCACAGTTTATCAAATGCTTTTTCTATGTCGAAGGTACTAAGGACAAATGATTTCCCATCATGGCTGCTTGGTTGTGGTCAAGTAACCTGTAAAGTTACCATTCATAGGAGTCTAGGTTACAAAAATCAAAAATGAGTGGTTGGAAGGAGACTGAGGAATCCACTTGACGCAAGGTATGGGGAAAAACTAGCCTCTCGAACAGTTTCGAGTAGTATAGATTGAAGTGGAAAAAAGTCCACTCTCCAAAAAATCTGAAATTTGTACATTAAACTTTTTACGTTGTATAACTTTTGGGACCCATAGCTCCTCAACCATCGGTGCTATGGAGAAAAATTGTGATTAAGCAACATTAGATGCTATGCTCACAATAGTAATCCGTCTTACTGTAATGATTATATGAGAAGGGAGAGAGCTCTTGCTATTCTTTGTAACGGTTTGTGTAACAGTTCCTCTGAGCAAAACCTTTGGTCTGAACCTGTTACAAAATAATAAATTTAATGCATGGTTGTTTGCCATTCAGGGGATGGCTCAAACTCTTGTGTTTTCCACATTTTTCGTATTGGAGGCTCTAGAAGGAAAGTCTGCTGCCATCTGGCTTGAAGATACAGGCTCGTTGTCCTTCATTTAAAGAGATAGATTTACACATCTCCCTAATTACCCTATGAAAAAGGAAAATCGCCATCAGCCAGACCACCCTTTTTTATCTTACGCCCGTTGCGTTCATCTGACGTCTCGCTGCCCAGTACTTTTCACACGCCGATTCCTCCAGTGTTGATCCGCCAATTTCATCCATTGCAGGGCACTCCATGATATGGCGGGCATCCATTTCTCTCAGATTGCAGAGAGGACATGTTGGCGAGTCGACTACCCCTATTCTATACAAATGCTTTTGGAGGTAGTCGTGGCTGGTGGTGAACAGAGCCACCAACATTCACTGTGGTAGAACAGAGGGAATGTGTCCCTCCTCAGCCACAAGAACCTCCCAGTCCTTCCCAGCGCTAGAGCTCCTTCCATGGCCTCCTTGGTGCAGTGTTTTATAGCAGCTACTATATCATGCCTAACCGCATGAAAGGTACAAGGCGGATCTGGCTGTGCTTTTCTGGCACCCTCTTTTGCCAGCCAGTCTGCTTTTTCGTTTCCCCCGACCCCACAATGACTGGGTATCCACTGGAGGTGACAGTCCCCGCCATACGCCCGAACCAACTGCAGAAACTTGAGGGTGTCAGCAATCGTCTGCTATCCAGCCAAGGCCTGAGTAGTACCAAGTGCAAATATGGCCGCCTGACAATCCACAAAAATCACGACCCACCTCAACCCTCACCTTTCCACCTCCTGCACAGCAAGCCAAATAGCTGCCACCTCTCCATAATTGCTGCTCTTCATAAAACAAATTTTGGTTAATAAAATAATAATAATTTCAAATGTTTCGTTTACTATAAAAATGTTCTACGCCCTGACACTCAATAAAGATGCTAATTTGTTTTTGTCTGTCAATCAGGAAAGCAAAGCAAAGGGTCCACTCCAACGCTACCCCCAACCCCTTTGACGCTTGCCAGGTCAGTGTCTCCGCCACCAGCGCTCCCAACGACACCGCCACCAACTGCGCCGTCACCTTCAGCTTCCGCCCCGTCCCCTTCCATATCATCCACGTCATCTTCAACGATCAGTTCTACCAAAAGACCGCCCTCCCCAACCTCGTGAGTCCATACACTCATATCAAGTACTGGGACCTCTAATTTATTTGTTAATTTATTATATTTAACCTGATTTTCTATTGTTTTACGTTTGAAAGTAATATGGAGGATGGCCCAGACGCTTGAAAACGTCTGATTCATCCCCCAAGGCGTCAGATTCTAAAGCCAACCATATCCATCACACTAACTAACCATATCGTATTACGTTATCGTATTGTGGTATACTTGAAATTCTTGGAGCATTCCTAAATGATATCTGTAACGTCAGATAAAAATAGCTCACTGGTCTATACTGAGCCAAATTTGCCTATTAGAGTTACTAATACCATTACTTGTTCATTTTCTCTTTCAGGCCTCCTTCTTCACTTGGAAGTAATTCCATCCCTCCTCTCCCTACAACTCCTCCTCCTCAACCAGCAGGACTTCCTCCACCGTTGATCCTGAACGGAGCCACGGCACCTCCACCTGCGCTCGCTCCTCTGCAGATCAACACCCAACTCCATCTACCCCTGACGCCATCCGACGATGTCCCTGTGCTCCAAGAAGTCTGCGCTAGGAAACGGCCAGCACCGAAGCCGCCAGTCTCTGACATCCCTCCAGAGCCTCTGCCTCGGAGGCGGAATTCTTCGGAAGCCAATTCTTCTGGCACAGGTGTGTAGAGTAGATTAGTTGTAGTAGGTCTAACTACTGGGTAGGTGGGGTTTTCGTAATTGAAATTCCAAATACCTAGGGCTACAAGACTTTATTGGGTTGTTTCGTGCCTTTACATACCTTTGTATATAATAATAAAATAGAGAAAATAAAATGAACAATTCAAAAAAATTAAAAGGAGCTCCTTTCTAAACAATAGTCTGACCGTTTTGACGGAGTGTAAGACTCACGCGCCAGTCTGCTGTTGATCTACTTGCGTCCTACTCCTATGCATTTTGGGCCAATTCGTAGAGTAACAGCTTCTTTAGATTGCAGTGTTGCTTAATCACCCAGAACCTGCTTAAAGGGAACGAGTGGGTTCCATGAGTAAGGGCATTAAGCTCGATCATGTGGTGTTGGTGGTCTCTCATTCCAAGTACTTACGTCGAAATGGAGATCTGTGGTACACAGGAATCCAGACTAGACGAGTTCTTCGGGATGCTGACGACCCTCAGAACAAGTGATGCTGGCTTAATTAATGGGATACTGCTGATCCAAACCAGCAGAAGCGACGTAATTGACGAGCGAATCGGGAGGGCAGGAGAGAAGTAGTAAAAATAGCGTCAGCGTCGAGACGGATCGGAGTGATGATGTCAGGCGATGATTCAGGTGTCAGACACATTCATGATGCGAATCGCGGAAATCAACAGCGGCTGGTAGAAAATAAACATAGGTACCTGTCTAAACTTATCTACTACCTACTTCAGCGCAAACAGTAACAACTTATCATGTTTGTCATAATGCCCGAGCAATTGATAAATGGAGCGTGCCTTAGCATCTTCTAACTCTGCATAACTATTCCTTCCTACGGTAAGGGGTGGTGGAGCTGAAATTAACCATAACATTAGCCATTTGAAAATCTAAAATCAGAAAAAAACGGATCAGTGTTATCAAGGAGGATAGAGGAGTGAAGTTGTCTGTCGCCTTCCCCCATCTTCAGCCCTCTTCCCCAAGGATATATAAGGTTTCCCCTTTGCTTTTCTTGAAACAAGCTAAATAGCTTCAAGGGTATGGCCGTGGGCCTGGGAGGGCAGTCATATCGTTTCAGCCCTTTACATTGCAACTAGTCCATTCCATCACCTTGTTGTACCAAATTTCAATTTTGAATCAAACCACTTGTAGTGATTTTACTATAGAAGGGCTGGACAAAATTGTTTGGGTGCTGTTGCGTGCCCCAACGAACCTAAATGGCACTTCTCCTCCCACTGCTGTGTATCGCATCTCTTCCCATGGTGGTGACTAAACACCGTTTTGCCTTGTTTTACCTAGCATCTTCGTACTTAGTTGATAATGCGTTCGATTCGTATCTATGGTATTCGGTCCATAGGCCTGAACCTCCCTCAATCATCCTTAATCATGTCTTGACGTCCCTAATTATAGTTTCCCAGTGTTTAACAAATCCAAAATGCTTCACACAATTACTGATAATGAAATCGTTCTAAACAGTAAGGAGAGAACTCCTGCATGACTCATAACAAAAGACCCAGAACATCCTTTAGCTTGTCATGTTATTCGACAGTGAGAATATTAGAGGAACTACAATGGGAGTTGTAGAGGTAGCTTGTCTCTGTGTTTTCTTTTGCAAACTTTCCACCTCTTCTGCTGAAGGTAGTATTTGTTATGAACCGTTGACTTGTGCACAGTTTGCATCGAATCGTCATGAAAACCAATGATTCCGTTGTTTTTCCAGGCACGGAGAAGAAGAAAACGCGCGTGAGGCAAACGCTGAGGAAACTTCTAAGATTCGGAAGTCGGGAAGAGGAGCCCGTGAAACCAGAAGACGAACCTCCTGCCATCCCGCGCCCGCGACCTCAAATCATCCATCCACTGGACCTGAACAAGTCGGCCGTTCAAGTCCTACCGCCACATTCGATGGTATTTTTAACCGTATCATATTTGTGTAAACGCCATAACTATTTCTTATTATATGCATCCTAAATGGAAGAAAAAATTACTCAAATTTGCCAAAGTCACGAAATTATTGCCAAGTAGGAAGTGTTCCAGTGAAAGAAATTATGATTAAGGCATGATGCTGAGGAAAAATATCGTTGGCAGAAATCGATGCTATATGTTTTTGAGGACAGCATCAAACTCGTGCAAATCACTGTGGAAAGCACGAATAATTTGGGATATTTATTGTTTCAAGGGCAACGGTCCCCTCATAGCAGCTAACTACCTATTTGTTTAACGCCAATTCTTCTTGTTTGTTATGTGATTCATCAAGTGAAGTTAAGAAACATTTGAGAGGTTGAGTATAATCGTATTTTGAACGCTGGAATCGAAAGAGACTAGAGGTTTGTATGAGCTAAAACAATAGCAGTCTCATTTTTCACACCGAAATCCTGTGATTTGACCCATATTTTGCTTATTTGGTGACAACAAAGCCACCAGAATATTTCTTGGAGGCAATCAACGTGTTGCATTGCAGTATTTTGGACCATCATCAATCATCATAAACACCTTAGCAAGTTGAATACAGTGTGGAAGTTGGAGGAACTTCGCAGCTGTTGACGAATAACCTAACTTGTTCTTTCTTTCCAGGAGAAATCCTCGCCTGACTTCTCTGGTGGTTCGACCTGCCACAGCTCTAGTCGTCCTTCCAAACCTCCTCCGCCTCCCAGGAGCGAGTCCCTCAACCTCATGGAGAGGCTGCGTCCCAGGGAGTCCCCCAGTTCAAACGCCGGTGACAACGTCTACGCTAACCTTGGTGATTGATTGTTTTCAGCTTTGAGTCCACCTAGATAAGATGTTGAACTTGTGCTATTGTCAGCCACGCTGATTTCCTGCACTTGATGACTTATCGAGGGTGTCAAACCCGCAGGTCGTGTCACCGAAAATTCGACTTTGTTTCTTCTTGTAATCGATGAAACATTTGATTCTGCGTCGTTTGAGACTTTTGTTTTATAGATAAATCAAATCGGTATTCCTTCATCACCACTATGATTTTGAATCAGTTTTTTTACTCTCCTGAAAAGTTAATGAAAATGTGATGTGACACGTGACACCCTCGATATGTCACTAGAAGCGGAGTTTGCCAAATCGCCTCTTAAAGCTCCAACTCCTATATGTTGGTGCATACGCAGCTATCATTCATATTGGAAAAAAGTAAATTTTTAGCTAACTAAATTGGGTGGTATTTTATATTTACTATTGTTTACATTCCTGTTGCTATGTGATGGATTGTCGCATGTTATCTTTTCATAATTTGGTTAATCTGGAATGTTATTCTCTTCTCACAATCGATGAACTTTTCCACCATCGTTAGTGGCCAGTGCTTCCTGTCATCTCCATAGCGTTGTGCTGTCTTTGGAAATGACTTGTCGAGTTCTTTCTCGTTTAAAATCCAAATGACAAATAGTAACTCTTTGTTTACTTTTTCTAGAGACAGTGACAAACACTCTTACTGCAATCTGTGAAATGTCTATGGTTTAGGAGGAATGCTGTTTAGGTCATTTTGAAAGAAACTTTTCTATGTTCTAATTATCGATGGTAAAACTTGATAGAAAAGAGTTTTTTTCCAGTTTAAGAACGTGTTTGAACAGTGACATTGTTCAAGAAAGCCGACACTAAACTCAGTTATTTCATTGAATTAATTGTTCTGCATAATACTATTTCTTATTGAAATTGTTCCTATATAAGAAAGTATAACTCAAACAATTCGCATCAATCAACAGACTACTGCTGTAAATGCAATTTAAACTCGATATTACTCTTTCTGACTTATTCACTTTTACACGTATTACAGTGCTAAGGTAGCCTTATTACAAATCTCAGATTTCTAGTTGATGTACACTCGTTTGTACATCTTTGCACCAATGAGTAGTCTTTAAACATTTCAATCAAAAGTGTTGAACAACTTGTCACAGATTCGGTTAATCACAATTCCAAAAATGTCCATACATTGTAAACAGGTCATGAATACTTGAAGCGTCAATTTTGGTGACCAATGATTCAAATGCATCCTAGAGTACGTTGTGAGAAATGATTTTGATTTCTTCCAGGAGAAGGGAGATGCGGGATCACTCCGGTCAAACCTCAAAGGACTGGGAGCATGCGAGACGCCCAAGCCCAAAAATCAGCTGCTCCTACGGAACCTCCGAAAGCGCCAGTACAACAGAATGACGAGAATTCTAAAACGTGTCAGCCTCAAAACAACGATTCGTCCAAAGTATTTTCCTATCAGAACGACACTGACCACGTGTACGAGTGCGTTGGCGTGAGCTCCTCCCAAGCGAAACCGTCCAAATCCAAACCTCTACCTCAGCCGCCGTCCTCGTCTGGATCCCCAACTTCTAGTTCCGAAGAAGAAATATATTATCCTTACGTTACGTTCCAGGTTAGTATTGCGGATTCCTCAGCTGTCTTAGATCTTCCTAATTGACCAAATACTTTGGCTAACATATAGGCAAACAATTGGAATAGCTACTTTGTGCCGATGGATCATGGGATAGGAACTAGGGTGGAAGGATGAGATGTATGCAAGAGGTTTGAAGTGATGATTCAAGTGATTTGTGGAATCCCTCCTATCTTTGATAATCAACTTGTCTATAAGGTGTTTTGATTCTATTTCAGAATGGTGAATGCAAAACTGTGATGAAGAAACGAGGCGTGGTGACTAAGTCTTTAGAAGAAAACTATGGTGCAGTGGTGATTGCCAACTTGGAAGCTCTCACTCATTTGTTGAAACAGGTAGCTACTATGCATATTTTCAGAACTCTTGTGTTTTGCTGTGCTTCTAACTGAGTTTTGGTTCTGGTGTATTAGAAACCTAATGCGTAAGGAGTAGTAGTCAATACTTACTATTGATTGCTAAGCAGTTACTAGTGATAAAAAGACCTAGAATTTTGCTCTCCGACTCTGCCCCTAACAGGACACCAGGAGAAGTTGAGGGCCTGGCTGGCATGACAAAATCTTGCTCCATTTTGATGCGATTATCCGTAGTTATTCTGTTTCCTTGTGTTTTTCGTTTCAACATCGATTTCCATAAAATTCGTTAAAAAAAGACCTGTAGTCCGGGACCTAGAATTTTTTCCTCCAACCCTGCATTCTAGCGGAGAAAACAGATCTAATTTTCAAAACGAAATTCTCAGTTTTTTTATTTGTTCCCCTGACCAGTGGTAAAAATTTCTCTCGCAATTACTCATAGAGCAACAAAATGGAAAATGACACGTTTGTACCTAGATACTAACTCAGTTCTAATGAAAAACGCAACTATGTAAAATTAGACCATACGAACTAGTGTATTTCAAGAACTTCAATAAAATACATTAGTTAACTACCTACAAAAGTTAGGGGAGGTTAGTTACATTGGTGGATAACACCTGGTAAAACTCGATAGCTTAGAACTTTTTACTTACTCCCGAAAATCGCGTAATTTAACTACAAACTAAGGTAAACTACTTACCTAATTGTAAAAGGTACAAAAAACCCTGAAGTTTCAAAAATATTCATCTCCACCGAAAACTGAAATAGGTGCCTGAATTAAACAAGCTAAAAATTGATGTTTTTCTTCATTTTTATCCATTTTGTTCAATTGTGACCAGAAAATCGATATTGCCAAAATATTTGTTGAACAAAAACTCTGAACTGCTTTAGTAGTAATGACCTCTTCATTCAACAGATGAAGTTATATCTATCCAGTACTTGCATAATCACAAAATTACGAATTTATGGATCATAAAGTCATGTATGAGAAAATGAACATTTAAAAGTAGTTAATTACCTAATTTTTCCTTCTATATTTCTATTTCTCAACCATGTGGCCCTTGGGTAACAGGCATGAAAGGTTCTTGAATAAGATTGTGAAATAATGAGTAGTAATTGCACCGTCTATATTTGTGTTTTGTAATTGAAATTTCAGCTCTCGGAAAGGAAATCCGAGATACCATCCGTGATTCAAGCCACTACAACGTTGAGTTGGAGCAGCTTTGAACTGGCGGAAGACGTGAAGCCCTCATTCATCAACTCCTTCTGTTTCGTCGATGGAAAGTTGGACGGACTGGAAGTCACTCTGGTGGTGTCCGGAGGAAGTGCAGGGCTCCCTGACTATCTCGAGTCGTGGGGGAGGTTCAGAGATCTGGTGGCTGAGCCTTTTGTGTCGTCCAATGACCACCAACCTAGTAAGTAACAAGCATTCAACTCAAAAGACTCTCACTGCTCAACTTCTTTGGAAATGAGGGCCAGGAGAGCTCTTGTTAGATTCTAGCCTCCTAATACCTCCTAAGCGTTTGAAACTGAAAATACTGCCCAGCTTCCTTGGAAATGAGGGCCAGGAGAGCTCTTGTTAGATTCTAGCCTCCTAATACCTCCTAAGCGTTTGAAACTGAAAATACTGCCCAGCTTCCTTGGAAATGAGGGCCAGGAGAGCTCTTGTTAGATTCTAGCATCCCAATACCTCCTAAGCGTTTGAAACTGAAAACACTGCCCAGCTTCCTTGGAAATGAGGGCCAGGAGAGCTCTTGTTAGATTCTAGCCTCCCAATACCTCCTAAGCGTTTGAAACTGAAAACTGCCCAGCTTCCTTGGAAATGATGGCCAGGAGAGCTCTTGTTAGATTCTAGCATCCCAATACCTCCTAAGCGTTTGAAACTGAGATTACTGCCCAGCTTCCTTGGAAATGAGGGCCAGGAGAGCTCTTGTAAGATTCTAGCGTCCTAATACCTCCTAAGCGTTTGAAACTGAGATTACTGCCCAGCTTCCTTGGAATTGATGGCCAGGAGAGCTCTTGTCAGATTCTAGCCTCCTAATACCTCCTAAGCGTTTGAAACTGAGATTACTGCCCAGCTTCCTTGGAATTGATGGCCAGGAGAGCTCTTGTCAGATTCTAGCCTCCTAATACCTCCTAAGCGTTTGAAACTGAAAACACTGCCCAGCTTCCTTGGAAATGAGGGCCAGGAGAGCTCTTGTTAGATTCTAGCCTCCTAATACCTCCTAAGCGTTTGAAACTGAAAATACTGCCCAGCTTCCTTGGAAATGAGGGCCAGGAGAGCTCTTGTCAGATTCTAGCCTCCCAATACCTCCTAAGCGTTTGAAACTGAAAACACTGCCCAGCTTCCTTGGAAATGAGGGCCATGGGAGCTCTTGTCAGATTCTAGCCTCCTAATAACTCTTAAGGGTTGGAAACTGAAAATACTGCCCAACTTCCTTGGGCTCTACCTTTTGTATACTGGTTCCCTTCAATCTTCCACCAAAAGTTGTGGTAGAGGAGGAGAACGTTGTGGTTTTACTCACCACCAAACACTTAACTTACTCCAAACAAGTTCCATTTCTTCAATTTGCGAGGCTGGTGTAGCCTACACTCACTGCACTTACACAATTTGTTAGAGAAACCGCGCTTAGTAGTTTTAGGTTTTTCCTATATCCACGTATGAATTCCTTAACGTACCGTAAAAACCTAGTTAGTCATTGACCTAATTCATTTCTCTATTTTTCAGGGGACATAGCTGTAATGAAGAGGTGTCGAGTTGAAAAGTTCGTCAGTTTCGCCAAAAGTTTGGAAAAGACCGTCAGCAGTGTGAGAGAAGGGGTTCACCTCCTGCTCCAAATCATCAAGTTTATGGCAGTTGGCGAAATTAAATCTGTGGATCCTGGCAGTTTTGCTGTGCTTTCTTACGAGTCGGCACTGCAGAAACGCAAAGCTCTGTACCTTCCTCAAGAGGTAAATAATCGTATTAAATTCGTACGATTGCATCTAAAGCCCAGCAGTGTGTTTAAGAGTGTAATAATCATTTCCATTTATCTGGTGGGATTGTATGCACGGATTTACCTGTGGATATAACAAAAATAAAGGGAAGCAAAATTACTTGCTTCAACTCCAGGTTACTTTTCATGAACTGCTCCCCAATTGTTCTCTTTAAAATCACGGGGTGAAGATGTTCAATATCAAAAGTAATAAAGAATTATTCCATCATACGTTAGGAAGTCATTGAAAGCGGATGACTTCAGAGGAGAGTCAATCTTCTTGTACATTCAAAGAATGTCAGTATCTTCGTGAAAATCTTACCACTCTGGTCTTCTTGAGCGACAGGCAGTCGCTTCATTGTCCAATACCCCAAGTCATGATTTTGCTTTCTCGCTGTAACCATATTGCTCTTCAATGTTTCAGTAATTTTGAGCAAATTTTTGTAATCATAGTTCTTTCTTACATTATCTGATTCTTGGACTGATTTTTTGTACACAGGGAAACAATGGCGACACCAAGTGCCAGGACGCTGCATTCTTCCTTTCCCAAGAACTCCTGGGGGAGCTTGCCCTGGGCAAAGTGTTGTCAAGGTGCCAACTGCAGGAGATGCCCAAAGTCCTGGAAGCCTGGTTGTGGGGTCCAGCAACTTCGTTGCCCCTTCAAGCCATCAAAAGGTAATTACACGTTGCTAGTCATGTTGCTTTATCCTGTCTTTCCCAAGGCAGAACGTTGTTGGTTTAGAACTTTACTCCGACTTCAATGGGTCCTTCCTCTTCTTGGATGGACCTTATTTCAGCCTAGTATTGTGGTGGATATGGATAGTTCCTCCTTCCTTATTCTTGAGACCACCATCTCTGTGCATATAGAGGCCCATGGGAGCAACTATCACCCCCTTGTCACATGGTAGCAGAACGTGGTTTCTAACCATTGATCCTCTATTAACTGTTCTTTGCACTGCCCTGACTGGCAAAACGGGCAATAACTTTAAACAGTACCCCAAAATTTAAAAATGTACCCCCTGTTCCCCATTCCCAATTTGCAAAGTGTCTTCGGGTGTGTGAGAATATCATCTGGGCATTGCGGGTATCAATCAAATCAACTAACTTGACTGTGCCGTATCTGTCAACTTCATCTTCTTCCACCAGTAGAAGATATCGTTTTTTGTGAACGGCTAACATAAGAGACCTTCCTAAGTTGAGAAATGAAGAAAAAACTAAATAAATTTGTTTTTATTAGCTCTAAAACATCTCTATTCAATCAGAACAGCTTGGTTACATTATGTTGATGGTTTGCCACCATTCAAGTACTGTAAATAGTGGTCAACGTTGGGAATTTCCCTTGCCTCATTTTCAAATACCCTTCTGCACTATATTGTATTATGTATTCTTCCGAGATTTCGCTAGCGAAAAATACAATTCGGTCGGAAGAAATGGATGGCAAAGGAAACCAAAGACAGCAAAAGCTCGAAAGCTAATGAATAAAGCAGTAGGTTCGTTGCTATTGCTGATATGTCATTTAAACTGGATGCCCAACGAACACGAATCCTTTGACGGTCCATCACTTAACCGCAACACAGTAACAGATGCACTTGTTTTACTGATAAGTAGTGGAGCGGACTTGAACGTTTGAGAACAGGGTTCACAAACTCTGTTCAGCCTGAGCTTTTTGCTTGAATATTTGAGAACAAGGTTTGCAAATAATGCTTGTTTGGTGTAAACAGTTCCTTAGCGTTCATAAAGAACTTCAAAAACAGAAGTGGGAAAACAGAACTGGGAACAATCACGGGTCAATCCAGGATTGGTCTGCTACAATCAAGGATTGGTCTGCTGATGAGACATTGAAACAATAAGGAATGCCCGTAGGTAAGGTGACCATAATTTGCTTGGGTGAACCGGGGACAGGTGAAGTTGAGAAGGTCCGACAAAATATGATGATTCCTATGATTATGGTGCACAGTATGAAATGCAAAGGTACCTTCTCTCGCTGCAAGTAGATAATCTCCATCCGAAGGTTCAACGTTACGAAAGAATGACGTCACAGCATTAGATGAGGCACGTAACTTGAGAGCATTCTTGTGTTTATCCCTGCGTTCATGTTCCTCAATTGCGGTCCTTCCACCGCTGGCAATTTTATAGGTTGAGTGACAGACGGTACAGACAACAGAACCTGGATCTGCAGTGTCTCGAATGTGAGGAAAGTCCTTCCAAAGCTGTTCATTAAATGTACACTGCCGCATGGTACCTTTTCCACTCATGATTCTGGTGTAAATATTCTAATCGGTAAGCACGAAACTATAAACAAGTCAGGCTGCACTGAGCACTGTGGGAAATCGTTGAGCAGAATTCCAGAAAGCTGAAAGAAGACGCGCCAATAGTTTCGTGCTGAAAGACAACGACGACCCAGTGTAGACAGATGCCTCGCACATTTCACTCATTCACTCAAAAAGCGTAATACACGTAGGATGAATGTTGGGTACCTTCATCTGACAACCGTAACGTAATCAGTGCTTATGCCCACATGCAGAGTGCCAACTTTGGTAATTGTAAAACAGCTACAGCGATACCAACCACACAATAAACTAGAAGAAAAATACGCGAAGTGTCGAATTTTGTCGATGGCAATAATCGGGGACATAGGGGAAAGATTCAGAAAACTGGGGACATAAACGGGGACGCTTTGGTACCAGGGGCAGCGTCCTGAAAACGGGGACGTCTGGTCACCTCACCATAGGGGGAGCGGTAGCAGTGAACAAAGAAAAAACTTTAAACAATCCCAGGTGTTTTTAGGCTTCTGGTTGGACAATTTCATTGGACCTCCTTATTTCTTAAGAAACTTCCACCTTATCAGCAGATGGCCTTGGAGTTAAATGAGATCTGCACCCTGGTCTATTTCCCTGTGTTGGTCCAAACTCTACAGAGTTCTAAAAATTGGCTAGAGAGCTAGGGGGAACTCCTAGTAGGAGTTCTTAAGGAAGGTGTTATGTTTCAAACCATTGTATGGCTTATGACTATTGCTCTCCCAAATCTGCCTCCTGTACTTTGTTAAAAGTTTTAAGGATCTCGATAAAGTTCTGTTTTCTATAGTGAAAGTTTTACTTACGGTATTGTATGAATAGTATTTATGTTTGAATGTGTATGTAAAAAAACTAACTTCAGGGCTCTTGTTTTGTTCTTCAGGTGGTTGGATCTTGAGCGGGCGAATCTCCTCCAGTCTCTAGTGAGAGCGACGCCATCCGAAGACTTGGACCTCCACCACCTCTCGTTCCTCGTTCACACCTCCGCCCCTCGTATCGCTGAAGCCAACGAAATCATACACTCTTAGTTATACTACGTCCTTCCATCATTTGTACATAACTAATAAACTGTACATATCACCATATCGATGTATAAAACTACCATAATTGTGTGTCCAGTCAGAATTGACCCATTTAATACTGTCTAAAAATTCCTGTTTGAAGGAAAACTCTTAACGAGAGACCATGGTGTTTGCGTATAACCTATTTAATAAATAAATGATAGAACAGCTGATTTAGTTTGACCCAGTGCAAAAAAAAATTGAATGTCTAATATAACCTATCAACCTAACCTATCCTCAACCTGGGTTTAACACTTTTTGAACATGACTTCACAAAAAACATACATTAGCCGATTTGGCTACTGTTATACATTAGGTTAACTTTCGTTTTGTTCACTGATTTTATAAATTCATGAACAAGAACAACATATTCCGCGTCATCTGTACATATCACCATATCAATGTACAAAAGTACCATACTTGAATGTGCTGTCAAACTTCGTTCGCAATTCAAAAATGTCTAAAAAACTGGAATTAATTTGGACTCTCAACAGGATTGCCAGTTAGTTCCTGTGATGGAACATTTATTGAACCACACCTCTGTCTCAAAATTACATGTCTGCCATCTAGTTTTGTCACCTTTAATACGTGAATTTATTTTTTTTTAATTATGTACATTTTTGGCTATTTTCGGAGACATTTGTTCTTAAAATCGCGGTCCTTCAGTCTTTGGCCCGTTTTTTCATTCTCACCCGTAAAAGAGGTAACTCGCTCATGTCATTCATTCTTATAACTTCAACCGAGACTCCTATTTCTAAACTATTGTTTCATCCTTAAGCAAATCTACTCTAAGATTATTCACTTTTAATAGTAGATTTCAGGGTGATTGATAAAAGTCAATGTGGTGTTGTGCAGCTTGCGATTTTTCCTTCGTTCCAGTCGAGATTTCGAGCTTGTACAAGCGTGAGGATGTCTGTCATTTTCGACATAGTAATTCAGACAACTACAAATGAAATAACCTTTCAAACTCATTCACTTCATTGAGTTATAAAACAATTAATCATATCAACAAGGCCATCGTTTTATACGAAGGTCACCCAACTGTCATTTGACAACCAATCAGATTGCTCGTTTTACACTTTTAAATATTGATTGTATACAATAAACCATTTTATTGTAATATACAATTTTCTTTTAATTAACTAAGAGAATGTGCAATATCCATGTGTGTGTAGATATATGTAGACTATTATAATCAAGTTGATGCCCAAAATTCTCCCCATGGCCTGCAAATCGAGAACGGATCGACTACAGTATTTCTACTGCTAATTTTAAAAATAATAATAATGAACATATTATTTATTTGTAAACGAACTCAAGACGAGTTAGTTGTCGTTCCATAATTATGGAACGCATAATGAATTATGTATGCATCCTTATACAGTTTTTGTATTTACTAACACGGGTTTAAGTTACGTTTTTCATTCTTTGTAGATATGTACTACATAGTTTTAGCTGTCATATTTTTATAAATCCAGTCATGTGTCGTAGAAATGACTTGTGCCATGTGTATATTTTGTTCAATTTCAAATTTCATGTTTTGGATACTGTTTGTACGAATTTAATCGTGTTGTTATATTGTGTTGTGTAAATTTGTGAGTTTGCATCTACATTTTTGTACAGAGCAAATATTTTTTCTTACAATAAACATAATCAATTTTTAATTTGTACTCATTTCATGACGTTCCTCAACTACATTAGCTTTTCCATTACATAAAAACCTTCATATCGACCCTTTTTCCTAGATAACTATCAAACTAGCAAATTTAAAAAATAAATATATAAAGTCCCAATCCACTATATTTTTATAGAACTAGTGAAATATATTAAAAGTTAAAACAACGGCCAACAACAACAACAATTGATCGAGTTCCTCTGAAGCATTTGAAACTGAAAATTCTGCCCAACTTCCTTGGAAATGAGGGCCAGGAGAGCTCTTGTTAGATTCTAGCCTCCTAATACCTCCTAAGGGTTTGAAACTGAAAATTCAGCCCGACATCCTTGGAGTTCGGGCCAGGAGAGCTCTTGTCAGTTTCTAGCCTCCTAATACCTTCTAAGCGTTTGAAATTGAAAATATTGCACAACCTCCGTGGAAATGAAAGCCAGGAGAGCTCTTGTCAGACTCTAACCTTCTATTACCTTCTAAGGGTTTGAAACTGGAAATTCTGCCCAACTTCCTTTGAATTGAAGCCCAGGAGAGCTCTTGTCAGATCCTACCCTCCTGATACCTCCTGAGGGTTTGAAATTAGGAATACTGCCCAAACTCCACGGAAATCTCTGACAAGAGCTATCCTGGCCCTCAGAAGGTATTAGGAGCTAGAATCTCACAAGAGCTCTCCTCGCCCTCATTTCTGAAGAAGTTGGAGTATTTTCAGTTGCAAACGATTAGGAGGGTAGAATCTGACGAGAGCTCTCCAGGACCTTATTTCCAAGGAATTTGAGCAGCATTTTCAGTTGCAAACGCTTACGAGGTATTAGGAGGCTAGAATCTGACATGACCTCTCCTGGCTTTCATTTCCGTGGAGGTTGTGCAGTATTTTCAATTTCAAACCATTAGGATGATAGAATTGGACAACAGATCTCCTGGCCCTCATTTCCAAGGAAGTTGGCCAGAATTTTCAGTTTCAACCCCTTAGAATTTATTAGGAGGCTAGAATCTGACAAGAGCTCATTCCCAAGGAAGCTAAGCAGTATTTTCAGTTTCAAACCCTTGGCAGGTATTAGGAGGCTAGAATGTGACAGGAGCTGCCCTCGCCCTCATTACTGAGGAAGTTATTCAGAATTTTCATTTTCAAACCCTTAGAAGGTACTAGGAGGCTAGAATTTGGCATATGAAACAAATTTGGAAGATCATGTTTACATAATAAAATTTGAATTGCATTGACATCTTGGATACTTTTTTTTTTTTAAATTGACCTTTCAAATCAAGTTTTGTTGACTCACCCTGTATATACTTGTACATGTACATGTGTATATGTATATGGATATTCCCAATAGACATCTAAACAGGTCAAGAAATGGTTGCTAATAGCTAGTGTATTACCGGCTGAAAGTCACGGCAACTGGAGAAGCCTTATTGGCAAAATCGGTAATTCCTATGATATTAAACATATCGATACCTCAATAATATTGAGTCAATATCAATTACTGTAGCTGGCCGATGATTTTGTTGGGACTGTAATTACTAGTATTGTAAGTACCTACATATTGTTCAATTACGAGCTGGAGTTGAGAGTTGATAAACTGTCCTCTTAATTGGTCCTGCGATTGATTGGAACTCGTTGACTATTGCGCAATTGACCAACCACTACGTGGATAACTAATCAGTAATTGACGGTCGGAGTACATACCTATTACGAGATCACAGGGCAAACGCCGGTAACGAAGTGACCACTCAATTTATATCTTCTTCCTTGATAAAGAACAATAGAGGCATTAAGGAACTGTTAACGGGCTCGCCCTGTGTCAGTCCTACGTCCTGAGAGGTCGGAAGGTTCGATGAGCGTTTTTATTAGACCTCGTCGCCAACACTCCGGAAATTAGACCGAGAAAACTGGTAAACAACGTTAGCTCTTCGAGAAGAAACCTATCGATTAATTCCGGGAGAAGGGAGAGAGAGAGGGTGTTATGGAACTGTCTGGATAGGACTGGTGAGGTCCCTTTGAAGCGAGGCTTGGCCAGTAAAGGAACGACTATTGGAATTGATCCCGGGGGTGGTTTACGTTTCAAAGGGTGTAGAATCCAAATCTGCAATAATAATTTTTCTGTCCGTCCGTACGCACGATTTCTCCCAAACGGCTGAAGCAAACAATCTGAAATTTTCAGGAAAAATCCACGTTGGTCCGACAACGTCCTAATTCTTTAGCCAGCTCTCTCACTCAATTTAAAGTGCCCTTTTAAGGGTTGTAAAAGTTTTGTAAAATCCCTAAAAACATTTAAAAAAAGTCAAGGCGGCCTAAATTTGGACTTTTTTTAAAAAGAACTTTCCATGAGGACTCGAATGAGCCAATCCCCAGGTCCGTAGCTCAAACCATTCACGATGTAAGCCAAAGTTAACCAGAACACAGCCAAGTGATCTATACAGCCATGGGATCGATTAAAATCAACGAATCTGTTGCTAGCTACTATAACTTTAACGAATTAACCTCGAGTTTTAACGAATTAAACTCGAGTTTTAAAAATTCAACTCGAGTTTTAACTATTTAAACCCGAGTTTTAACGATTTAAACCCGAGTTTTAACGATTTAAACCCGAGTTTTAACGATTTAAACCCGAGTTTTAACGATTTAAACCCGAGTTTTAACGATTTAAACCCGAGTTTTAACGAATTAAACCTCGAGTTTTAACGAGTTTTAACGATTTAAACCGAGTTTTAACGAATTCAACTCGAGTTTTAACGATTTAAACCCGAGTTTCAACGATTTAAACCCGAGTTTTAACGATTTAAACCCGAGTTTTAACGATTTAAACCCGAGTTGTAGCGATAGAAATTAAACTCGAGTTTTAACGATTTAAACCCGAGTTTTAACGATTTTAACGATTTTAAAATTAAACCTAATGGAAATCGAGTTTTAAAATTAAACTCGAGTTTTAACGATTTAAACCTAATGGAAATAATCGGGTAAAACTATTACCTTAATTTAGCAGAGTGCAACTTCAGTCAACGCTTAAACGAGAATATCGTGGGGTTCCGGGTAAAAGTGACCAAGTAACATTTTTTTCAAAATGAGCTTTTTTTGTCATTCCGGTACTAAGGAACGTTGTCTACTGTGTGTTGTTGCTAAGAGCGTTATCTTCAAACTGATGTGCAAGAAATACTTGAAAATAAATTTTACCTGCCTGACCCAAAGAGTTTTATGTAACCAAATGGCATTTGAACTCAACCACAAAACACGAGATGGATTATAAATCTACTCTCGCTGGGCATGTGGATGTTATCAATTGCCATTTGATCACTTTTACTTTGTAAGATTTGTAAGATTGCATAGTGGGCAGGTGAAAATGACCGATTACAGTGATAGGTAATGGATAACCTTTTCTAACAGAAATAGGTATACCTATAGTTAGAAAAAATGATATACATATCATTGTTATTAGATGCTTGGCAATACGATAAATTAACGAAAAAACTATTCAATCCCTCAATTTCATGTAACTATGCGACTGATTTTCGAAGAATTGAATTGACCAAATGAGTAAAGCTTGAAACTCCAGGCAGGTAAAAATGATCAAATAGAGTTTTCCGAATAAACAGCTCTTATTTAATCTGAAGTGAATTTTGAAGCACGATATGAGAGGAGGGCACTAGCTAACTACCTACAGGATAAGGAAAAATCGAAACATAGTCGGATGTGACATCACACAACCAGTGTTCGTAAGAAGAAAATAGGTGAAACTTCAGATCGCTCCCCTGTAAAATTTTGCAAATGTTACTTGGTCACTTTTACTCGGAACCCCACGATATATTTTTTCGTGTAAAACAGACATATGATTATTAAGGCATATTAATCATACGTTGTTAGCAACTTCCAGTATAAACATTGAGTAGCTTCAATTCGCTGTCTTACATGTGACTTAACACCATCTCCATGTCAACGCCTCAATTGTCTCGTCTGGATTTGGACTTTATTTATTGGCATGAAATTTAGTCTCATCATTCGCCATTTCATTTGGGCAATAGAAAGCAAGCGGTGAAGGGGACATGTACGATTCCATAGGGGATATGAAAGATATATGTCCGATAGCTCTTCCTTGAGGTATAATTATGTCTTCTTTTGACCTATTTAAAATCAAAATTTCTTCGTAGGACTGTTCGTCTTGGTGTATTGATGGCAAACAAAATGCAGCAGGGGGTCACGATTGTTTGTGACGACTCGTTTTCTGCCAAAAAACTGTTTCCATACTTTCTTTCTTTACGAGGAAGCATGAAAGTATTTTTCCCGCCCAGAAAAATATGTCTCTGTTTTTCTCGTTTTGTAATATCGAAAGGGGTAAGCTGGTTTTCTAATAAATTCGGTGTCGTATGGGAAGTGAATGCGCGGCTTCGAGGCCAAGTTGTAAACAACTTCAATATCGAACAGGATGTCCATTTTACCAGTAACAAACAGACCTAAGCGGAGAAATTCTGATTAGAGAAACCCTTGCCTTGCAGTTCCGCATTTTCGAGAGATCGCTGAGCGCGCTGTCCGTGGTCAAAAGAATAAGTGGAGGGGTAAAAGTTCCGTGAAAGTCAATGGTCATTACGCACATTTGAGCACGTGCGCGGAGCGCAACTTGCGCTTATTTTAAATCCTTGTAAAAAAACGCTGCAAATTCTCTAACTGGGGATTATTATTCATTTGGCTTGCGTTCATGATTTGAATTTCTACCAAGATTTGGAGTGTGCGTGTTTCACAGGTGGTAGAGCGATTATTGAATTTCAGGAGGCACACAAATATGATCAACTGATCAATCCAAATAGGTAGTTTGGTTGAGAACCGATTTACGTGCTCTATGCATATCTCCTGAAATTCAATAATCGCTCTATCACCTGTGAAACACGCACACTCCAAAGCTTAGTAGAAATTCAAATCATGAATGCAAGCCAAATGAAAAATAAACCCCAGTGATATAATAATAATAATAATAATAATTTATCAAGTCACTTTAGCACTCGTATTGCGTCAAAACTTCCCCAAATCCAAATTTAAATGATGTAGCCAGAGGTAGACTGATGTAGGGGAGGCACACAAATAATACTTGTGTTGATCATATTATGACCAACTGATCATAATATCAGTTATTAATATGTATTTTGGGTGAGAACCGATTTACGTGCTCTATGCATATCTTCTGAAATCTAACTCCAAAGCTTAGTAGAAATTGAAATCATGAATGCAAGCCAAATGAATGAAATTGAATAATGAACCCCGGTGAAAGAATTTGCAGCGTTTCATGCATATCAGAATGCTTCAACCCGTGTATCGGCTATAAACCCTTTTAGGAGTTCACTCCAGTATCCACATTCAATACATCACTAGGATACTGCGATAAAAAAAAAAAAAAAAAAGCAGTTGTGTTTGTTTTGATTGCAGTAACCTAGTGATGTAGTGAATGTGGATGCAAATGTTGGCACCATAAATCGGGCCATACATCGGGAATCGTTTGAGCTACGGACCTGGGGAAGGGCTCATTCGATTCCTCATAGAAAGTTCTTAAAAAAAAGTCCACATTTAGGCCGCCTTGGTTTTTTTTGGAGGTTTTTAGGCATTTTACAAAACTTTGTCAACAACCCTTAAAGGGCACTTTAAATTAAGTGAGAGAGAATTGGGGCGTTGTCTGACTAATATTGATTTTTCCTGAATATTTCAGATTTTTTGCTCCAGCCGTTTGGGAGAAAACGTGAATACGGCGGACGGACGGAAAATTTTTATTGCAGATTTGGATTCTACACCTTTTGGAACGTAAACCATGAAATTTTCAGGGGGGGGGGGGGGGGGGTTAGAATTTTTTTTCAAAAGCGATTACAATGGTCTATTATTGAATAATAAACCAAAAAACCTATACCGATCCTTCTTGTACAGTATACATCAGTTGGATAAATAGATCAGAATGTGTTAACACTGTGCACTGCCTCGTGAAAATCATTCCGATATGGCAATGGTATTATATGGCGATATTGATATCATATATATCGATGAAAGTACAAATCGATACATGTTCAAATGATCCTGATAAGAGGTGTGCGTTACCTACCTATTCTCAGTCCAAATTCCTTCATAACGGAGTATTAGGTGAAAGCCGATTCTTGCTTATGCCAGTAGCCAGATGTCAGCGTAGAGTATAAAACAAATCAAATGAACGTATTGGTTTTTTCTCACACTCTCGAGAAAAGTTGATCGACTAATGATGAATGGTACGGAAAAGGTATCACAAAAAAAGTGATTAATTCTTTTTTTTTTTCGTAACCACAATAGACACAATAGCTTGACAGGGACGCTGAAATAATAAGGTTTGGATAAGGCCGTTTCTAGTTTGTTTTTCATCTTTCATTTTGAGTGGAGTCTTTGTGGTCTTGAAACGTCTCGAAGGTGAATTCACAATCCAAGTCCCACAAGTTCGTGGATCACGCAGTAACGTAATTATGAGAAGTTGGGAGATTCTGAGGTCTTTTAATTTCCGCTCTTTGTGTATTAGATGTAGTCAGTAGTACACTGCTTAAGTTCGCATCTCCATATTTTGTAATTGCGTCCTAGATATCGACGGCTAAGAACCAGCATAGCATAACTCAATATTCCTAACTTTTCAGGAGAGGGAAAAAACTGATTACCCGACGACTTCTAACGAAAAATTTAGCTTTTATATATTTTCTGGCCTTACTGATGACCTTTCAGCACTATGATTAACAAAAATAGGTATTCTACCTCACAGCTAGAGAAATAGTTGAGTTATGCTGTGCTGACATAATATTATAGCAGTTATGCTATGCTGTAAACCAAGTAAAAAGTGGTGTGCATTGATTTTTCATTTTCGTTAATAAAAAGAAAGAAATCAGGCAAAAACCAGGTAGGTACTATCATGGATACGATTATCACAAACCAATCAATGATGAAATGTTCACTGTTGTTTATTATCTTCCTAAGTACATTAGCTTATGCCAAGTAGCTATCTAGGTAAAACTATGTGAACATTTTGAACCAAAATTATTGAAGGAGCAGTATCATAAGGTTTTCAATTTGGTCTCTTGACTAAAAGTACTAGGTATTAATATTTTAAATTTCACCTCCATCACTATCAAAACTTATCAACCAATTTTACTATCGAAACTTGAACTACATATTAACCACAAAATGTTCACTATGAAAGAGAGGAGAACTTCGTAAAATATTAGCTAAGGAACACTATATGACTCAAACTTGGTAGCAGATTAATCAAGAGGGTTTTCGTCAAATCAACCAAAAACTTGTGATGATAACAATTTCATCAGCTCCAATAACAGCTTCATCTACATTTTCTAGCAAATGCTCCCCGTTAGCATCGGAATTCCTTGTCATGTCAAATATTCAGAACACTATAGTTCAGCTACAGGGATTAGGCTGGACGAATGGGTGAGTCTCATCGTTCCTTGTTGAAAAACAATAGCCATCTTAGAATAAAATTTGTTTGCTACTCGTACGTTGAACGTTGGAGTTGAATTACATTGTTGGCGTTAGTGTTGCTCCGTACTTAGCCGCACAGTCGGCGATATAATTTTCCATGACATTTGTGTGCCCTGGAAGGTAATGATTTTATTGGGACACTCCAGGTTGGTAGCTGCGATTTTGTACACCAGGTAGTTATTGGTTTGCTCTAGAGCTGCTTTTATTTATTGCAACTTCCATTCCCAGCAGGATGACATGTAGTTCTGCACTGCATATTTGGAAAACTACCGATAATTTTTTCGAATGCAATAGCTTAGTCTGCAGGTCGTGACCCCCACACCAACTCAATTGGCTCCTTTAGAGGCATCTGTGAATATTTTATAGTAGTCGCCGTATTCGTCGTTGATAATTTTGAGAGAGAATACTCTGAGCTGAGGTGTGGGTAGTTCCTTTTTGGAGCCCTCTAATAACGGTAGCTCATCATTGGTCACCATTTGCAACATTGCTAAAGGGAATTTCAGTGAGAACGATAGATGCTTGAATGTTGTGTGGAGAGGGGTGCGTTTTGCAGTTCTCTGGCTTTTCCCACTTCAGTGTACCCAAAGCATGGAGTCAAAAGTTCTCCAAGTTCGTACCATTACTTAATTGACTTAGGGCCACTTTCACCAAACTGGGTTTAACGTGGCATTAGTTAATCGGCTCGATAAACTAACGCCCAGGCGTTAAGAGTTAACGAGGAAGGTGTCTTTCACCATGCGTTTCGTTCGCTAAGTGAGCAGTTCGTTAACTAACGGCAGCGTAACGGAGCAGTGCAGCCAACAATCGAAGTTTTTGTGATAATGTGTCCGTCATTGATGAACCAGGACACGAAAAATTGCGGTACAACGACACACTCCCGCTCGAAGGCAGGAGTAACGATGGTGACGAAACGCGGTTGCCGTAGAAACGACCACGAGTGTTTCTCCTGTTCTCACCTCGAGAAACCGCGAAGGCGCAAAAACCTCAATTCGACGGTCAACCTTAATCGCAATACCAATTAAATGTATTTTGCCTCATTTCCATCACAATTCGATTCAAATTTGAATACAACTCTGTAAAGAATAACCGTTATAAATTTAGAATTAATCGATAGGCCAGATAATTCGTGGGATAAGTTTATAACACTAGACCTAACCACAAGACCGAACCAAGAAAGGTAATTACATTATGATTCATGTAAAGCGAGTAAATAGGTGATTTCTAGTATATAAACAGAAAAATGTTTTGAACCATGAATAAATATCATACAAGGTTTATGTCAAGTACCTAATTTTTGAACGCAGCAGCCGTTCCTCGTCGGACGATGACGAGGAATCGTCAAAAAACGCTGCAAATTCTTTCACTGGGGTTTATTATTCAATCGGCTTGCGTTCATGATTTGAATTTCTATTAAGCTTTGGAGTGTGCGTGTTTCACAGGATAGGGCGATTACTGAATTTCAGGAGATATGCATGGAGCACGTAAATCTGTTTTCGACCAAAATACCTATTTGGATTGATCAGTTGATCATATTTGTGTGCCTCCTGAAATTCAATAATCGCCCTATCCTGTGAAACACGCACACTCCAAAGCTTAGTAGAAATTCAAATCATGAACGCAGGCCAATTGAATAATAAACCCCAGTGAAAGAATACTTATTTACCCCAGTAATAATATTGAATAATAAAGCCCAGTAATAATATTGAATAATATTTACCTATTATCAGAATGCTTCAACCCGTGTATCGGCTACTAACTACACTACAAGTGTTCACATCGGCTATCACTCCAGTATCCACATTCACTACAACTCGACGCTATCGGCCGGACATCACTACGTTACAAACAAACAATAATAAACGAATCCGGCCGTTTCGGAGATATCGTGCGTACGGCGGACGGACGGAAAAATTTTCATTGCAGATTCGGATTCTACACCCTTTGAAACGTAAACCATGAAATTTTCAGAGGGGGGGTTAGAATTTTCTTTTTCCAGAGCGATTACAATGGTTTATTATTGAATGAAAAACCAAAATCAAATTATTTACGACGGAGTTCAAAATATCCATCTCGAAATTGATCCGAACGATAGGGAACAGAAACAAAGATGGCGAGACTTATCAGCCCGTTAACAAGTTAATCGACAAAATTCTGCCGATTAAAGTTTGACGAGCTCGTTAATACTAACGGGCGTTGGGGCTGCGTGGAGAAAGACAAATCGATCTAACGACGGCGTTAAATTCAGGCGTTAGCCTAAACGGCACGTCAAACTGGTTGGTGAAAGTGGCCAACTAAATCGACGATAGCGGCGCTCCGTGTGGTTTTATCAAAAAATTAATGGTTCCATCGAATCGGGCGCGAAAATTTGAATAAGAAAGTGCAAAAACCTCAAAATCGGAAAAATTGAGTTATGCCATGCTGGTTCTTAGCCGTCGATATCATAAAAATACTCAATTCTCAATACTAATACTCATTATTCAATAATAAACCATTGTAATCGCTCTTGAAACACAAATTCTAACCCCCCCTGAAAATTTCATGTTTTACGTTTCAAAGGGTGTAGAATCCGAATCTGCAATAAAATTTTTCCGTCCGTCCGCCGTACGTCGTACGCCGTACGCACGATTTCTCCCAAACGGAGCAAAAGATCTGAAATTTTCAGGAAAAGTCCATGTCGGTCCGGCGACGCCAGCTTGAGCCACTCTCACTTAATTTAATGTGCCCTTTAAGGGTTGTAAAAGTTTTGTAAAATCCCTAAGAACCTCAAAAAAAGTCAAGGCGGCCTAAATTTATACTCTTTTTGAAGAACACTCCACGAGAAATCGAATGAGCCCCTCCCCAGGTCCGCAGGTCAAACCATTACCCATATATGGCCCGATTTATGGTGCCAACATTCGCGTTATTTTGGTTTATTATTGTTTTTGTGTTGATACCAGTAACCTAGTGACGTAGTGATGTAGTAATGTGGATACTGGAGTGAACTGTAATCTAAGTCTCCAAATTCTCCAAATTCTGGGAATTCTCCAAATCAATTTGGGAATTTTCCAATCTAAGAAGCTTTCACTACTAAAAGGGAAGAGGGAGTTTTCCAAACCGAAGTGACACTTTTTTAAGGCAATCCTAGACTTTTATTGAAAACAAAATTAGTGAAGCAAAATGAAAGAATAGCACTTTATGAACAAATTAACATTGAAATCAAAAAGACAAAATGAACGGAGAATACTTCATAAAAATTACACTATTGTCAAGAACAGAAAAAATCGAGGCCACTCTTCCTCGAATGGTCTATTCTGTTTGGAAAACTCCCTTTTCCCTTTTAGTAGCGAAAGTTTCTTAGATTGGAAAAAATTCTCAAATTGATTTGGAAAATTCTCAAATAGGTTTGGAAAAATTCTATTTGGTTTGGAAAATTCTCAAATAGATTTGGAAAATTCTCAAATTGGTTTGGAAAATCTCAATTTGGTTTGGAAAAATCTCTATTTGGTTTGGAAAATTCTCAATTCGACTTGGAAAAGCTATATCACAGACTACGTCTAACATACGTAGATCAGTGATTCATGTTTATTGGTTATTCTGATACGGAAATCGTCTTTAGTGTATAAATTTGCAGCGTTTTTTATTCGATTTTCGAAATCTAGAAGTCCTGAAACGTAAAACAACAAACTGGGGGCCTAATTTTTTTCTTCCGGGTCGATTTCAGAAGTTTATTATTGCAAATACTTATCTGAACTAGGTAGGTACTTTTGTATTGACTTTGTCCATGGTAAGCAATTATTTTTCTTTATTGGATGGTGTGACCATTTTCTCCATTCGATTTGAAGTGTACCACTATTTATTCATTTATTTGCCGCAAATGGTTTGACATCAGCGAATTTCCTGAAGCTCGCCTCATTGAAATGCTGAATCAGCCGAATCACTGGCCGAAATTGGCTGGATACTGCTCTGATGCCTGGAAATATAGAAAAATTCTAGTCGCCGAGTTCAATTACAATTGAAGGGAATTACCTACCCGCATGAAGAAAAATTGTCAAAGCTCCAACTGTTTTACGTGTCCTCCTACGTTTTGCATGTCATTTTGATTATTATTATTATTATCATTATTGTTGTTGTTAATATTTTTACTTACTTGCATTAATATATTGGGTCAATATTGGTTGGTTGCTGAAAATTATGGTCGAATTAAATTAAATTAATAGTTGTTGAGTGTTGTGCTATTTTTTAAAAATGGATGTTATATACATTTATCACGCTTCTATATCATATTATTGTTAATTATATGCTAGTCACTTGTTGTTATTTATGTATATTTATTATTTCATATTATCATAATATTCTATTTCCCGTTGCCTTATTTATAAAACTACATAGCAGGGCTAGTTTTGTATTAGTTTTTGTACATTCGCACTGGCAACTGTGTAGTAAAAATGGATACTTTGTCGTTGGTAGTTCTAGCACAAACTCTCAAAAAATTTGGCCTCAGAAGCAGACGGCCATCCAGGTCAAGCCTTAATTGCCTTTTGTAATAAGGAACTCACATAGGTCTCCATATAGAAGTTTAACTGGTATGTACGAGTATGCACGTGTATATTTCATGAATATAGGCGTTCATTCATTCTTTATTGGATGTTGTGACCATTTTCTTCATTCAATTTGAAGACTTCAACACTTAGTGTTCCACTATTCATTCATTTATTTATTTAATATGAGCAAGCCCAATACAACTAAAGAATTAAATTGCGCATATATACATATAAAGGATAGAGAAATAGTTATGGTATGAATTTGTCCATGTTGCTAATTAATGTTTTTTTTTTTTTTTTTTTTTTTCATTCTTATCACTGGTTCCACGAAGATATCCATTTCGGGACACTCATGGAGGATCCAGTTCGTGATTCGCGGCTTTCTGGATAAAGGGCGGTTGTATAAATAATTAGTGGGAGAGAAAGATGTCCATAGGAGATGTTGGTTGCGCGAGCCCAAGCAGGGGACAAGAAACTTGATCTCAGAAAGCAGTGCTGGTGCGTCCACCGATCCCCGGACGAATCCGAGAAGAAATCTCACGTCCGCCAAGAGTCCGCGAGCTGAGGGATTTAGCAGGCCAACTTCTGCAGCTAGCGAGTAGCAATCAAGCTCATCCTGTGCAATGTGACGTTTGTAACCAACATATCTCAGAAACTTGAGATGAACTCTCTCGATCTGTTATGTATGGCACTAGTGATACGGGTTCCAGACGACCGAAGCATACTCCAAAATTGGAATCACCAGCGCTTTGTAAAAACGTCTGCCAAGTGGGTGTGGCACATAGCTTCCTCGTATCCATAACATGACTGTATAGATCATTGAAAATTATTATTGACTAAAGAACTTCGTTCAATTAGGCGAAGTAAATATTGAATTAGCGTAAATTTATTGTTATGCAGGAGCATAACTTGAGAAAATAAAGGTAGGCATGTTCAACTATTGAACAAAGTATAAAATATACCTAATAATAAAAAAATTGACATTGACGCTGAATGGATAGATGACTGAAGTGAATGGATAGATGACTGAAACGGACCATCGAGGCTAAAAAATATAAATTGACAGTTGACAAATTGACGCTGAATGGATTGATAAATAAAGTGATAAATAGACATTATAGCATTTCGAAAAATAAAATACATGCATCGTTCAATGATGGTTCAATATGGTTCGATCCAAGCTCGAGGCTAAAACTTTAATTTCTCTTTATTACTCACGAGGACCATCTTTACATCAGTCCGAACAATCCCTGAAAATGTAATCGAAATCAGTCATGAACTCCCGGAGTTATGCGTGTAACAAGGATTTCACGTTTGCGCATGCGCAGAGGCTACTATTGATCCAGGGGTCATGAAACCTATAGGAGACCATCTACACCCCAACCCGCACAATCCCTGAAAATTTCATCAAAATCGGACTATACCTTCGTGCAGTTTTGCCCGTAACAAGGATTTGCTGACAGACAGACAGACGCACAGACAGACACGGAACCAAAATTGTTCAGAAAGGTCTAAAACGCAAAATGCGAGTGGAATTTTTGATCTTGGAGTCAAAAAATTTGCACATTCCGAAAGTGAAAACAATGCTTCCGCTACCTTTTTAGACTCGTAAGCAATAGTCATTATAGCTGGTACATAATTAAAATCTCTGGTATTCCGCTTGATAATCCCTAGACCAGCATCTAGCCGTGCGACAGCCGAAATATGGTCCGAGAACGAGAGATGACAGCCAAGAATCACACCCAAGTCGCGAGTGGCATCAACCCGTCTTAATTTGCTATCGCCGATCATATAGTGGTGACTACGCAAATAAAAACCCATTTCACTCTAATTTTAGTTCCGAGCAACAATGAGGCGCACAGTTTTGATTCTCGGCGAGAATTTCTCGCTGCATATGAAACCTCAGGACCCGAAGGCCGCTCTCAAATCCAAATGTGTAATTTTACCTGTCAATGGAAGACTTCGGGACCTTCATAATTAACAGCGCGGCGCTCAGGTCTGAAGCAGGAGGCCCAACCCACTCAGAACCGCTGCCTTTTCCTTAGTTAAGTATTCATCACGGATCCCCCTCGGTTTCGAAATTGTCTGTTTCACGTACATCCGTGAATCGTTAACCTTGATTCATTTTGACGGAATATCTTCTCGAAATCCGACTATTTCGAAGCGCCTCCTCCGCCAGGGCTTGTTATTCCCACTTCAATTTATCGTTTCCTATATTGGCTTCAAAGTCACGCAACATCGTCTAGGTAAACCGTAACAAAGAACCATTCACCTCGGAAATAAATTTCTACGCTCTTCTTAGATCTACGTCTGCAACGCAGTCACCTACTTGGGGGTTTTCGGGTAGTTTTCCCCCATTTGAAATGCCTCAATGCCCTTCGAGTGAGGCGATTCTGCCCATCTCCAAACTTGGCCTTCTGAAAGCTTAGATAAATTGTCTGTGCTAATTTGAGCTTTCTCTCTCAATTCTATCGAGAGTTATCGTCTGGAATGAGTTTTGGTGCCTTTTGACAGAGGACTGAAAGAATTTGCAGTGTGCGTGTTTCACAGGTGATAGAGCGATTATTGAATTTCAGGAGGCACACAAATATGATCAACTGATCAATCCAAATAGGTATTTTGCTTGAGAACAGATTTACGTGCTCCATGTATATCTCCTGAAATTCAATAATCGCTCTATCCTGTGAAACGCGCACACTCCAAAGCTTAGTAGAAATTCAAATTATGAACGCAAGCCAATTGAATAATAAACCCCAGTGAAAGAATTTGCAGCGTTTTTTTATTAAGGCAGAATCAGTGTAAATAGTATTCTCATATCATCCAGGACTAGGTATAAGGTGTTTTTGCATGAAAACTCTCGAAATGTAACAAATTAATTAATAATAATAAAAAAGCTACGGAGATTTGAATACCTATCTATTTCCTTATAGGGGTGCCGGGAACTTTTGAAAGGCTTTCCAAGGGTGCCTCGAACAAGAAAAGGTTGGCAACCACTGGTGTATAGCTTGAAAGTCGTTTCTCGTAAACAACGTTCTCCCTCAATCAATTTCAACTACGCCTCTGTCTCTTACGTGTAAAACGTAGATTACGCGAAAATGAGAAACCGCCTTGAGCCTCTCGTAATACATTCCGTTTTCATCGCATCGCAAGGCCGATCACAACCCGATCAACATCAAGGCTTCCAGGATGGGCGTTTCCATGACAACAGACCCGACGGCTTGGCACGCCAACGGGCCACCGCCTTTCCATCTAATCATCCGAGTGGGGGAGTTGACTTCGGCGATCGTCTTGAGCCCGCCAGTCGACGTTGAACGTTTTACGTGCGCGATGGTGTTTCAGTGATCGTCATGTCAGGTGCCGATCGCTACAGCACGTCGTACTTCGTTTCCCTTCTTCCAGGTAATTTACACATTGAGTGATTTAAGGTACCTCACTAGTCAAAAAATTCAACAAAAATCACTTTTTATAACGAAAACATAATGCACGCATTATGTCTCGTTCTTATCTGATCACACTTATGCAGATGATACTAAACACATAAATATTTTTTTAAAAGACCAAATTCTTTATTGAAAAACAGTTAGATAACTCCTACTTGGACCACCGGACTACCAGAACTGGCCCTGTACAACCAGGGACAATGCTTCCCAGGTAGACTCGGAAACGCATGTAGAAATCCAACTGAAATTTAACGAAATGAAATAAAAATACAGGCGAAAATAATTCTCCCGCTCTTCTCAATTGAATTGAAGTTTGGGAGATGGCGTTGTGGATAGTATCAACCATGCTGTTTAGTCTGTCCCCAGCCACCCTTTAAACAACTTTGAGGCTCTCCTGCCCGACCGTCTACCTGACCTTTCATTCTAATGGTGAGCAAATGGATGATCGTACAACATCCCAGTGGTCTCATTCGATTCACGTAAGTGGGGGAAACCCTCAAGAGCACTTACCAAGTACAGCCCCGCATCAGTAGTGTTGGACTCCAAGGGCCTACCAACTAAAACTGCCACTCCTCCTCTTATGTAGAACTGGTCAGGAGTATCCAACCAAGTATTCAATGTCTGCTTTTTGCTGATGACCTGAAGCTATTCTGCCATGTGAGGTCTGTTGATGATTGTGTTGCCCTACAGGGGGCTATTTGTGCTCTGGAGGATTGGTGTACGACAAGCTCTCTCTCTTTAAACCCATCTTAATGTTCAGTCACTACCTTTTACCGAATTGTTCAGCCTACCTCATTCAATTATACTTTAGGTGGATCTGAGCTTCAAAAGACACATGCTATGGATGATCTTGGAGTGCTCTGCGACGCCCAACTTACTTTTACCAGCCACATCGATGGCGTAGCTAGACGTGCACTGAGGGCCTTGGGTTTTCTGAAGAGGAGTACTCGCGATTTTACCAGCATACAGGCGATTGTGCTCTTGTACAAATCTCTGGTTTTACCTCTACTTGAATATGCCTCTCCGGTGTGGTCACCTAGATACTCGCTTCACAAATATTCCCTGGAAGAGAGTCCAGAGAACATTTCTGAGATACGTCGCGTTCAAGGCTGGTCTCCTCGCTAGGGACGTTGAGTACGCACCCTTGCTCGAGATGTGCCAACTTTTACCACTCGAGACCACAAACTTTTGAATAACCAGCTTGACTGCTCTCTTGTCAAATGTGAACCTTCGGATTCCAAGGTTATCAGCACGATCGTCCCACCTCTTTGATGTACCATTTTCTCCGAAAAATCATCAACTCAATCGGCCTCTACATCGCCTTCCTCGTCTCGCCAATTTGTGTTTACAGACCAACCCAATGTATGACTTTTTTAATGATTCCCCTGCCATGCTGAAAACATTAGTACAATCCTCCCCATTATTTCAATTGTAGTCCTTGAAAGTTTCATGCCATGTAAAGTTGTATCTGATTGTATCTGATTTCTTTTCTTTTTTTTTTTTTTTAATATTTGCTGAACTTTGTTGTTCTTTGTAATTGGGCTTGCCCGTAATTGTCTAATAAATAAATAAACTGCTAAAGAAAAGTAACTGGAGAATAAAAGTACTAACAACAGCGTCCCATATCTCTTTAGATTCTCTAGCCTTCCCTATTTTGCATAAAAAGGGCCTGTAATACCCCTGTCCACTGATGAACCGCGTTACATTGCCCCGCTTTTCAAAATTCGATCACAGATTGCTCGTACCAGATCCCTTCTTTGGAATAGCTGTTACAGTCATTCCATCAGATCCTATCCATGATTCCGTTTCTGCACAGCTTCCTATCTCACCAGAAGGATTTATGTTATTTATTAATGTTTATTTTCTGCCTACAATCTTTTCTGACATCTGTTCAAATTTATACAAGTGGATTCTGTTGTATGACCGCATGCAGACCAGCTAGGTATCATTCTAGTTATCTATTGTAATTCTCATTAACAGTCTAGTTATTTTTTAAATTCATTTTCCCTTTTTCAAGGTTGTTCTTAATTTCCAATGCAAAGCATATACGGGTCATTTCGCGGAAAGTGGCAACTTCAGCTTCGAAAAAAACAAGAAACCCACTTTCACGGAAAACAAATATTTTCCTTACTATTGTCTTCTTCAATCTATTGGAAGTAAAATGCCGGAAAATCTCATCATAGAAATGTTTCATTTTCAAGATACCACCATTTTGAAAATTTGAGGGGACAGGGAAGTGACTAAAATCGTATGGTTTTGTAAAATTTTTATTAAAACTTCCGAAGATTTAAAGAGAAAGCAAGATATCACAAATACCTTGTAGAAGAGGTCTATTTTCCACAAAACATGACTAGTGTTGTAGCAATTTATTCACTATGTGGTCAAAATGTCCTCTCGGGTCTTTGGTGACATCATGTGCGTCCTGGTTGAACACCAAAAGATAGATAGTTAGGTACTTGTAGGTTACAACGACCATTCCTTATTAAATCAAGCAAAACCGATTAAAAATTATGAAAAAAGTCACAACTCTGCTCAGAAAGTCACTACCCCCGAAACAGTTCTCCAGGGAAGTGACACCCAGGGGAGTGACGATTTCTAGGAAAATTCAAGCTGTTGGCCTCATTTTCGTAACTATGTTGAGTTCTTTTTTTTTGTCTGATAATACTCCTAAAAAGGCACTAATTATTCTTATTCTGTGTATTATGATACTTTCCTCAAGTTCAGGCCCTGCGACAGGGAAGTGACAGGCTATGATTAACCTACACACAGTTCCTTTACATCGGCACTGCACCACGTGAACTGAGGAAGCTCCTAAAAACCAAGGAGGTTATCACTGGGTTAGCGGGATCTTAGCAGTGATGTCAACAGGAAAAAAATGTTCAAAAATATTAGTTTTCCCGCCTTCACGCCAAGTTGAAAACGTCTGCCAAGTGGGTGTGGCACATACGTATAGATCATTGAAAATTATTATTGACTAAAGAACTTCGTTCAATTAGATAGTTATGCAAGGATTTCACGTTTGCGGATGCTCAGAGGCTACTATTGATCCGGGGGTCATGAAACTCATAGAAGACCATCCACACATCAAACCAAACAATCCCTGAAAATTTCATCGAAATTGGTCCAGAACTCCCGGAGTTATGCGTGTAACAAGGATTTCACGTTTGCGCATGAGCAGAGGCTACTATTAATCCGGGGGTCATGAAACCTATAGGGGACCATCTACACCCCAACCCGCACAATCCCTGAAAATTTCATCAAAATCGGACTATAACTTCGAGTAGTTTTGCCCGTAACAAGGATTTGCTGACAGACAGACAGACACACAGACAGACACGGAACCAAAATTGTTCAGAAAGGTCTAAAACGCAAAATGCGAGTGGAATTTTTGATTTTGGAGACAAAAAAATTTTCGCATTCCGAAAGTGAAAACAATGCTTCCGCCACCTTGGTAGGCTCGGAAGCAAAATTTACAGGGAAGTGACCTGTGACCCAAGGGACAAGCCTGCACTAGCCCCCCAACCCCCTAATTTGAGAAATAATTTCATTTAATTATTATAGTAGGATTGCTGCAAACCCCTGCAATACGATGTGCCCGCGAAATCCTGCTCAATTTCAAATCCAATGCGAGAACAGACCTGAGAAGGTGTATAACTCAACCCAGGCACATGCCAGGGAAGTGACAAATAGGGGTTTATAAATTTTTTTAGCTTTATAGCCGTAGTTATCCGCATTCTAGTCAATTCATCATGTTTTTCCAATACGTATATACGATAGAATATTTTTAGAAGCATGAAATTCATGTAAAATTTCCCACAACTTGCTCAGGAACGGAGTTTGCCACTTTCTGCGAAATGACCCATGTATATGTGCTATTATACACCAGTCCACTCCAAATTTGAGACCTTAAGTTGTGATAATTGCTGGTTTCTTTTAGAACAGCTCTTCATACCTAACACATATTTATTTCCGCATTCGAATCAGCTCACAATTTAGTGGAGAACTAACTAGGTAGGGAATAAAGCTTCAGACCAGAGGCCAGACACCGTAAATCGACTGAGAGCATAGCGATCTTAAGTGAGAAAATAATTTTGGCTCTCTTAGCTTCCAGTAACTCTAGATCCCCCGCCGAGCTAGAAGAGCTGGGTTAGCTTTCAGGCTTCTCGTTCACTGGATCAGGAAAGCAGCGAAGTGCGAAACAACAAACTCTGACAAACGGCGTTCGTCAGAAATCAATCGAATGCCTCTCGTCAATTGCATCAGTATTCGTCCCGATTCCTAGTAGACGAGATGGCTCTTCGGAACGGGTTTTCTGATGATTTCGATGAAGAGCTTTTTGCTTTGGAGTTCTCTCCTTTAATTCTTCGACGTATCAAGCATATACGTCGATCTCAACCTGGATGGAAAATGTGGGTAAATCACATAAGTACGCCAAAAGAAAAGAGTTCGGGGAATTTTCCATTTGTGGCATGATCTTCAAATCGACGATTACCACCATTTTTCCTATTTTCGAATGAGAAAGGATACATTTCAATACATTCTTATTAACATACATTCTACTCTCGAAAAATGCTGTAATTTTCGAGAAACGATCTCTCCACAAGAACGGCTGGTTATTACATCACGGTAAGTGAAAAAGTGTACGAAATTTGTTATTAGTTTACATGGTAATTTAGTTTGAATTGACATTAATTTCATTCAAGGAGGTGTCGGATCAAAATTTTCGATGTCCACTTTCGTCTTCAATTCGCACCTGTTCCCAACTACGATCCCAGCAAAACGGGATAGGTTCGCAGTTCGCTGCTCTACGGACGGGTTACAAACGGTACGTTTGGTATTACCATGTACGAGTATAGTAGTCTGTGGAACATTATACCGGGTGGCCCACCTAACATGAACTCCCCTCTTATTTTCAATACAAACAGTATATTTGAAAATCCAAAAAACACGTGATTTTTGACCAGGATTCAAAGAATTATGTGTGCGCACTTTAGCGCTCGTGAGCAGTGTGCGCAGTATACACTAACTTCCTTATTTCTAATAAGAACCCCTATTTTTTATTCCAGATTCGATTTCTACGTCAAATTTCATGAAAATTTGACCCCTCAACCGATTTTTTTGGCTGAGCTTAACCGGTTCAGCGTCGCTGAATCAGCGAGCACGCAAAGTTGCGCAACCCCAAATTTGTCAAATAGTGGATGATGGTGAACTGTAAAGTGTGGCATGACAATTTTCATCGTTTTTTAATGCTGATTCACGTGATGCTATCCGTTTTTTGATTTGACTCAATTTTTGCGGAATAATGACCGAAATATGTTTATTTCCCGTCCGTTTTTTTTATTCTAGACGCGTTTTCAGATTGTTACGGGGATTAATTTTCAAGGTCTGGTTGAAAAATGTAAAAATAGGAGATTGAAACCTTCATTAGTGATCAAGTAAAAAATCATCTTAATCTGAGAGTCGAAAGTCGGCATAAATGATGATTTTTCACGCGAATTGAACGAATTTCGTCATCATTCCGCAAAAATTGAGTTATTGTTTTACAGGGTAAGCAGAATGGGGAGATGAATTATTGAATTATCAGAAGAGGAGAGATCAAGAAGAAAACGTGTTTTCGAGATTTATTTTTCTTTATAGTTCCATATTTTAGTTAATGTACTTAGTTATGTGGGGCTTTGTAACCTCCATAAAATCAGGAATGAGACAATTACATCCCTCTTGTTTGATTCAACACAAATTTTCATTTTCGTTACCAAGCCTTTGTCTTAGCGTGATTGGTTATTGTGATTTCATATTTACTTCGAATATAATTTCTTCATTATTGAATGACTTTGTAGAATACATTCTTTATTACTTCCGCGTTCCGAACGGAAGGTTTCTATTACTACCACTGACTGCGCCAAATGTAAGGGTCTACTACTTCTTCCATTAAAAGTATTAAGATTATAGTGAATGGACACACGTTTTAAGAATTATAACTTCTATATATTGAGCTGAATCTCTGATATTCTCCATCTCAGGTGTTTATAGCACCAAGGTTACACAGCTGTATCCTTCAAATAGTTATAATTACAACCGTGATGGATTGCAATAAAGTACGTACTGTATTACAAATTATGTGATTTGGGAAACTTTGAAGGCTGATAGATGAGGGACTGCCTACAAGCAGTATAATATACTGCTAAATATCACGTAAGTTCTCAAACTCGTATTTTGATTCTTGTAGAAAAACGTTTTCACATCAATTAAATGGTATAAAAACGATGTTTCCAAACACAATGCCATTTTTTTCCTTTTACCTACCAACCCAAGAAAAAATGTTACTGCAACGAAATGAAATTTATCGATATTGTAATGAACATTAACATTGTCGTGTGCCCCAATTCACATTGTCATGGACGCGAATTTCAAATTCGAATTTTGGGCTTTTAAAAGGGATTCATGAGCTACCACTGCGCTTTTTGCCTTAGGGCGCATGACTAAAATCCATTTTAAAAAATGCCAGAAATTTTGACAACTTTTTCATAAAAATTTTCTGATCGAAATTTCTCCTTCCTTGCTTAAGAATCACCCTTGTACTTTTTAAATCATTTGAAACTTGATAAAAACAATCCCGGATTTGATTACTTTCTTAAACGCTGCTCTAATTTATTGGCATGTATAGCTTGATCTGATTTTTAAGGCTGTGTAATGGATTTTATTATCAACAAATGATCGGTATTTAGGACATGTAATACTTGTTATTTGTATCGTCAAGAGACATTTTCTGAGTATGGATGGTGTGCGTTGAGCATTTGATTTCAAGCGAGTTATTTCGGTTGCAGGTAGCGATGGAGAAAGACCGTTGGGTCCACTGGCTCTGTTTTCCTTCGTTCTCCAATCCCAAGTTGACACCGCGAACAGCAAACAGCATACAGAGGAACTGAAGGCGACCCTCAGAAGTCATTTACCAGATGGACTGCTACTGGATGCCAAAGAGAAATCTGGTCAGTGTGTTTTTACTCTGCTCTATTAACTAGAACGGTCAAATTTAACTATTGCAATCAGTACAAAAAAAATGGCTTGCACTCTGCTGGGCAGTGGTTCAGTAGATGAGTATAGCTTTTCCCATTAAAATCAATAATTTTCCCAACCAAATTGATACTTTTCCCAATCAAATCAATACTTTTCACGGCATTAAATTTTTGCCTCCTTATTCACCGATGTTGAATCCGGCTGAGTACGCTTTTGCCAAGATTAAGACGGCATAGAGGATATCTCTCTCAGGCTACCCGAGATCAAGCCCTCGGAGAACAGTTTCATGAGCCGTCGGTTCATGTCTCCCACAGATTGTTCGAATTTCGTGTTAGAAATTTTGCTCAAACTACCCGCAGCAGTGGCTGGGCAACCCCTTCACTGAATATATGTTTATATAATATACACTAAAAATAAACTTAAACTAAGATTTTGTCTGCCAATAATTTGCATTATAAAATAATATATACATTCATTATTCGTTGGATTGCAAGCTTTGCGTTGTTCTATTTCCTTAATTTTTAAGATCAGTTTGGTAGGGAAAGTATTAATTTGGCTATTAATTTGGGAAAAGCTATACATCCCCTGAACTCTCGGATAGACACTCGCACTGACAAACGCTGCAAATCATCACATAAGTCTTATTATTTCTGTATTGTAACAACCCTTCAAGGTACATCACTAATCGTATTTATAAAGATGAAAGTATCGGAGTAGGTAGGTAAGTAGGTATATACTTTTTTCAGGGGGTGGTGACGCTGGGCGGCTGGAATTCATCCCCCAGAACACCTCCGACCCCGCCAGTGAAGGGGAGAGGGCCCCAGCGGGGCGGAGCGTCTCCCAGGGCAAACGGCATGCTCCCCTCCTCGGGGACTTGGGAAATACGATTTTTTGACTTTGCGTATTGTTTTTATTCTCTCTCATTGTGTTATTCACCTATTTCTTTATAACCTGCGTAGCAGGGCCTTTAAACTAGTCTATGTATATTAGACATAGTAATTGGTAAATAATCTGAACTCGAAGCTTCGCGACTCCATATCTCGTCTAGTCAATGACTAGACTATTAATGCGCTTGCAATTAATAACGAGATATAGACAAAACGGAACTTTAGATTGACTTAAAAGAGCACCTCACTTCTGATTTTGAAATTGAAAGGACATATGAGGAGCTTACTTTCAAAAAGGCACATATCCAAATGTGGGAGAAAACGTTTTTTTCTCAATTTTCTATCTCTGAATATGAGTTGAATCAGATCCCCCTATCATTTCCGAACAAAACAGAACACATCCACGTCTTAAAGTTATGTGTTTGCATCAAAAGGTAACAAATCCGTCCCCTACATTTTTTTTTTTCAGTGCCTTCCAATCGAAATGGCACATATCCTCCGAATTTCGTCAGGCAATAAGTCGTGGGTTTTCAAAGAGGCACATATTCAAAAATAATCATTGCGTCTTCGTCTTGACGTTGAATATTTACACGAGACTCGATAGATGGCAGGTATGACAAATGGAAATATGGAGTCAGGTAAAGCTTTCAATAAAACCTACAGAATGGAGAATGAATTCTTTCTTTTTCAAAAAGGCACAAATCCATGAGTTTTGATCAAAAGGGCACATTTCCAAAGTGAAAATGGATATACAGCCTCGTGTTTTGGAGAAAATTGATTCATATTCTGAGGCATCTTTATCTGTGCCTTCTCACACATTAGTCCGATGAGAAACAGCAGAAAAACATCTCCACTAATCTGCAAATAGTTTTTTTCACTTCCTGAACATTTTGTCGGAATGGATATGTGCCTGTTTGAAAGTAAGCTCCTCATATAGATTTTATAAGTATTTGTATTTGTATTGTATTACCCAAGTATAAATACTTGTTCTCAATGCACGCAAATACAAGCAGATACATATTATTATGAAATGACAATGACTTGGGCTGCTTTCAAATTACAGCTCAACTTTTTATTCAACTACTAGTAAACATAATTTCTATGAAACCAATCACTAGTCACCACAATATAATTGCGTGCTTTGGGTACAAGTCCAAAAACATGTACGTGTAGTTGTGCATACATTTGCAAGAACTTGTACCTGTACTCCCCAAAAGTGGAAGGTACATTAAATGTACAAGGACAAACTTTGTTTGACAACTACTTGCAAAATACTTACGTCTGGCGCAGATGTACCTCGTCATTCTTAGGACTAGGTCCAAGGCCTGGTGTAAAATATGGTAGATTTTCTCAAGTACTTGAAGAAAGTACGTCTAGTACCCAAAGTACTTGGGGATCCCTTCTCCGTCGCCGACTATATTCAAATTATGTCTGAAGGTACTAACTCGTAAATCAGGCGTATGAACCCACGTTCACGAGCATCTTCAGCCGGATAATACCTCGTTGGGCTCGGTGACCGATACGCTGGACTCTTAGCTCGGGCTGTCACCCTTACATATTTATTCTTAAGGCGCACCACGAAACGGTTCTTGTTCGACAATCTGAAAACATTATCCAAAATGCCTACAGATAAATCTTTAAAATTTATCATGCCGGTACAGGCTTTTTACATAGTAACATTATTAGGGCGAGGTGCAAGGCATTATCTAGATCGCTTTATACATCCTATATCGATACTGTTCAAAAGCCTATTCATGGAAACGTAAAGGTTTTTTGGAACCATATCAACTATCGTGAAGGCTTCAACGAACTACCCCAATATATGAATCTTGGAAATTTATCTGCCCACGACCCGCAGTCTTCGCTGAGCTGTTTGCCCGCGATTATTCTTCCGTGTTTGTTCCTGACTCTGATGAAACGCCGATTCCCCCCTTGGATTTGGTATCATTGGGTGCCTTGAGTATAAGCAATGATGCTGTTGGGAGTGTACTAAATAACCTTGATTGCTCAAAGGGAATGGGTCCCGATGGCGTTCCTCCTGTCCTGCTGAGGTCCTGAGCGTCCAGTCTTACACAGCCTCTCACACTATTATTCAATAAATCACTATCTAGTGGAGTGTTCCCAAGAATGTGGAAACTTTCTTATGTTACACCCATATTCAAGGGAGGTGGCAGGTCTGATGTTCAGCAGTATAGACCAATTTGTACAATATCTACCGTTCCCAAAATCTTTGAAAAACTTATTGTAAGTAGAACGATTGTCTGCCCTATTTTCTCCGTACATTTTGTTTTGAGTTTTTGAACCTGTGAGAGGTAAGGTAAGAGTAACAATAGGTACTATACCCGTAATGTAGCCTCCTACTGCTGCCTCCCTGCTGCTTCTTCTTCTTTTCCTTCTACTATTAAAGCCACTATTCTTTTACATTCCAGATTCCATTACAAGTGTCCAAAGATTGGTTGGTGAGTTTACTGACTAGTGAGAAAATCAACCCAAGAAAAATATTAAAACCAATTTTTTTAAGCTAGTGAGAAAAAATTTGCCGATATTTCGAAATATCGGAATTGAAGTAACGATACTCGATATTATCGATACAAAATATCGGTGTTTTGAAATATCGGGTATCTATACCCATCCCTATCCCGCACCGAAATCGAAATCTATTCGTTGTCCAGCTTGCGGGAAGTATGCAGGACAGCCGGGCTTTCATTTTCCACGCTCCAGTGAATTCGTTCGTCGTTTTGTGGTGGTTTTTTCAACTAAAATTAAATAACAACGTCTATCAAACCGGAGGAGCTAATTGAGTGTGTGAGGGAATATCCAGCACTGTACGACCAAACCCTCCAGCAGTAAAGAAATGCCGAGCATAAGGACATGGTCAACCAACAAGTTGAAAGTAGACATCGGCATTCTAAAATATTGATAGAACTTGGTTTCATTGTCCAAAAGATGAGGTAGCACTGTTAAAAACTCTCCTTCTTCAGGTCTGTTTGTCCAAGCAGCATGCACCCAGAATCTGCGTTTATTTCGGTTCTTCGTCACCAAACACCTTCTATTCTCTTCATCTTCACCATCAAGAGCAAGTGTCACCATGGCCAAATCCATGTTGCTGAAATTCTTAAACATTTTCCTTCATAGTCACAGGGCACTGTTGAACATTCGAGAGGCGACTGGCGGTCGGAGGGAAGCTGGACGCGGCGAGGCGGGACAAGTGTGCCCATCCCTTTCCGATCCCGCACCGTTCCGATTTTCGGGGCAACATCGGACTGGAGCTGGATCGGAAGAGTGTAGGAAAGGTGTGTCCTGCCTTTGATTGTGGATTCCGCACCTAGAAAGATACTTGAGGAAAGGATATATGCCACCAGGTGACGAAGACGCCCGAAGTTACGTGGGTAGACGGAATGATTGTAGACGCGAATGTTGTTAGGAACCACAGACCAGAGAGCAGCAGCACAGAACCGAGAAGACTGGCGCAGGCTGTTACAGGAGGCCCTGTCCCCTCGCGGGATGTAGTGCCATGGAGGAAGAAGAGGAGGAATACATAAACAATACACTTTTGTGTAATAATTTGCAGCATTTTTATTCAGGTATCGACTCACGTAACAAAGGTATGTCAGTGCTTGTTTAGGGTTGCTTGATTCAATTAGGTATGTATTTAAGGAAAAGTCGACAATCAAGTTGAATAAGAAGTATGATCAACAACTTTATACTAATCCTAATAATCTATTAACTAACCCTAAACTAAAGTCTCTCCTCATATAGTACCTTACGTTGAGAACGATGGGGCGACAGCTTGTTCCGAACGCGAGGGGGACTGTTTCGAGCACTGGTTACTACGACGGGGCTATTCGTCTTAGGAGTCGTGGATGTGGTAGGAAACAACAGCGAATTGTTTTCTAGCGCAGCTTTCTCCGGACTAAATTTTGTGCAGTTCCCTGCTTCCTAAGAAAACTCCTGCCGTCTTCAATTTCCCGGGGGAAGGCCGCCTTGAGCCTGTTGGAGGGGACACTGGACGCTCGCTTCCTTTCCGTGTACCCGGCAGGTAAAACAACAACTTTGGAGGGAGGGGGTTACACATTTTTTTCTAGGTCGATTGACCATGGTGGAGAATCTTTAGGATGAGTGAAACATAAAAAGAGTAGATAGCATTAATGCCCAGGGAAGAGTACTTACAGACTGGGGATGTGAAAATAGAAACTAAGAAGAACAAGAGAGGAGCGACTGGAACAGATATTGTGCCAATTCAGATTGGAGCGTGAGTCAGTGCGGTGAGAGCAAATTGTTGAAGACTCCGTCAAATTGCATTTTAAACCCAATTTTGCCTGTTGAACGTCTTGGTGTTAAGTGATAATAGCGAGGAAGGCGAACTGGAGTGCTCTCTTTGCTCCTAGTAGGCTCATAGCTTTGTCCGACTTAGAAGAGCTGCCCTCTGCGTTCATTCATTAGTCCAGTAAAAAGAAACTTGAAAGAGAGGTACCCTGAGGTTATTCGAGGAAAGTTGGAAATCACTCAGAACCCTTTAGATAGTTTTGAAAACGATTAATCTTCATCTGAACTTCTGAACAACGCATCGTACAAAAACCGTAGACAAAACGCTGCAAATTCTTTCACTGCGGGTTTATTACTCAATTGGCTTGCGTTCATGATTTGAATCTGTACTAAGCTTTGGAGTGTGCGTGTTTCACCAGTGATAGAGCGATTATTGAATTTCAGGAGGCCCACAAATATGATCAACTGATCAAACCAAATAGGTATTTTGGTTGAGAACAGATTTTCGTGCTCTATGCATATCTCTTGAAATTTAATAATCGCTCTATCACCTGTGAAACACGCACACTCCGAAGCTTAGTAGAAATTCAAATCATAAATGCAAGCCAAATGAATAAAATTGAATAATAAACCCCAGTGAAAAAATTTGCACCGTTTCATGCATATCAGAATGCTTCAACCCGTGTGTCGGCTACAAAGCCTTTTAGGAGTTCACTCCAGTAACCACATTCACTACATCACTAGGTTACTGCGATCAAAACAAAACAATAATGAACCAAAAAAACACAAATGTTGGCAGCATAAATCGGGCCATACATCGGGAATGGTTTGAGCTACAGACCTGGGGAGAGGCTCATTCGATTCCTCATGGAAAGTTCTGCAAAAAGAGTCCAAATTTAGGCGTTGTCGGACCAACATGGATTTTCCTGAAAATTTCAGATTTTTTGCTCCAGCCGTTTGGGAGAAATCGTGCGTACGGCGGACGGACGGAAAATTTTTTTGCAGATTTGGATTCTACACGCTTTGAAACGTAAACCATGAAATTTTCAGGGGGGTTAGAATTTTTTTTTCTCAAGAGCGATTACGGTGGTTTATTATTGAATAATAAACCAATAAAAGAATATTAAACACAACGGAAGAGAGGAAATTGGAGCAGACAATGTCGAAACAACTTGGTTTTTCTTGACAAATTTCTTTGTCGCTACTCAAGTGATCATTCTCAACCGATTTTCATTATTCGTACTTTGTTCTACCACTAATTGCAGCTATTATTGAAATTATTCCAATCTAGTTGTACAATAAACCTCAGAAATTCTGCTTTTGCAGACGGGATGGGGGATTGGAGGGGGTAATAGCCAATTCCTTCACCGTTTCTCAAGCGAGAATTTTTCACAGAAACATTTCATTCATTTTGTGATCAGTTAGAATTTTGGTCAAGTATTTATTCATATTTCAATTCATTTAGTTTTCATAATGAAAGGAAGGATGGAAAGGGTATATTGATAAAACCTTATTACTTCACTATTTTCTATCTATTAATACAATTGGAAGAACTATTTGATTATGTGAAAACTTTTCTTTTTTCATTGCAATTTTAGTCTTGTTTTTCAACAAACCTCGGAAGTTTTGAAGTTTTTGGTTGGAGGGAGTCTATTTTAAAACTCATCATTCAAAGCCTTAAAATGGACAACTTTGATTCAAAGGGTGTTTTGATATGAACAGTACTTTATATGCTACAGACGAAAGAAGGTAGTCAAAAGGTTAATTATAGCCAATACGGGAAAAATTGTCGTTTTTCAGCCATCAAACACTCCCTTATACAGGGTGGATGGGGATCAGTGTGAAAATTTTTTTTGGGTAAAACTACATCGAAAATGGAGTAGAATGCCGCCAGAGTGAGGGTCCTATCTCAGTCCATTGGATAGTTATGATTTTTTTAGTTCTTTCACGGTGAACTCCGACCTCACGTCATGAAATCGAGTTTTCTGGAACACTGAAGCGTCCATTTTAATTTTATTATACATTTTCGGATTCAGCATTAAATTTCCTATAAGAAAAACATAATTTCAACCTTATAAAATTTCGATAACTCTGTTCATAATCACAGTAAAAGGGAAAATTTGAAAAATTTGAAATTTTTCGATAAAATTCGAAACAGAGCCGACGTTTCAAAAATAGACCAAGAAGTTGTCAAATCTCATAAAAACTTCCTCATTTCATGAGCTTTTCAACGGTATACTCAATTTCAGGATTACGACATTTTTTCTTTGAGAAATTAAGTTTCAAATACAAAGAAACCAAGGTGGGGGCGTCAATCTTGGTAGGGAAGGGGGTGCAAGGAGTTAACTCACGTTCTCATTTCTTTCTGTTTCTTTATTCTTATTTTATGTTAAAAAAAAACCTGCAAATTACAACAAACAAAAATTAATTTAGGTTAACATTTGTTCGAACTGACGTCCCCTGTTACGAATGCATAACCTAGCTCGTTTTCGAATAGCTCTCACAGTAACTGAGAGTGTTAACTTCTCCTGAAGTTTTTGAGCTGCTGCTACAATTTTTCCCCTCAACTCTTCTTCTGTGTTCACCTGCGTTTTGTAGACTTTTTGTATCAAAAATTTCCAAACGAAGAAGTCCATGGGGTTGAGATCAGGGGACCTCGGCGGCCACGCAATGGTACCACCTCGCCCTATCCTTGTGGAAAACCGTTCTGATAGCCATGTTCTCACTGCCGTAGAATAATGCGGTGGGGCCCCCTCTTGTCAATCAATTGTTAAAGAGTTTGAGGTTGAAGAGCGCTAGAAGTGCGTTTCCGTTACACAAGCCGTAGACATAATGCATTTCTGCGTATTCCCAAACACTAAACTCAGCCATGGTCAAACGTCAACTATCCCCAAAACATCGAAATGTATTCATTGCTGTTCAAACAAGTGTAGCCAGATCAGTGTTTATTCGTAAAGGTCCAGGAGCTGGAGGGAATGAGAATGTGAGTTAACTCCTTGCACCCCCTTCCCTACCAAGATTGACGCCCCCACCTTGGTTTTTTTGTATTTGAAACTTAATTTCTCAAAGAAAAAATGTCGTAATCCTGAAATTGAGTATACCGTTGGAAAGCTCATGAAATGAGGAAGTTTTTATGAGATTTAACAACTTCTTGGCCTATTTTTGGAACGTCGGCTCTGTTTCGAATTTTATCGAAAAATTTTTCAAATTTTCCTTTCATTGCGATTATGAACAGAGTTATCGAAATTTTATAAAGTTGAAATTGTTTTTCTTGTCTCTCCGTAACGATTTCGATCAGATGCGTTGTTCAGATGATTTGGCGGTTCCAGAAGTTAAGCTCACCCCGTAGCAAGAACTCAGATTACTCTTATTGACGACTATTGTAAGGTTGTAGAATGGTCTCCAACTTTCCCCAAATGACCTCAGAATCTACTCCCTATTTTACTGGACTAGATCTGCCTAACATGCGTTTGTGTTCTTTGCTCTCTTCTCTTGCTCTTAGTGTAGCTCCAGTCTGTAAGCACCCTAAATCGTTTTTGAACGTCCTCGTACCGCTCGGAAGTCCTCTTGTGAAGAGACAAAACTTTGGCGAGTGTAAGCTGAGAATGATCCTCCGAGGTAACTTCCCTAGTGTAGTTGTTAGGCTCTGAATTCGATTTGTTGACCAATACCCACGACGGTTTGCTCTGTTCATTAATTTCCCTCGTTAGCTTCGTCTTCCTGGTTGGTCTCCTGTTGAACAATAAATTCAATTGATTTTAATAAACTGATTTTCATTACTCTCACATCTATAAGGCACATTATGAATCAGTATTAACTAGGTACGTTATGAAATCAGCCGAATGTATGTTATATATGATTGTTGGTATTCATAAGGGAGAGTCGGGATACCACAGTAAATTGGTACTTGAAGTACATTTCTTCAAATAAGTATGTATAACTATATATGAGGAGGTGAGATGCAAAACTCGCTCGTTCCTTTCAGATGCAATTTTCAGAAATCATGAAAAACGTCGCACATTTTTGAAACTGATCAGGTGACAGTGAAATAAAAAACATGTTCTTAGGAAAAAGAGTAGGGAAGGGGTGTGTAATTTAGAGAGAGAAATTGAGTTGGAAGGGAAAAAGTGGATTAGTATACCTTATTATGGGATAAACTCGGTAAAATTCTGTCGTCCAGGGGTTTCAACGTTGGGTTTAAGAATAAAAATAATCTCAAATCTATTTTGGGTTCGGTTAAGGATAAAATTAACGTTCAGGATAAAAGTGGGGTTTATAAACTAAAATTTTCATGTGGGCTTGAGTACTGTGGTCAAACTGGTAGGAAATTTAGGGAACGAATAAAAGAGCATGAAAAGGATTTCAGGGACAACAAAGGTGATTCTGCCTTAGCAAGTCATCAGAATGAATCCAATCATAGCTTTAGTTTTGATCTGACAAACAGGTAATATGTAGAATTTCCTCACTTTCGCCCAAAGGGAGGTATGTTGGATGTGCTAGAAAAATTCGAAATTGTTAAGAGTGATCGGTCAGGAAAATGTTTAAATTATGTCATTCCTCAAAATATTTCACCATTATTGGGTTCTTTCTTGCAATAAGTTTGGCTCCGCCTCTCCATAATGATACTATTTGTGCCCCTTTCACTTAGTAAGCCTTGAGTGGCATTGGTTGGTCCTCCCCGCCCCTTTCACTTCCTTGAGCCAATAGGATTCAATCTCCTCTCACTTGATCCTATATAAGATATGCTTTCTGTGATGTACTTTCAGTTCATGTTTGTTACTGATGATGACCTTACCGTCGAAATCGACTTAACAGTGTAACTCTTTACTTTCTTGGAAATATAGACAACGTTCCATCTTACTCCGTTTTTATTTGAAATGGGTTTCCACAACTTCGTCCGATCAGGTGACAGTGATTCTTATTGCCTTTCAAAAGTCCTGCAGCCTTGATTAAGTAAGAAAGAAAATAATAAAATCCATTGAAGCATGACCGAGAAATTCAGGATTGAAGTTGGGAACGAGAGAGTTTTGCAACAAAATCGCGCAAAGAACGATTCACTTTCACGCTAACCCTATGGCGGATAAAAATGATTATAGTGGACATTCCATAGCGTAACCCGCAGATTTTCTGAAAAATCGTATGGAAACTGTCGGAATTAGGCTCATTTTAAGGGTTTCACGTTCTTGCAAGTGCAGTAACGATGCTAATAATACGGCGATCGTATTGATATTGACATGAGGTCATCAGATCGTTTTCCCAAGGCTTCTTTGAAATTTTGAGAGTGCTAGAACCTAAAGAAATTATGCGATCCAGGATTTACGTTTGCGCAGACGCTGACTGATGTATTGATTTTTGAGCCATGAAACTCATATGGTACTCAAAATGTGTGAAGGTACCACTACTCATAAGTAGACTCGATAGCAAAATGATTTGGTACCTGATTGGCAGGTTCGTTTACGCTGTGGAGGCAATTTCTCCTCCAGATTATCGGGGAAAATTTTCAAAACAATGAGAAAGAGAAAAATTGGGAGTGAAAACAAAAATTGTGTTGATATCACACCCTGGCTTGCTAGACCACCTAATTTTTAGGAAAAGGGATTTTTACGTGACTCTGAATGCTGCAGAACAATCCTTCTTCTCTTTCCACGATCCACACAAAACTGACGGAGATTTACATGGGTACTAGAAATATCTTCAGGCAATAGGGCAGCCAACAGATCCGTAGGAAAAATCTGTATGAAAAACGCTGCAAATTCTTTCACTGGGGTTTATTATTCAATTGGCTTGCGTTCATGATTTGAATTTCTACTAAGCTTTGGAGTGTGCGTGTTTCACAGGTGATAGAGCGATTATTGAATTTCAGGAGATATGCATAGAGCACGTAAATCTGTTCTCAACCAAAATTCCTATTTGGATTGATCAGTTGATCATATTTGTGTGCCTCCTGAAATTCAATAATCGCTCTATCACCTGTGAAACACGCACACTCCAAAGCTTAGTAGAAATTCAAATGAACGCAAGCCAATTGAATAATAAACCCCAGTGGAAGAATTTGCAGCGTTTTTTATGGTTATCAGAATGCTTCAACCCGTGTATCGGCTACGAAGCATTTTAGGAGTTCACTCCAGTTACTACATTACTACATCACTACATCACTACGTCACTAGGTTACTGATATCAAAACAAAAACAATAATAAACCAAAATAACGCGAATGTTGGCACCATAAATCGGGCCATAGATCGGGAATGGTTTGACCTACGGACCTGGAGAGGATCTCATTCGATTCCTCGTGGAGTGTTCTTCAAAAAGAGTACAAATTTAGGCCGCCTCGACTTTTTTTTAGGTTTTTAGGGATTTTACAAAACTTTGACAACCCTTGAAGGGCACTTTAAATTAAGTGAGAGAGCTGGCTCATGAATTGGGGCGTTGTCGGACCAACATGGATTTTTCCTGAAAATTTCAGATTTTTTGCTCCAGCCGTTTGGGAGAAATCCTGCATACGGCGTACGGCGGACGGACGGAAAACTTTTTATTGCAGATTCGGATTCTACACCCTTTGAAACGTAAACCATGAAATTTTCAGGGGGGGGGTTAGAATTTTTTTTCCGGAGCGATTACAATTATTGAATAATAAACCAAAAGGAGTCCATAGTGTGGCTGGACTGATTAAGCGTATGAAACCGCATGAGGTTCTGTGAAAGTGAATGTCACATATCCGCGACATGCAAAAAAGTTATCCATCATAGGTGCTAAAAATTGAATTGTAATAATATAAATCAGAATTGTCATTTCAATGAGTTTATACAATAAAAGCCTTATGATAAACTGAACCAATTCAACTAACTTCATTTCCTTTGCATCTCTGTCATGATTAAATGTTTCGTTGTTGAAATCTCCACTGCTGAACTTGGAGCAAACAGCATATGCGAAAAAATCAGTTACATGACGCAGGAGCGGCGGTAGGTCTCCCATTGAATCACTGACAGCCGGTATCTAAATCAGGATAATGCGTTTCCCAAAATCGTTTAAATTTTTCATTATTGCAATGTGAATTAGGTACACTTTATTCTGATTTTCAATTGAAAACTTAATAATCCTTGAATGTAAGTATAACCATACAACATTATTTCCACAGTCATTCACTAGGCAGGGTCCGTTGTGGTATATTATTTAGCATAATAAAAATCATGTCACACAAAAATCATGTCAACATACTCACTTGTGGTATAGCTACTCAACTGTAAGCAACTCATCGCAATCAATCGTAAATGAACACAAACAATAGCCGTCTCTCGGCTTTTCGATTATCCTGACTTTGGCTGGACAGCTTAGGAATGCCGTAGACGCTGTTCACAAACGAACGTTTTCATTCATTAAATTCATTTTCATTTTTCATTTTTAAATATTTATTTTATGGCTTATATCTTAACAATCTTGTTTAAACGTTAACTCTTCATATGAACTCGATTTAAACCCCAATAGGTATCTTACCATGGTCATACAACTGGTTAACATGTTCGAGTCGACAAACATTTCACTAAAACTGAATTTGGTCAGAAACAACAAATTATCAATATTGCAACACCCAATGGTAAGGCGAAATCAGATTTGGGGTTGATAATACACGGCGCACAGAGCAACCCCTCCTTCAAGACCGTTGGGTCGTGCGGGTCATTGCATATCCTGGCCCCTGACCAAGACTATACCTCCTCCGTAGCTTTCCCAATTTTCAAACATTAGGTGTTCTGTATTTATACAAGGTGTCCCAGGAGCTGTGCACAATTCGACTCATACGTGTTCTACAAATCATTTCCGATGAGTCGCTTTCAGTTGAATAGCTATATAACAAGTGAGTATGTTGACATGATTTTTGTGTACGGTTTAGCCAATGGTAATGCTTCTGAAGCAGCAAGGGAGTCACACTCCTCCTGTGTACAACTCACACCCTTGCGAACTCGTACAAAATATTGGTAGATGATATTGTTTAGGTCACTGATCCTTTTTTTATCTAGTAAACTATCTATTTTTATCTACTAATCCTTTTTTGTCAATAAGGTTTTGGTTATTACTACCAGCTATGTTCAATAGCTATAGCGCACCATGATGAATGGGAATATGCAATAGGGAAACCACGCTGAAGGAAATACAGCGAGGAAAGAGACGAAAGGGAAGAGTTGGTAATAAAACGGAAGCCTGGTTTGATACGTGTCCACAGTGTCAGCAAAAAGATGAATGCAACTCATCGCAATCAATCGTAAATGAACACAAACAATAGCCGTCTCTCGGCTCTCCCATTATCTTGACTTTGGCCGGACAGCTTAGCAATGCCGTAGACGCTGTTCACAAACGAACGGGTTTATGCATCCGACAAAACTAACCTAAATCGTCACTTGAGAGGTCTGGCGTTGTCACCATTCGATTCAGCGAGAAAAGTTACATATATCCCGCCGCCAACCTCTTTTCGTCGAGACTTTTGGAAAAACCTCAATTTTAACTGAAAAAACACATTTTTCTGCAGTTAAACACCGTTTCCTTAACTAAAAATATTTTTTTAAACCAAAACGACTACACCGTTGAAAAGCTGACATTTTGGCTCATGTTTTACCAGGCCTGCACAGTTCTGCGTCAAGCATTAATGGGTTTCTAGACGAGATGAAAAACGAGCGATTTCAATATTTTGACAAAACTGCCATTTCGCGCAGCAATCGCACATCTTAAATGCAATAAAAAAATGTTTTCTGACATCAAATAGATAGAAAATTTAACTCTCTTTCCAACGGTGTCATCAAATTTGAGCTATCTTCAAAATTGAGGGGGATGACCTGTACATTCATGTTACCAATACGAGGAAGCTATGTGCCTCATCCGCCTTGCTGGACGTTTTGTAACAGATTAGGTGAATTTTCGAGTGTGTTGTCGAATGAAATCCAGAGAAAGTACATTGCAATCATCATTATTCGTTTCCAAAACGAAACCTTGATAAGGTACCGCTTTAATTTTCGAATCGTTAATTTTCGGATAATAACAGGTGGAGTAAATAGAATTTGGGATCGATGGGAACACATGACGTCAACGCCGCGATCAATTGGGACCTGCACCTTTAGCATAATCTGTGAAGGAGCGAAGAACACGCGATTTGTGTTGTTGTTAGTTACATGGTTGTGCGAAGATGTTCTAGTTTCACAGTTTGACTGAAATAAATTTGTAGTTAGGTTTACAAAAAATATAGCAGTCTTGCGGCATGATCGTGAAACGGATTATCGTGTATATACGATTTTAACCCAAGAACACACCAGTGGGGTGTTGCAACACCCCAAGGCATTTTCAAAGTTCTCTACTAGAATAATGGTGCAACCTACCGCAGTCTGGTGGCCACGTAAATAACCACTGACGTCCCCACTTTGTCAAATTCCCACCTATGGCTTCAGTAGCTCTTGGACTCCTAAACAGTGAACGTCAGAAAATGGTCTGGGGTGTCGGACACCCCACTGATGTATAAACGGCTAGTAAAGAAACAGTGAGAATATCAGTGTTCCGTGTGTTTTCCTAGGTATTATTTGAAAGTTCTTGATATGACACCTCCCCTTTTGATTACCTCTGAATATTTTTTTCTATTTTACAGAAATATGGACGAAGTGAATTCAATATTTTTCAGCACAGGTTCAGTTCAGGTTTTGGTCTCTTTTTTTCCAATTTATTCAATAAGTTTTTTTGCTATTCCTTCTAGTTTAATGATCCCAAGTCAATCAATCAATTAATGTGTTTATTTGTATAAAGTCATTATATGACTGTTACAAGGAGTTCTGGTATATCCACCAACTTGAAAGGAAAAGTTATAAATATATATAGAATTGTTTCACAGAAGTATTATAACTCAAAGAAGAGCATGAAAATAAAAAGATATTCCGAATAGAAGATGGGGTAGTTGCAAAAATAAATTTAAGGGGAGAAACATCAAAATAAGGAAACACTTCAAAAGGAGAATATAAAAGAAAGTTTTCAACATTAATTTAGTAAAATCGTAATGGGGGAAGCACGGGAGTTCCATGGATAGCAGTACAGTACAGGTTCACCATTCGTGATTCTTGCGAGACAGTTCAGCCTTTTGGTAAATTGATAGTCTCTTGCCTCTAATATTTTTTTCTGAAGCCGTGGAGGCTGGGAGTGGCAGATGAACATAATTCCACAGATAGTGAACTCTGTGAGGATGGTATTGTGGGCAGCGAAGTAGAAAGTGGGAGAGAGATTCAGCCTCAGCTCTATTGCATATTGAGCAGAGCTCGTTGCTGTTCCAGTTGTATCTAAAGCGCTTTGGTAGAAGCAGACTGTGTCATGTGGATGATTCGGGTGCCAATCGTAGCTTTTTACTCGCTCTCTATGGATGTTACCACCAAGTCCCAGATAACTCTGGCGGCCATTTCGGTAAATGATCCCAAGTGTTTCTGCTTTTTCGTTTATTTGTAGAGGCTAAGTCATTTCTAAGTTATTGAGGAAAGTTTTGTGATGTACCATTTTTGGACGTGTACGGGCCAAAAAAAGGCCTTTCTTTCAGCTGATACCATGCGGACACAAAATGTGATTTTTGCAAACGGTTTTTTTCTACATAGAGTTTCTTAAGTCTAGTTTTGGAATCTACAAATACATTATTAATGGGTCAGGTATATATGCATATTTTTTTTCCTTAAATTTGTGTAAGTAAAGGAAGAAATATTATTTTAACAACATGATATCTCTCGTTAGAAGTGTTCGGGATTGAATAAATTACTTACCATTTTACGTTGCTACTTTTACTTTTTTTTCATAGCGATTGACCCTTCCTAATTGCTCAAAAGTCTTTTCACGAGAGAGGGGGAAATACAAAAATTTTTAAATGACTGATTGAGTGGTGGGGTGCTCGACACCCCACTGGTGTGAAATCGGATGGAAAAACCACTGATGTGTTCTAGGGTTGAATGTACATAAGACTATGTAGAAATTTTGCTCACTTAGTGCAAGGAAATCGTTATTTTATAAACTATCTACTTTCTTAATAATACTTCTTTCATTTCTAGATTTTTTTTAGCATACCAAAATCAATTAAATTTACGTACTTACGTTTTACTTGTTTTATTATTTTCAATAATGAGGTTTGGAATGGTGTAGCAAATATTTTTTACAACCACCCTGAAACTTTGTCACTCTACCTACGTTTCATGGTGCATCGTTTCAAAAACTGTTACGTCCGTGCGCCGTACGGGCCGTGAAAATCAGTAGATTGAAGTAAAAATGAAAAACAAAAAAACCTTTTTAAGAAAGCTTTTACTTAAATGCCCTAAAAAGAAGGAAATACATTTTTACTTACGAATTTTAACTGTCTACTTATAGCCTATATACACAGTTCATAAAATCATAAAAGCTTGTCGCGAGATTTAGGCTTGTGTAAATTAACTAGTTCCTGGGTACCCTTTTCATTGACCAACCTATTGCGATAAGTTCATTTTTTATTTCAGTTTAATTAGGTAAATACTTGCAGATACCTATCTAGTACCTACTTAAGCAAACGTCGCTACAAGCTTTTATGGTTTAATTAATCGTGTATATAGGCTATAAGTAGACAGTTAAAATGTATAAGTAAAAATTTATTTCCTTCTTTTTAGGGCATTTAAATAAAAGCTTTCTTAAAAAGGATTTTTTGTTTAATTTATTTATTACCTTTTAGTCATCGCTAGCTAGGGTTCTGAGTCTGTTCATTTCATTCAAAGCATCATTGTTGGAAGGTCGTTTGCCGGTTAATTTGGAACAGTCTAGCTCTTCAATAAGGAGACCTTCTAATGTTTTTACCCTACTTAAGGCCACGTATGCTTGGCCAACAGCAAAGAGCCTCAGACCTAAGTAAACAACGGCTTGGTCGACAGGACTACCCTGCTTTGCATTATTACAGTGTACTGTGCAAGCCCAACATAAAACAATTGGCAGCATTCTTCCTCTCAACAAGCCCTTTCATTCGAAACCAATATTCAACAAGCCCTTTCATTTGATACCCATATTGTAAAAATGCATTAAAATCACTATTCCGCCATATTAGATATAGAATGACATCACATTCACATTAACATGGTTTTGTTGGTATTTTGTTTAATGTTGTTCTAGTTACCGGTCAAGCTATAATTAAACATTCATTCAAAAATTATAATTAAATAACAAAACAAACTACAAGGTAATATTATCAAAACTTGAAAATGAAATTCAAGAGGTACAGACTGTTGTGCAATACTCACGGACGCAAGTGAATTGGTCGGTGCGATGATGCTCGGAATATCTATTGTTTTAGTCGTCGTAGACGTTTTAGATGTGTCGAACTCTTTTTTAACGATGGTTGACGTCGAAGGATCGTCATCCTCCATCGATGACGACGAACCTTTAGAATGCTTGTTCCTTGTAATGTCTTCGGTACTCTCATCTGTGACTGCCTTTGAGCTCGCGGTTTGGATGGATGCTGTTACACAAATTTTGTCGGGTTTATATTTAAATTATGAAAGAGAATTTCTGAATATCTTTCAAATACGTTTTTTTTAAACTAGTTTTTAGTGTCCTCGATCTAAAATCTGGATTCCACCAGATCGAAGTGGACCGTGACAGTCGAGCCAAATCTGCATTCAGTTTAATCGCCTCCCATTCGGTCTTAAAAATTCACCAGACACCTTTCAGCGACTTATGGATAACATCCTGCGTGGAATATCCAATGAATTCTGTTGTGTTTATTTGGAAAATTTGGAATTTTTAGTGTCTCCCTAGCCGAACATCTGGTTCGGCTCGAAGAAGTTTTTAAACGGCTACGAAAAGCCAACTTGAAAATCCAGGTAGATAAAACAGATTTCTTGAAGACCGAAGTCGCGTATTTGGGACACATAATTACTTCGGAAGGTGTCAAGCCCAATCCAGATAAGATCAAGGCCATTCTCAATTACCCCATCCCATCGACAACCACGGAAATCAAATCGTTTCTAGGCTTACTCGGGTATTACCGTAAGTTTATCAAAGACTTTGCGAAGATTACAAGACCCTTGACGAGTTGACTTTGCAATAGCAGTATAATCAATGTAAAAAAAAAAAAAAAGAAAAAAAATCGAACTCGGATTTTTGAAAAATTATTAATGAAGCACTGTAATAAATCGTACATTTTTACACAACTGTGTTTTTTTACTGTTCAAAATGTCCACCATTCAATCTATGACCCCCTTCTATCAATGAGTGACGCAGATTTGTACACGAAGGAGTCTGAGTCCGCCGGGCTGTTCAAAAAAACCTCTGTGATAATGAGTTGATTTTCGTTGTTTAAAATTAATAATTAAAAAAAAAACCGAGTTCAAATTATTTTGCTTGCCAGACGAATCAACGCATGATGAAAAACCGGAGTATCCAGTGAAAAACCACGTTTTTCTTACTTGAAAAGCAATTTTCTCCCAGAAAACTACACGGAATTTCAAATCTTGTTATATTGCTGAAATGTTTAGACTTTGGCGCATCATTTATCACTACAGGCTATAATTCACATGCCTTATTACAGGGACTTATAAGCGTCTGAAGAAAGTCGAGATCTCCACGATTTGACAGTGTTCTTTTCACGCTGATTTTTTCACCCGTTTCGCCGGCTCAAAAAAGTTGGTTCCCCATTAGGGGGATAGGAAATTTAACGCTCTTTCCAATAGTGGGTTCAGATTTGAAATTGCACGCAAAATGTGAGAGATATGGCCGTTTCAATGCGGTAAGGTAAAAAAAAACGAGAAAAATCTTAAAATTGAAAAAAAAACTTCATTTCCAAGGGTGTAAAAAAATTGCTATGAGGCATTTTTGATCAGGAATTTTCCGCAGAATATTCTCTTAGCCTGAGACCGTCACGAAATGTAACACCCTGTATATGTTAACAATCTTGTTTAAACTCTAACTCTTTATATGTACTCGATTTGAACCCCAATATCTTACGATTTTCCTTGCTAAGGCCAAGTCAGATTGGGGTACATAATACACGGCGCACAAAGCAACCCCTCCTTCAAGACCGAGCGGTCGTGCGGGTCGTTGCATACCCCGGCCCCTGAGCAAGATAATGTTTTCTCCGTAGCTTTCCCAATTGACGCTTTTCACAAACGGACGGGTTCATGCATCCGACAAATCTATGATTTGTGTTATGAAAAAAAAATATCTCATTTCCAAGGGTATAAAAAAAATTGCTAAAAGGCATTTTCGATCAGAAATTTTCCGTAGAATTTTCTCCCGGCCTGTGACCGACACGAAATGAAACATCCTGTATATAGGAATGTTTTTAGAATGTTTCACAACGTATTTCTACATACAATTTTTTCTTCTTTCAAATGTTTATTTTAAAATTTTTGGAGCCATTGCAATAGTTTTCTTTTCTGATGGAATTCTCTGGAATTAAATTGAATTAGATTTAATAAAAATTGATGGATCCATTAGTCTTACGTATTTCATCATCTTGGGAAAGTTTTGTCTTGTGCTCCACTTCCTCCCATTCTGCTTTGTTCACATTCCTCGATTTCACGACCACGCTTTTCGACTTTTCGTACGCCGTCAGCATTTTTACCTTGGGACGCTGAAACGCTGGTTTTTTCGGGGCGCTTCTCACCGACTGTAAGTGTACGTACGGTTTCTTCCATTTTAAGGGATTTTCAGGCTTTTTATTCAATCCTTCCATGTACCTAGATGATGACACATTATGCAATTTAGTAGATTAAGGGGAAATTCATAGTCGTGACTTAGGTAAAGATTTTTCCTTATTTGAAGAAGTAAAGAAATGTGATTAAGGAAATGTTTTAGGTAGCTCTGGCAGGGCCGTAGCCAGGATTTCGTTTCGCGGGGGGGGGGGGGGGGGGGGGCTCAAATCAGTAATTGTTAATTGATTTTTATTTCATGTTCAAAAGGTTTAAAAGTTTACCAGTAAGAGGAAAAATTATTTTTTAAACGAACAAATGACTTAGTTTTTTCATGATTCAACAGTTTGTAACGAATATTATACGTTACTTAATAACTCTAAAGAAATAAACAAACAGTAGGTAAAATAGTAGAGGTTACGATCGAATAACAGTACAGGTTATTAGGAGAAAATAAGAACGAGAAAGTCTATTGGCGGCGCCACCATTACTAAAATATAAATAAAAAGCTACAAAAATAGCCTATGCCCTGTTGGCTGTTCTAGCTGTATTTACAAAAAAAAGGCTCCTCGGAAGGGGCTTTGTCCCCTGCACCCCCGGATGTTTTCCACTTAGAGCTTAACGGCTATAATGTGATGTACCTTGAAAAGGTTCTCTCTCTCTCTCTCTCTCTCTCTCTCTCTCTCTCTCTCTCTCTCTCTCTCTCTCTCTCTCTCTCTCTCTCTCTCTCTCTCTCTCTCTCTCTCTCTCTCTCTCTCTCTCTCTCTCTCTCTCTCTCTTCTCTCTTCTCTCTCTTTCTTTCTCTCTCTCTCTTACTGTATTATATAAGATACCTTTTTGTAACTCTCACTGTATTGTATTATTAAAGATCTGACCCCGGCAACTGGACTGGAACTTTTCCAATCTATCCTAATCTATTAATCTTTCCAGAGAACTGGTTGTAAGTGAAAATCATAGGTAACTAAGCCGAGGTAACTCGGTAACTAGGTAACTATCATCCTAGGTCCTAGGTCTATCCCCCCCTGGCTACGGCCCTGAGCTCTGGATCTACCTTTATTTTTCACGCACTTGAGAGTGTCAATCTATTCGAGACAGGCCCTACATCGAACCAAACTGATAGGTACTTTCAGTACTGACTGATAAATTGTAACCGATATTCTACTACATTTCTGATGGCCAGTAACGGTTACAAACTATCGGTTACTGAAATATCGTTTCACCTCCACTACAGGCTGTAGCGCCAAGGAGTAAGTAAATACTTGCCTGGACTTGACGTGAGCATACGCGGGATTGGATGCGGTTCCTTGAGGTTTGTGGCTTGGTTGGGCACTCAATATCTCAGAAAGCTTCTCCCCCTGCTTCTTCAGGATGCGCACAGCCGAGCTCTTCTTCAAAGCCTGTTGGCAGAGTCGGGGACAAATCGATGATTTTTTGGTGTCTCCATCCTCAGCTTTGTTGTCCTTTGTCCTGCACCAAATGTACTTTCACGAATTTCACTCTGCTATACAGAGTGAACACACATTACCAACTGCTTGCACTGTATACAAACTACAAAATCAATTCTACAGTTTTTTTTAAGAGGATGTAAATTATCACGCAGAAGTTTATTATTTCTGTGTACTTTTTGAAAAAAAAAATGTCCGGAGTTAATGATTTTCCAATTTATACGCTTGAATTTTTGCGTTTTAATCATGGGATTCCGCTTTCACCTTTTTTATCAATGGTAGGCTCAACGTTATTTCGCCTTCTAACTGGAACAACTTCATGAAATCGATGCGGAATCGCAATGTTCACCATACAATTGGAAACCTGATTAAATTTGCAAGATTTCATGTTGTTTGACAGCTTCCAACACGCTTTTTGAAAATGGAGCCCAATTTTCAGAATGTTAATGTGGAATGTTTTAAATACGCTTAGGGTTTAAGGAAACCAAATGAAAATGCTTCTTTCGTGCTTAGGAAATTTAATTCAATGAATCCTAAAATGGGGTCAAAAGAAGAAAAAAGCGAAGAATCTCGTTTTTAAGTGGAGTAATGTACATTTTTATGGCCCAAAACGTAGTTCTCTTGAAAAAAAAAAAAAACCTTTAACCGACCTTTAAGACATTAGCTCCAGACGGGAGAAATTTTAAGTGCGGTTTTCAATGAAAACTCTGTAAATGTCTTCCTAAATGTATATAAAAATGTTTGCATCCATAAGGAGGCGATTATGCATTTTTTTTTATCGTGGCACCAGTGTGGTGCCTCACATGAGAGGGGATGACCAAAGGTATACTAACACACACAACTAACTACTTTGATTGCTCTGTATGACGAAAAATTCATTTAGAATACACTTTTTTAGTTTGTAAATGTATTTTTAGGTTATCTGGGATGCTTGACTAAGCCCCCCCCCCCAACACACACACACACACACACACACACACAAGAGTCAACCTGCTATTCCACATTTTGAACAAACGAGAATAAATATAGGTATTTACAATATCGGGCAAGAAAAAGCTCCATTATCCATTTTTTCTGGTACTTAATTACCATTTTCATCATACAAAATATTTGTGAAAAATTGGAGGGCGAAAAAATTTGCGGGTAACATTATAGGAACTTGAAAAATAGAAACTAAACTTTCGAAGTGAGCAGACAGCAAAAGGGCTCGTTGACGTAGCATTGACCTTCGAAAGTGGGAATTACCTACATCGAATATCTTTCAAAAAGCTCAAGAAGAGAAACAATAACTAGAATATAAAAGAAATGAGCACTATAAATGGGAAATCTTTCGGAAAAATCAAAAACTAGGAGAAAGAGCGAGAAACTCGTCACGTCTGTTTTCCTCATTTTAATTCGAACTAGACCCCCTCTACACGAAAACGGACTTACGGACCATTGGCAGCACTGAAATCCCTCCTAGTTTGACCGATTTGGCCTGTCGGTTTAAGATTGAATCTTGAGAACGGGTTGAAACAGAAAAGTCCATTTTGCTTTAGTTTCACCCATTAAAAAAAAATCTGTTTTTATGTTTCACCATAACCGTGTAACACCCTGTATATGATAACGAGTCCATAGAATGGTACAGTCAATGTTTCCAATCCCAATTTCGAATTTGAGGGGGAGGTTTGATGAAGAAAAAACCTAAAATATTTTGGAAAAGAGTAGCGAAATCTCTTGCTGGATTCAAAAATACAAAAGTTGATATACTCAAGTGCATTGGGAGATAGTTGAAGTGCTTTTCTCCAAATACTTGAGAAAATCGAGTAATACTTCATAGCAATCGAGGAAACCAGTAATAAGAGTGAGTAATATTGATGGTAACCAGTAATAAGATTTACTGCTGCACAAAGCGCAAGTACTTCTAGGTCATTCCATACCCAGACAAACTCGAAATGTACCGATCCCCTCCGATTTTGTTCATACTTGGTGTAGTTGCTTCCTTTAACGAATAAAAAAGGCCTGCCAGGTCAGTTTCTCCAAAAATGAACGGTTTTGGAAGCTATAGCAGTGTGATTTTTAGACGATTTTTTCTATTTTTCACGACCGAAACATGGTTTTTTGACTATATCTTCGGATTACAATCGATCAAATTAAGCGTACGCGGTCTGATTTTCTTCGTAATAAAGTAAAGAACGCAACGGACCCTACACAAAGCCGTATGAGCGTCCGTTTTGTTTGTCTGGCGGGTAGCGTCCGCAAATCTTAAAAACGCGATTTCTCCCAAGATGCTCAGTAGAATTAGGCATTCGAGGTCTTAAAATGTTTGTAATTACTTGTTTTACAATGCCCCAACGGATTTTGTGTGTTATTTTCATTTGACGGAGTTATAACAATTTTAAGGGTTATGCACCGCCACTATTTCACTTGATTTCGCCTTTTGTCGATGTAAAGCTGAATTATCTCGAAAACCAATCGAGATATCAAAAATTGTCATAGAAGAAAAGTTGTAGCTCTTGAAATTTTTATTCAGATGGACTCTTTCCACTTTTCCATTGCTCCAACCGTTTACGAGCTATGAGCAAAACAAAGTCTGCCCATTTACGGGTATGGGTAAGAAAATAGCAGTGGCAGAGGGAGTTTTCATAGTCAGTACCGCTCTAATTCTACCCATGAAGTGCAACACCAGTTTGGTTTTACTTGAAAGTACACGTTTTTTTCATAAAATCTCGATTTTTATCAAAAACGTTCCCTCTAAAAAATAAAAAGTAATTATACCAGTGGATAGCAAAGGCTTTTGTGCATTTTTTGGGCTTACAGGCTCAAATGCATCATCAAAATTAAGTTGGACTAATGAGCCATTAAAAAAATTGTTTTTTTCAAAATTAGACAAAATTTACTTTTCAGGCTCCATTTTTTACCCTTTAGTTATCTTTAAAAAATTACTGTTGAAGGCTGAATCGATGGAAAATTCAATGCTCTTTCCAAAGGCATCCATAGATTTGCAAATACTTTGAAACGGCCGGAGTTATGGCCGTTTTAATACGGTAAGGTCGAGAAAACGTGAGTGTTTCGGGTTCCAGTGCTTGTATGGAGAGTAGGTGTTATAAAGAGATAGAGAGATTATGGAAGTACAATAGGCACTTGTAATTATACTAGCGACTTTTTGAATATTGTACTTGTGAGTTGATACGTTTTTCTCAACTATGCTAATACAACACAAGTGTAGCTGCAGAAATAGCAAACCTTTTCCGGAGTTCCGGGAACAGATCGAAATCGACGTCATCAACGAAGGTCTCCTGCCCACCCAACAGGAGGCTAGCGTGGTAGAGTATCAGCAAGGCTTTGCCAAACTGGAAAATTGCCTCTGCAGGTTCCAAGTTTATCGAGCTGAGGAAATCCTCCATCTCATGTTCATTGACCAGACCAGATTTCAAAACCTCATTGGACAGCTCGTATACGAGTAGTCGATCGACTCTTCCCACCCTTCAAAGCAAGCACATCATCAAAATAAATGGTTCGCCTTCCAATTCTTCCACAAATGACATGAAATATATGAATTTGGATTATACACCCTACAACCCTAAATGAGTTTTTCATACAGTGATTGGACGAAAACTTGGGGTTGAAGTACCTACCTGCACAAGCTCTATAGCCCCCACCACCACCTCAACATTACGATACGTCCTTTCTGGCAAATAGTTTGGAGACCCCTGTCCAAATAGATTGGAGACCGAACACGCTCAAGCCGTTTGCACAAACCGGCTTGTACAAGCCAGTTTGCGCAAACTGAACTGAACAACTCGGTAGCGTCCACACGTTCAGTTGAGTTTGTGCAAACCGTTTGGTGGGATCGTTCTCAAATTTACAACTATTATGGATTAATTGTGGTTTCTATTGTATTTTAATAAAAAAATAAATGAGGAGGAGCTTATCTCTTGTGCGACTGCAGCTTATTTAGTGAGAAAGACATTGGAAATTAAAGAACTAAACAGCGGAAATGGACCAAGGACTGGTTACTGAAGAGGGACCTCCTTCCTCATACGAAGTTAATCGTCGAGTTGAACGGAGAACCGAATGATTTCCACAACTATCTATACATTCTAAAAGGAATTCCTTTTCTTGCTGCATCGCGAGAATAGTCCTATTGTTCCTGAACAAAACACGCGACGGAAAATACGTCGTAGTACCTACATCAGATGACATTACATGGTGTACATAGATTCCCTCCTGCGCGAGATTTGTGGGTTGGCTTGAACCGCGTTCACACGCTCAAACTTTGCTCCAACCTCAAGCCGATTTTCTGTCCGAGACAGATTTTACTCAAGCCAGATTTTTTGGTCTGCACAAACCAAATGGCTTGCGCAAACTCCGTTCACACGCTCAGTTAAGTTTGCACAAACCGGCTTGCACTAGCCAGTTTGCGCAAATGGCTTCAGCGTGTGAACGGGCCTTAAAAGACTCCTATGAGTCGACTAGACCTCAAAAAATCCCAAATATTCCTGTTATCATCAAGTAGTCAGGAAATTCGTCATGCTTTTATGTCTACACCTTTATTTAGAACTACTGTCATATCGTAACCAACCTCTTCAAAACGATGTAAAGTTTCTTAACTTTTTCCCAGTCCGTATCCTTGAGGAGCTCCATGGCCTCCAGAATTTGAGGTTTGATCAGTTGGATTAACGAGTGCTCCGCCAATAATGGGTCTGACGCAAATTCCTTAAAGTCCAAGTAACCATGAGCGCCGGAAACCTGGTCGTCCTGGAATTTATCATTTCAGATCACTCATAGTCTTCATCGAATATCTGTTATTGGTTTATCAATTCAAGTTACTGAAAGGAAGGCTATGAATGGATTGGATGGATGGAATGGATGGATTCACCCCCAGAACCCCCTCCGACCCCGCCAGTAAAGGGGAGCGGGCCCCAGCGGGGCGGAGCGTCTCCCAGGGCAACCGATGTGCTCCCCTCCTCGGGGACTTGGAATATACGATTTTTTTTACTTTGCGTATTGTTTTTATACTCCCTCATTGTGTTATTCACCTATTAACCTGCGTAGCTGGGCCTTTAAACTATCTTTAGTTTAATGTAGCCTATATACACAATTCATAAAATCATAAGAGCTTGTCGCGAGATTTAGGCTTGTGTAAATTAACTAGTTCCTAGGTAGATAGATAGATAGATAGTTTATTTACATCATTTTACACGTTACATTCTTCATTTGAATAATAACTGATGACCGAGCTAGATAGTGTAACACTGTGGCCCAGCCCGGAGTTGGTTCTTACATCTAATTTTTATAAAGTACGTTCCTATAACACTATATTTACACCACATTAATTGTTAAAGTTTAGATTTCACTTCCATAAAATGATGTACTTACTATACACGCCATTTATATAGCTGCTAATTTTATTTATTCATTAATTTTAGTTCATAAATTACTCATACGGGTTATCTCTTATTAGTTTATAGGTTTCTTTTTTGAATAGATGCTGACTGTTTATCTTCATTAGATTTCTAATTTTTTCAAAATCTTTATTAACTATTTGCATGCCTCTGTATTTTGTCGTCATTTGAGCAAATGTATTTTTTACTCTCGGCAACTTGAGTCTGTAAGATTTTGATCGCCGCTGTCTCACATCAGCAAAATATATTTTTTTGTGTTTACGGATTAGTTTTAGCATATTTAATGTGTACAATTGGTGGACGGTTAACAGATTCAAATCATGAAATAATGTATGACTGGGATGGCGCCTGGGCTTATTAATGACCTTAATGACCTTAAGGGTCATTTTTTGGATCTTAAAAATTTTGTCAATTAGGTACTTGAAAGTGTTCCCCCATATTACAATTGCATACTGTAAGATTGACTTAAACAGCGCCTGATAAATGTTGATCTTCAGCTCATCTGATAGAAATTTTATTCTATAGAGGATATAGGCACATTTCCTTAGCTTTTGACACAGATTTTGAATGTGGTGGGTCCATTTCATTTGAGAATCGAAAGTCACTCAAAGTAAATTAAGCTATTCACTTTTTTGATTAAACAGCATGTTTGAACAGTCACTCCTAAATAAATTAAGCTATTCACTTTTTTGATTTTTGAACACACGGTAAGTCATTGCAATGTCAATGTCAAAGGGTCACTCGCTAGGTATCTATTTCATTGACCAACTTATTCCGATAAGTTTATTTTTTTTTATTTCAGTTTAATCAGGTAAATACTTACTGATACCTATCTAGTACCTACTTACGCAAACGTCGCGACAAGCTTTTATAATTTTATGAATTGTGTAAATAGGCTATAAATAGACAGTTGAAATTTGTAAGTAAAAATGCTGCAAATTCTTTCACTGGGGTTTATTATTCAATTGGCTTGCGTTCATGATTTGAATTTCTACTAAGCTTTGGAGTGTGCGTGTTTCACAGGTGATAGAGCGATTATTGAATTTCAGGAGATATGCATAGAGCACGTAAATCTATTCTCAACCAAAATACCTATTTGGATTGATCAGTTGATCATATTTGTGTGCCTCCTGAAATTCAATAATCGCTCTATCACCTGTGTAACATGCACACTTCAAAGCTTAGTATAAATTCAAATCATGAACGCAAGCAAATTGAATAATAAACCCCAGTGAAAGAATTTGCATCGTTTTTTATGGTTATCAGAATGCTTCAACCCGTGTATCGGCTACAAAGCCTTTTAGGAGTTCACTCCAGTATCCACATTACCACATCACTACGTCACTAGGTTACTGATATCAACACAAAAACAATAATAAACCAAAATAACGCGAATGTTGGCACCATAAATCGGGCCATAGATCGGGAATGGTTTGACCTACGGTCCTGGGGAGGGGCTCATTCGATTCCTCGTGGAGTGTTCTTCAAAAAGAGTCCAAATTTATGCCGCCTCGACTTTTTTTGAGGTTTTTAGGGATTTTACAAAACCTTGACAACCCTTAAAGGGCACTTTAAATTAAGTGAGAGAGCTGGCTCAAGAATTGGGACGTCGCCGGACCAACATGGATTTTTCCTGAAAATTTCAGATCTTTTGCTCCAGCCGTTTGGGAGAAATCGTGGGTACGGCGTACGGCGGACGGACGGAAAAATTGTTATTGCAGATTCGGATTCTACACCCTTTGAAACGTTAACCATGAAATTTTCAGGGGGTTAGACATTTTTTTTTCAAGATCGATTACAATGGTTTATTATTGAATAATGAACCAAAATGTATTTCCTTCTTTTTAGGGCATTTAAATAAAAGCTTTCTTAAAAAGGTTTTTTTTCTGTTTAATTTATTTGTGGTTAATGGACTGTTGTAACGTTCCCATCTTACTTGTGGGCTTGCATCATCAGAATTGGGTATATCTTCCGGTCCTGGAGTGGGAGCCCGGTCTTCTTTCCCCTGCAGTAATTCTTCGATCGCTTCTTTTAAAGCGGTTGGTTCATCCTCGCATTGTTCCGAAGTCGGATTGTTGTAAGTAGCCTCGTCAACGTCCTCAGTAGTAGTTATGAATGACGATGCAACCGTTGATTCACATTCCAAATGAGGTGCCACCTGCGTATTTTCAATATTAAAAATAAATTAAGCAGTCATGTACCATTCCTAATAGAGCGAATTTCTGAAGAAACTACGATGACAGTAAATAAATACGAAGTTTAATAAGTAGGGGAGAGTGGGGCAGTCCCAGTCAGCCGGGAAAAATTATTTTTTTCATTTTGTCGAATTTTGCCTATCTACTTTGTTTTATCATCTTCAAACTGCTTTAGTTCGAACGGATTGAGATATTTCCGGTCCGGTTTCACCATCGTGTTCAGCGTGAAAAAACCTTTATAAAAGAGAGTCACCAGCTTGGGTGTTTTCGTGTAGCTTTCTCCCATTTGAAACGCCCCAAATCTCCCCTTAGAGTGAGGCGATTGTGCTCATCTTCAAACTTAGCCTTTTGAAAGCCTAGGTAATTTGTTCTTGAAAAGCACGCTCTGTCTCTCAAGAGGGGTCCCTGGACACTTCCTGCGACTCGAGACCGATCGACTCCCACATAAGGTCAGCGTGCTGGAGCGTGCTTTGGGCTTCCTATCAAGAATTTTGAAAATGAGCGATGATAGGTGGCCCAAATTATGCCTGCGGGAACTCGTGGCTTGCCACAATAGCTCAAGGAACGCAATCGAGTATAATTGGGTGTCTAAGCTCGACAGCATATGCCAGACTGTTGGTGTTAGGGTGGATTGGGGAGGGCTTACATACGAATCGTTTCAAGCTGATCGCCAGAACATCATGGCAGGCTTCATTAACCACTGCAGATGTCATGATATTCAGAGGACCTGGAACTCAGAGTACAACTCGTCGTTCCGTGATATGTTGGACTACGGAGGGAGACAGGGATACCTGGGAAAGGCGGGGAACATCCACCGAGAGCGGTTGATAGCCCAATTGAGAGTAGCGACCACAAACACTGGTATGGGCAAGATGACATTTTACCACAGGCGTAATAGATATGAGCTGACCAACCACGAAAATTGTCCAGTCTGTAGTATCATGGTTCCCGAAACCTTAATTCACTTCCTACTTATATGTCCGTTATACCACCCCTACAGAACAAATTACCTAGGAAGATATATTAGCAATGTTCGATCGGAGGGAGAGGAAATCGTACTTCGTTCTCTGCTCGATACGGGACATGACAGGAGGAAAATGAACGAGCTGTATCAGTTCACGTTAAGGTCCCTAATGCTGAGAGCATTTGCTCTGGACGAACTGGGTTGATGTTGCCTTCCTACCAATGCATACCCACCTGATCCTCAACTGAGAGCATGAGCTTTTCCCAAAAATTGAAATTCACCTATTCGAAGCTACTAATGAACTGGCTAATGACTAGGGACCGGATTCTTAGGTCACTAAAAAAGCCGTTTTAGGTGCCTAAAATATGTCGCTAAAACTGAAATTATGCCTTTAAAATAGCATTATATGCCGTTATAAATATAATGAAAGAGGAAGGAAAATAAGTTCAAGTATACAAAATACTTGCGTAATTCAATGACTCGAATATCACACAGGAACTATCGTTCGATTTCCCAACAACCCTTCACCATACAAAAACGACGAAAATGTCATGAAATTTGATTCAATGACATGAAATTGAAGTCAAATGTCGAGATAAAAATTTAATCAAAATGAAATTGAACTCAAAACCTCAAAAGTAGGTACAGGTACATTATAGGTAAGTTAGGTAGGTAACTAGGGGGTGGGTAATTCTCATTTGAAGTAAACTCATTCCACCGCTTCCTCTGAAATTGAGAAGAAGTAATTTGACACGAGGGTGTGCTTCAAATTCTCGACTGTCAGCCTACGGCGATTGTCAGCAAGAAATGTCTTGTACATAGAAAACGATACATAGGTAGGTACCTTCCTACACATAGGTAGGTATCTTCCTACAACGCATACATAGGTACTTACCAACCCGTGGAAAAACTATAATAAAGACCCTAAATACCTAGGTTGTTTTAAGCTGTAAGTACTGGGTACGCTTTGATTTTGAATACGGGTAACCACCAAATATATTATTGTAAAATCGTATTTTTTATTTTTTCATTTTTTGGAAAATCTTATAATATGCATTTATATGCGTTTATTCCTGAAATATGTTACTAACTCAGAAATATGCGTTTATATGTCAAATAAAAAGTGCATTTTTGGAATCAGCTTGACGTGAAACGGATAAATAACTTGGAAGTTTTGGAATATCTGTTCAGGAAAAAAACATGTTATTACCTAAGAATCCGGTCCCTGCTAATGACTAATGAACGGGCAGTGTAGTGCAATGTTAACTCAATGTTTGAGTGATGACAGGCCGACTATGATTTTGAATTTAATATTGTCAAACATTTGATCCTGTATGAAGTTTATGATTTATTTATTTTTTTTTCTTTAAGTTAAGAATGACATTTATTTTGCTGTACGTGACACTCTGAACTCTTGTAACAATCACGCAAGTGATTTCTACAAATAAAATTATTTGATTTGATTTGAAGCCTAGGTAGATTTTTTGTGCAAATTTGAGTTTTAATCTCAATTTTATCGCGAGTTATCGTCTGGAATGTGTTTTTGGTGTCTTTTGACAGTGGATTTAGAATGCATTAAAACGGATTTTGATGCTAACATTTTTTGCAAATTCTCATTTTAAATATTTTAGACCGAGAATAATAGGTAGTTTCTTTTTCTTCGAAAATTCGCTAATACAACGGCAGTTGAAAGAATTTTTTGATATTTCTCTTTTTTCACGTTAGGTAGAAACTAGATGGAATTTTTTCTGTGAACCAAAGAGAAAACCAAACCAAGTAGTAAACCAAACCGATGTTATCGGAGCCAACACATCGATATATCGTTGTCGATGTCCCACCCCTAGTCACTTTTGATACCTCGAATTCAATGAAACCGTTCAAGTTCAACCGTAGAGTTCAAGTTATTACGTTTTTCGTTAAATCTTCGTGGAGCTGCTCTGCCACCTCTTTCATTTTTCTGATGCTGAGTGAGATTTTGTTCGTCGTGTCCACTATCCATTGTTTGAGTCGTTTTTTCTGCTCTTCCATCAAATCCAGTTTGGACTTCCAGTAGTTCAAACTTTCTTTGGATAACTCGTCAACTAGCTCGGGCAGAACCCCCAAGTCCCCACCGGGTATCAGAAGCCTTCGATCGCTCCGTGGAACTTTTGCAACATACAAAACATTGATTTCTAACATTAATTTTACAGCTTTCCGGAAAACATGAAGTTTCGTTACGGTAAGTAGGTACTAGGGTGGTGGCACCAGTACCATACACGTTAACGGAAAATATCCAGTTTTAGCTCAATGTCTAGGCCAGATTACATCCTACAAACAGTTTCATGTTTTAGGAGGAGTCGAAATCGACATGACATGACTTTTTAAGAACGCAGCAAAACCGAGAGAATTCAAAATATTTTGGTTTCTAATAAGCTTTGGAGTGTCCGTGTTTCACAGGATAGGAGGCACACAAATATGATAATGATCAATCCAAATAGGTATTTTGGTTGAGAACAGATTTACGTGCTTATATACCTAAATTCAATAATCGCTCTAATGTGAAACCATTGTAGAAATTCAAATCATGAATCATTGAATAATAAACGTGAAAGAATCAGCGTTTCATGCGTATCAGAATGCATGTATCGGCTACAAAGCCTTTTAGGAGCTCACTCCAGTATCCACATTACTACATCACTACGTCACTAGGTTACTGTAATCAAAACAAAAACAATAATAAACCAAAATAACGCAAATGTTGGCACCATCAATCGGGCCATAGATCGGGAATGGTTTGACCTACGGTCCTGGGGAGGGGCTCATTCGATTCCTCGTGGAAAGTTCTTCAAAAAGAGTCCAAATGTAGGCCTCCTTGACTTTTTTTGAGGTTGTTAGGGATTTTACAAAACTTTGACAACCCTTAAGTGGCACTTTAAATTAAGTGAGAGAGCTGGCTACAGGATTGGGGCGTTGTCGGACCAATACCTATGGATTTTTCCTGAAAATTTCAGCTTTTTTGCTCCAGCCGTTTGGGAGAAAAACATGCGTACGGCGTACGGTGGACGGACGGAAACATTTTTATTGCAGATTTGGATTCTACACCCCTTGAAACGTAAACCATGAAACTTACAGGGGGGGTTAGGATTTTTTTTTCATGAGCGATTACAACGGTTTATTATTGAATAATAAACCAAAAATTAAAGGTCGATTCGGCGGTCAGGAGCAAATCTTCCAGATCGAATCTACAACCCCTGCGTTGAAATCTAGGATTGTGTTCTGTAGTATGTGTTACGGATTTTATGGTGGCTCCCTCCGCATATTTTTGAAGCTATATAAATTATTCTTTATGAGCATATTATTCTATATGAATTATTAACTTTGAACGACCCAAATGGCAAATGGCAGTAGAAAATATTTATTAGAAGCTGAGCGGACAGGAAACTGATAAAAATCATCCTTGTTTAATTGAGATCTTGCTTTAGTACAACATATTTTCAACATATTTTAGAACTTGCAATTCTCGTTACGATAGAGAAGTGAATGGAGGAGGTACCTAATGCTAATAAATCGTTATATCTTCACTATTTTCATTTTAATTTAATTATAAATGTATTAGTCGATCCGTTGAAATACTGGCTAAGCTTATTCTCAACTGTTCTTCCTCGAACATTCTACCAGGATAAATCCCTGCCTAAAAGCGTACTTAGACTAATCGGGCCTCAGCCTCATTACGAAAAAAAAACTACCTTGGACGAACGACGATTATTCAAATGCGACTTCGGCTCGGAAGAGCGAGGCAAGAAGAAAATTATAACGTGAGTTATAATGAAAACAGGTTTTATTCAAATATACAACTTCGCAAATTGGTGAACTAGGGGCAACAAAACATTATTACAGTCATTATAACGTTCCCTTAAGCGTTAACAGGACTACCTTCCTAACAACACTCCCAAGAGTCAATGAAATGGTATGTAAGCGGCTCGTTGCCTGTATTTTTATTTTATCTTTTGTATCATCTGATCTTTGTTAATAGTCCAGCCAGAATAGAAATCGTCTAAAGCCATTTTTAGGAATTTGTAGGGGAAGGTTCTCTGAACAAGGTGTAGTCACTCCAAACTGGTTAAGAGGGTTCATGTAAAGAATTGTTTTCAGTTTCACGCTCATTCCTCGAAAACTGTACGTTGTAGAAGAAAACTTTCCTACAGACAAACTGGCAAGTCTCCAGGAGGGTTGTTAGATGGACGACAATCAAAAACAGCATTGGCGTTGCTGACACCAAGAAAACAGGCATTATCTCTCCTGAATCCCCAGTTGGAGGAAAGGTACAGGTGAGTTTTTGCAGGATTGCCATGAGAATCAGGTACAGTAATCAATCAACACGGCAGAATTTCGTACCACTTGTACAGTGCGAGAGCAAAAGTTCGACGCCACCAAAACCAGCTCTGGAAGAAGAAAATTGGAACGCAGCCCAGAGGGATCTTGCACACAGGTTTGAGGCCGGACCAAATCCTTCCGCGGGCCGTAGTTTGGAGACCCCTGCTCTAGACGTGCTCTAAGCGATATCCAAAACCTTGTTGTTATTTTGAATCCTTAAAACCTAGTTGTCAAGCAGACGAAATACGTAAAAATATTTGACTACCTAGATTTATTCAGTTTTACTTTCAATAAAAAAAACCTTCCCTTCCTCTGAGAATTTGGTTCTGCTAAGGCAGATAACTTTATCTGGGAACATTGCTCTAAATTCGCGAGCCACCAGTACCTCCGTTCATTTTAGAATATACCTGTCGGGAACATTACTTTGTTCAACTACCTTCATACAACTCGAAGCGGCAGAAGAATCCATTCTCTTTGAGCAGGTACACTAGTAATACTCTACCCTGTCAACCTAATATATCAGGCCAAATAGGGTTTGGCAAAAGGCTACAACCTTCGTTTTCGAAGAAAACGCTGCAAATTCTTTCACTGTGGTTTATTATTCAATTGGCTTGCGTTAATGATTTGAATTTATACCAAGTTTTGGAGTGTGCGTGTTTCACAGGTGATAGAGCGATTATTGAATTTCAGGAGTATGCATGGAATCTGTTCTCAACCAAAATACCTATTTGGATTGATCAGTTGATCATATTTGTGTACCTCCTGAAGTTCAATAATCGCTCTATCACCTGTGAAACACGCACACTCCAAAGCTTAGTAGAAATTCAAATTATGAACGCGAGCCAATTAAATAGTAAACCCCAGTGAAATTTTTTTTTTTTTTAATGGTTATCAGAATGCTTCAACCCGAATTTTAGGAGTTCACTCCAGTATCCACATTACTGCATCACTACGTCACTAGGTTACTGATATCAACACAAAAACAATAAACCAAAATAACGCGAATGTTGCCACCATAAATCGGACCATAGATCGAGAATGGTTTGACCTACGGATCTGGGGATGGGCTCATTCGATTCTTCGTGGAGTGTTCTTCAAAAAGAGTACAAATTCAAGCCGCCTTGACTTTTTTTGAGGTTTTTAGGGATTTTAGAAAACTTTGACAACCCTTAAAGGGCACTTTAAATTGAGTGAGAGAGCTGGCTCAAGAATTTTGGCGTCGTCGGACCAACATGGATTTTTCCTGAAAATTTCAGCTTTTTTGCTTCAGCCCTTTGGGAGAAATCGTGCGTACGGCGTACGGCGGACGGACGGAAAAATTTTTATTGCAGATTCGGATTCCACACCCTTTGAAACGTAAACCATGAAATTTTCAGGGGGGGTTCGATTTTTTTTTCCAGAGGGATTACAATGGTTTATTATTGAATAATAAACCAAATTTAAAACCTGTGATGTTGCAAATATAGGTCCCCACTCTAAGCAGAAGGATTTTCATCATTTTAAGATTTAGTGCTCTTACTAGTTTCACATTTTCTATGGTTTGTTCAAGTAGCCTTACCATTTATGAAGTCTTCCGCTGCGTCTTCTGAAGACGTTGAGAGACTGGAACACGTCGAACCCGAGTTGGTAAAGGATGAACTGTCCAATTCAGACGAACCACCATCAACCAATATAGTTTCAATCTGGAACGATAGACATTCCAACCATGTTCAGCTAATATTCATTAAAATTAAATCTTTTGCAATGAAATTGTAGAATCAAGGTGTAGCTAAAAAATAGTTTTGAAAAACTCTTGACTAATCCAAATGCACGGTATTCAGAGTGGACTATGTTTCCTCGGCTAACAAACTGCTTGTTAGCAAACACATCAACTCAAGTTTGAGATAAAGGTGTGCAAACCTTTCACCTGAGGGAGGGGGGAGGGGTTTGGGTCACTCAGTCCAAAGACAAGGTCAGTGGGAGAAGTTCACCAGTTCACTCCTTGATTGAATGCATCACCTGCAGTTCATTTCGTGAATGAATGGGACCACCACGACTGTTATCTTGTGGCATGACCATCATCCTCCATTATCTTCGTCATCCGTCAGAATTCGGTAAATGACAGTCATCCACTGGTCTCTTTTCCTACTCCCTAGTCATTTGTCGAGTTCTCATGCAGATTTGCATATAAATACCTACTTATTAAATATAATCAACAGCAGGTCACTTTGGGAAGAACGGTTTGGCAGACCTACAGGTCTCCGAGTAGTTCAAACCACGGATACTAGAATAGTATTCTAGTATTCTAGTCTAGCCATGCTGTCGAGAACGTTTATGACCTACAGGTCTCGAACTGCTCTTCCTAAGAGAACTTTGCGACCATCCGAGTAGTTCAAACGGCCACGGGGAGCCATGCTGTCGCAAACGTCCTGCAATGAACTGCAGGTCTGCCCTCCGCAGGGCATTTGGGACAAGTTCACTAGAAAGAGAAGTTCTTTGATACAAGGTCACTCACTCACCACCCACCTCTACTTCTTCGAGGAAAACAGTGTCACTGTTACTGTCAACTCTGAGCGATATATCGCCATGCTGAATGAATTTTTTATCCCTGAACTCCGGCATAGGCGTATAAGAATGATACATGATTTCAGCAAGATGGAGCGACTTGCCATACGCAAACGTCTCATTGGACAATCTCCGTCAATAATTTCCGGGCCGCCTCATTTCTCCACGTGGTGACATCCCCTGGCCCGCCAGGTCCCCAGATCTATCCCACTGTGACTTTTTTTGGGGGGGGGGATACCTCAAAGAACGTGTCTACAAAGAAAAACCAAGGACCCTGGACGATTTAAAGAGCGCCATAACCGCTGAAATCAACCGCATCCCTCGGGACATGTTGGAGAGCACCAAGCAGAGCTTCCCCCAGAGACTACAAACTTGCATAAAGGCTGATGGCCGTCACATGCTCGACGTTATTTTCAAAACATGTAAGGACACAAAAAATCCCCCTTCTTGAGAACAATTTGAGACCAATAAAGAGTTTTTTCTTGAAAAATTGGGACCTTTCCTGTTTACTGCCCACCACGGCGCATCTTTCCTGTTATCTGCCCACCAATGCCCGCCAGCCTTCGAGCATATGTTTCTTCATTAACCGTCAATCATTCGGTTAATTTCGTTGACCCGCGAACAGGAGCACACACGCAATCCATAGAGAGTTTGTGGTGCAAGGCGAAAGCAAGAAACAAGAAACAGTGGGGAACACATCGAGCCTTACTAGACAGTTATTTAAGTGAATTTATGTGGAGGCATTCATTGAAATGCGACGTGGATCCGTTCGACTCAATTCTGGAGGAAATCGTACAATTCTGGCCACCTCCGACCACCATGTAATTGATATCTTCTCCTGACACTTCTTTGAATGGACTGACATGAATAATAATTATTTTTTGCATTATTATAGCAATTGTTGTTGCATGACATTATTCGTAAATTAGAATATTTTCTCTTTAATTTAACATTTTTCTCTTTTTTTCCCTTTCATATTCTTCATTGGCGGGCATTGGTGGGCAGATAACAGGAAAGATGCGCCGTGGTGGGCAGTAAACAGGAAAGGTCCAAAAATTGTCCGAGTTATGATTTTTTGAAAAACATTATAGTCCGTTAAATCACCCTGTACATAGATCAGTGACTTAGAAGGGCTAATACAGAAATAATAAACCTCTGAGTAATAATTTGTAGAGTTTTCAGTCTTTCAATTTTACTTATATGCCTAACATTTTTGGAGCCATTGCAATAGATTAATTTTCCAAGACTATTTGCTAAAAGAAGAAATTTGATGTATTTGAGACAATCGATATAACGTACTTCTACCCAGAATTTTAACAGCACTACGACTTTAGGCGGATCTCAAGATCAGCGCTCTCATCGTCGCTAAATCCTAAAGTTCTCCTAAGTACCATTAAGTAAATTTGGTATGGGTGAGGGAAACAAAAGATGTGCTCTTCATCTTGTTCTCCACGAACCGCCCACGCGGGGCAGTACATTGAACAACTCTTCACACGGGGAGATACATGCGCGAGGCACACGGATAAACGGGAGTCAAATAATTCTAATCGGATTTATAACAACGTATATCTCACCTGTGTTTCAATACAGTCCGACATCAAGCTTTCCGGGAGTTCTTTGATTGTGTACAGCACGTCTCCCATGGGCATGGGGTGCCGGCGGACTTCCGTCCATCCTTCGGCTCTCTCCAGACTCCTATGGCCACTACTCATGTTCTCCTGAGATGTGAAGGCATTGAACTAGTATTTCGAATTATCGTGTTTTTCGGAAATATTGGGGGTTATTGCATAGTAGCAGAGACTTATTGTATCCTATGTGATCGATCATTGAAACGACGTGTATTATTTCTGTTTCAGGTTTGTATAATTGTAACTCATTATAGTAGATACCTACTAACGTCCTGCTTCACGTAAATGAAGTTTTTGAGTTTGTAGGGGGTATTCTCCAGATTTACTGAACCGAATTCGATAATTCTTTCAGCTACAGAAAGCCATATTATTTTTGAGTGTCATTGGCTCTAGAAGGTGTCTCTTGTCTCTTGTTGGGTGATTCCTATTTTACGAGACAATCGCTGTTCTTCATTGATAAAATTTATCAATGAAAAAATTGAATTTTTGTGGATTTTATGCGGTGGCTAGGCCACTTATGGCTGTCATAAAGTTCGGCTACTCTTCATTTTACATGACAGTAGTTGCTCGAAATTTACCTCTAATCTCATTGTCGTGGTCTGTCCGTGAGTCAGAATTTGAACTTAATCCGAAATTTGATAAGCTCAAAGTACGTTTTACCGGAAGTATAGTCTGTACGAATCAAGTGCTCAAAGTTTGTCCCAAACCTGTCTCATAGTCATGGGTTGGAATGAAATCATCGTAGCTGTCTCAAATGAGGGCATTTTTTTGGCAATTCAACATTTTTTCAGCGTTGGTAACCCCGCCCTTTGAGGAAACACCATGCTTCCCCCATTTTTATACAGTTGTGGCTCAAAAATGAAGTTAGCCGTTTCTAAAACAGGGATGTACGTTTCATACTTCTCATTGTTATGGGTTCGAGAATCACTCTTAATCAATCTTATTGATTTGTTAAGCATTCATTTTGGGATAGAGATGTAAAAACTCTATTTAATGCAATTTTCAATTTCTATAAGTGTTTATTAGACTCCTAATTGCAGAAGGTTAATGTTGATTTATCATTGTCGTGGCGATTTTAAACTTCATTGTTGTGGCTACCACAAAAGCCGTCATGACTGTTTGAAACAATTTTTTTTTCAAGTTTGGTATTTGATACTAAAATTCACCCTTATAAAGCCCATTTCTGACCAAAGTTGTCCTTCAACATTTCTTTTCTTCATGTGATTGGTGAAAATAAGATTCATTACGTGATTTAAATGATTTTCCCCTGTTTTCGACTCCAAATCACCAAAATGAACATAACTTCCATAATGGAGAAGTTAACTTCAAATGTTAATATACCGTGTGAAAGAGCGTTAATTTTCTACCTTCCCAGTGGAAGACCAACGTTTTTTGAATAAAAGAATTGGATATAAAGCTGATCCAGAGGTACTTTATTCCCAGTAAGCTTGAACGTCGAACCTTTGTGAACAATATGCAATCTGATGCTCCATTAATTGGGCTAATTTATTGAATCACTTATCTCACGTGATTCAGCAGCAAAAAAAAAACATTGCTTTCTACGCAAAAATTAAAAAAATATATATACAGAGAGTCCCAGGAGATATGCACAATTCGACTCCTACGTGTTCTACAGCTCATTTCCGAATAAAAATGTCTCCTAGCAATTTTTTTTCTGAGGCTTCGTCTCCGAGTTATTTGCGATTTAAGATTTTTTTCGTGTTTTTGATCTTATGTCATTAAAACTGTCATAACTCCCTCAATTGTGGAGATAGCTCAAATTTGATGACACCGTTGGAAAGAACGTTACATTTCCTATCTATTTGATGTCAGAAAATATTTTTTTAATCACATCGAAGATGTGCGATTGCTGCGCGAAACGGCAGTTTTGTCAAAATCTTGAAATCGCCTGTTTTTGACATCTAGCCAAGCAACGCCATCAATGCTTGACGCAGAACTGTGCAGGCCTGGTAAAACGTGCCCCAAAATGTCAGCTTTCCAACGGTGTAGTCGTTTTGGGTTTTTTAAATATTTTTAGTTGAGGAAACGGTGTTTAACTGCAGAAAACATGTGTTTTCTTTTAAAATTGAGGTTTTTCAAAAGTCTCGACGAAAAAAGGTTGGAGGCGGGATATACGTAACTTTTCTCGCTGAATCGAATGGTGACAACGCCAGACCTCTCATGTGACGATTTAGTAGAGTTTTGTCGAATGTATAAACCCGTTCGTTTGTGAACAGCGTCTACGGCATTTCTAAGCTGACCGGCCAAATTCAAGATAATCGAAAAGCCGAGAGACGGCTATTGTTTGTGTTCATTTACGATTGATTGTCATGGGTGGCATTCATCTTTTTGCTGGCACTATGGACCCTTATCAAACCAGGCTTCCGTATCATTACCAACTCTCCCCTTTCGTCTCTTTCCTGGCTGTCTTTCCTTCAGCGCGGTTTCCCTTATGGATATTTCCATTTACCATGGGGCGCTATACTGCAAGTGAGTATGTTGGCATGGTTTTTGTGTAAGGTCTTGCCAATGGTAATGCTTCTGAAGCAGCAAGGGAGTATGCTCAGCGGTTTCCCGACCAACTGACTCCATACGGGTGGGCTATGCACAAGAGAGCGCAACTACACCTTGCGAATTGAGAACGACGACTGAGAAGGAGGACTGCTGACGGCAGTGTTTTATTATTTTACTTCCTCTGTAAAAGGACTAGATAACATAAAAACGTTACATACACATAAACATACACAAAACGTTAAAATCCAGGAATCATTTCATAATGTCTCATTCCAGATTTCCAAGAAGAACATTTTTAAAATTTGTATTAAAATATTTTGGCATTTTTTTAATGAATATTCGCTAAAATCATACGCGTTAGACCTGAAACATTAAGTCTTGAATTCTTTATTGTTTCAGTAATGTTCCCGTTGATACATTTTTCTGAAAACAGGAACAGCCTACAGAAGAGGTTAACAGACGAGTCCTGCCTTGACCATGGCTACCTCCTACACCAAGGTGAGTGATTTCAACTCAAGGGACGAATTTTTTCAAGTAGGTAACTACGTGGCCGATTATTACACCAAACTTCACCGATTGTCATGATTCCACACAAATTTTTTAGACTGATTGCAATAGCTTCTGCAAAGTAATTCTCCTTATTACTCGTAAGGTGAATCGGCGATTCCTCCCCGACCTCTAAAAAGAATGGCGATTCTTCCCGGTCAATTCCTCCCCACCCAGGTCTACGTTAGTTTTAAAGAAAACTGCTATGTACTAAATATTAACCGTTTATTGCTTTCAACTAGTAACTGGTATTCGTTTATTGCTTTCAACTAGCAAATGGTAAATTTTTATTTGTTAAGAAACCCTCCCAATTTCCCATTGACTCGTTTTGCAAATCGGTTAGGGTTGTCGAGCGATGAGTTGCCGGATCCAATTTTCTTTTCTTTTATTTTTTTTTTTAGTTCGAGCCTGGTGAGTGTGCTCTTTGGTGTCAAACGTCTTAAGATAGGTTTCAGTTTGAAACACTATAAGCATAACCGAAATGAAAGATGTGGGGATGAGGTGATCTGAAGTTTTTTTTTGAAATGAGCATAGAACGACACACATCCTGTTTAGCTTCCAGTTAAAAGTCAGGGTTCAGGGAAAAGAGTCTTGCGTAGGAGGTCACCATAAACATTTCGAGACGAGAACTCGGCTGAAGTAGAGAATAGGTCACCCCTACCTCTGATTAGGCTCATTAGAACATTTATCAATGTGTACTTTCATCGATATATGGGTCATTCCGATTTGGAATGTAGATTTGGCCTCCTCAACATCGTCCATTTACCAAATTTACAAGGGCTTTTTCAAGCCTGTCAACAATTTTCCTGGCTCTACCCAACTCCCAAGAGCCTTTCACAATCGAAATTCGTGAGTTTATCCGTTGCTACTCATACAAATCCATCTCTAACTTTGCCGCACTGCGTTTGTGGAATCCGTAACACACCCTTCTCTTTCAAAAACGTTGCAAATTCTTTCACTGGGGTTTATTATTCAATTTCATTCATTTGGCTTGCACTCATGATTTGAATTTATACTAAGCTGTGGAGTGTGCGCGTTTCAAGGTGATAGAGCGATTATTGATTCAGGAGGCACACAAATAAGATCAACTGGTCAATCGAATTAGGTATTTTGGTTGAGAACAGATTTACGTGCTCTATGCACCCTGAAATTCAATAATCGCTCTGTCACTTGTGAAACACGCACACTGCAAAGCTTAGTAGAAATTCATATTATGAATGCAAGCCAAATGAATGAAATTGAATAATAAACCCCGGTGAAAGAATTTGCAGCGTTTTTTCATAGTTTTATGATTTCACGGCACTTGTGACAGGTACGTACAACGTTTTGTTTTGTCTTGGGCCTAGGTGTGTCTGCGGGGCAAAACGTTTCTCTTGTGTCCAAGTGTGTATACCATATTCATATGGGGCAGAAATTTTCCTGCCGAACGCGGGAAACGAACCCGAGAACCTTTGGTTGTGAGTCCCGCACGAAACCCTTGCGCTACGGGTTTGTTTTACTCAGTTTATTTATAAAATTGAATAATAAACCCCAGTGAAAGAGTTTGCAGCATAAGACCATGCCATACTTCAGGAATGGTTTGAGATACAGACCTGGGGAGGGGCTCATTCGATTCCTCATGGAAAGTTCTTCGAAAAAAGTCCATATTTAGGCCGCCTTGATTTTTACCTTCAAAACGTAAACCATGAAATTTTCAGGGGGGGGGGGGGGGGTTAGAAATTTTTTTTCAAGAGCTATTAAAATGGTTTATTATTGAATAATAAAAATGGAAATGATCGTTCTCAGAGTGAGAAGTGATATCATAAGCAGACATAGAGGTGAAAGTTGAGGTTGGTTTCATGTTGGTATCGTGAGGTTTGTTAACGAAAGCACGTAGCTATCGCCCGAGCTGGTAGGTAACGCACGACAATAGTACCACAAATTGTTTCAATCTCCGGTGATAATGCTCAACAAGGTTAATTCCATTCATTTACTTGTCCAATTTGCTATTTCCGTAGGGGTGTACCGGGAGGTGAGAAACATTTGTCCTCAAGGCGAACTTCTCGGGCTAGAAAAATCATTACCTCAACATCTAGGCTACATCATCCTCGGATTCAAAAGCATAGACAGAAATTTTAGTCAGGTGAGTTTCTAAGTACCCAGGTTTCAAAAGTAAGTTTAAAAAAAAACTAACCTTATAATTTTCAAAAACGGTATGAATTGTGTCTCTAATACTAATTATTTCCAGAATTATCATTTTATAATACGTAGCACCGCCAACTAAGAGGCGCTACAACTCATAATACGGCATCTTCAAGGACATCTTTGAAGATCAAAAAAGGAAATCACAACTTTTCACAGGATCTAAAGAAACTCCTGCAAAATTGAAAACTGGGAAGAAAATGATATTTTTGGAGGAGCCAAGAAATACAGGCGTGCGATAATGTAGTTCGAGGCATAAGCTTAGTTTCCAGAAGCTTTCCCAGCGGTTTGATAACTGTTACGAAACTGTTCGGCGTTAAGGGCTGTGTTCCCAAAACTAGTCCTTAACATCCACCATTAATAGATTAAAATAGGGCAGGGGCAGCCTGGAAGGGCGAACCACTGGCACTAGGCAACCTGGAAACTACAATAATTAGTCCCATTCATTTTTAAAATCTGAATTCGCATAATAATAAAAAATTACAGTGAATGCCTAATTTAAATTCATTGTTTGAATTGCATCCAGTTATAAATGAAATGTCGCTACTGGCGTAAGACAGTCCTGCGGGCTAGGTGTTCGTAGCATCTTGTCATTATAGATTTGTTCGCAGAAGCCATCAAACCAGTTTGAACCTATTTGGAAACTGGTGTGGTAGTTCACAGATGGTTACTGTGACGTTGTGGCTGGTCATGCCCCGGCCTGGACACTGCATACGCACGTTCCCGCAAGGCTTCCAACTATTTGAAAAATTACGACAGATCGTCGAAACCGACTGGAGATTTTTCTTCAAATTGCTTCTGCCTCTTGCTCAACCAACAGAAATTTCCTAGCCTTTTCATTTCCCGCCAATTTTCTACGTTTGTTCATCAATCGTTTCTCTATTATCACAAGAGTTTGTTCATCAAAGTTCATCTTACTAAAGTACGTATATTCTCTACGTTCCTACACATAAGAGGAGGTAAAAAGCGCAATGCGGGGGTGGTAGAAGTAGTTCTTCACCATTCAGTCAAGTTGCATGGCGGTTGGAACTCCCCCAGTTAGGGATGGCCATCGATAGTCGATAGTTTCGGAATATCCACATTTTTCTCCGATATATTGACACTTTTCTATCGATGATGCAAGGGCCAGTAGTATCGGATATCGATGGTTAGTGACCAATATTTCAGCGGATATTTTTTTTTGAACCGATATATCGGCGTCATCTGATAATAACACATATTATGTTGACTCATGAAATAATATCCAACGTAAGCTCATTTTTTTCACATCGCAAATTTGAAAAATATTATGCTCAGAAAAATAAGTTCGTCTGTGTCCATCCAGTTTCAAGGAGGCTGCGGACAAGACTCCTGGCCCAGGATGATAAAAATAGAAGAAGAGAGTGGATTGGAGGTTCCATAGGAAAATTGAAAGATTGCGGTTGTTGTCAACAACTTGTTGAGGTTTTTCAGCAAGTGTTGTGATGTTCTTTTTGAGATTGTATCTTGTTCTTCGTTGATCCTTTTTTTGTTGTTCATTCTCAGTTGTTTGGACCATAGGTATTTACATTAATTTAAGGAAGCACATAAATGCTACAACCCCTTTAAGAGAACTTGGGTAGCTTATCGAACAATATAATTTGTTACAAAACTATTGGTAAAACAAAATTTAAAACAATAATACATTAAACTGAACATGTTTTCAATTTAAACATATTTCATCTTAAATCAGAAAAGACGTACATTTATAATTTATTGATTAGTATAAATTAACTTTTCTTTTTAAATCAAATTTGAACTTCTGCAAACTCCATTGTGACATCTGGTCTACTGAGTGCATTAAATACATAAATTTTCTTCAACTTTTTAACCAATATTTTTCTAAAACTATCAATATTTGTTGGTCGATACTATTGGTAGTGCCTACTATCGATGATTAACCTACGATATATATCGGCATCGATATTTCAACGCCGATACTATCAAACATCGATATACCGATTTTTTATGTTTCGATGGCCATCTCTACCCCCAGTCAATCAAATCCATTCGCAGAACGAAATTTTTGCAAAAGGTTTGAAACTAGTTTGAAAGTTGGTGACGATCGCGTTATTAAACTATTGAATTTTCCCTTTTTATTAGGTAATTGCTGGCATATATATGTTAGGGTATCTTCGATCAGTGTTACCAGAGAATATCTGCCCTCCTGATCGGAGGAGGATTAGAAGTGATTTAGTCGGTGTTACTGCCCTCCCGACTAAACCTTGAGGGAGTGTAATCCGTCGTTACCAACGAGAGATCTCCTTGCCCATGCGGTACACGGTATGAGGAGAGGATCCTTAACACTTCGGAGCTGCAATCGTTACCGGATAGCGTGATCCGCCCTTGCAGCATACTACGTGAAAAGGGGAACAAGGTACCAACTGACCTAGCAAGTAGGAGAAGTTAAGTTACGAGTAAGAAAGCAAAGTGATCTGTTAATACTCCCAGAAGGGCTTCCACCAACTGATTGACTTCTGCCAAAGGGCTGGTCGTATATATACCGCCCCGGCTTGCTTCCTCCCTTACCGGGTTTTCCTGAAGGAATCGTTCGTCGGGGGTTAGCGCTAATGGCCAAGGAAACCCCGGCTTGGTGTGCCGCCGTTCTAGTACCTACCTTTATTGCTTGAAATGATAAACATACTCGTGGTTCCCACTGTGGAGTTTGGGGTTCTCCAACATCAGTTATTGATATATCTGTTATGTTTGCGGCTAGGGCGTTGACCCCCACATCAACACTGATAGAACTATCATTCTTCGAGCGGTTTTCTGTGTTGTCCATTTTTGAAACAAAAGTATTTCATCAAACACACGTGCGGTATTATGAAATGTCTCCTCCTTCCAAAAACTTGTCCGTTTTTGCATATTCCATCAGAAGGCACAAAAATAATATGGTTGGAACAATAATCAATTTTTCCGTAAGGTCTTATGATTCTCCTACATGTCACAGGTGATGGTGAACTCATGGAAGGACTGGACGGGAGCTCGCTACATTTACATGTACCTTCCGGACGAACTGGGGCTAACTCGGATCTCCTTCTACACGCGGGAAGCCCCAGACAGTCTGAACATGTTCATGTACGTGGTCCTAGTTGAGTGCCGAACCGTGAATACCAGAGAGAGACAGGTTAGCTCCCCAGTTGGCCAATACTTTTGGTAGTATTAGTACATTAACAATGTACTTTTGTTTGTTGTTATAACTTCTATTTCGTACCTATTGTTGGTGTTTGCAAACACCCGAATTTTTCGGTTTATAATTATTTTAAGGAAAGGAATAAGTCATATTGTTGAGAAGTTTCAAACTTATGAATGGTGGGTAAAACCAATTTCTGGCGTTTGTCACGACTCCAGCCAGCATTGAAGGCGTTATGTTGGCAATTTCTTCCTGGATGTTGGTCTTCAAATCTTGTAGGGTCTTTGGACGGTTCACGTAAACACGGGATTTCAAAAAACCCAATAGAAAAAAATCACAAGGGCTCAAATCGGGAGAGCGGGCCGGCCACTCCAAATCGCCCCTAATTGAGATAAGGCGCTATGGGAAGTGTTCCCTCAAAACAGTCATCGATGCTGTTGAAGTGTGTGCCGTTGCACCGTCTTGTTGGAACCAAATCCCCAAGTCCATCGAAGGATCCTACAAGATTTGAAGACCAACATCCAGGAAGAAATTGTCAACATAACGCCTTCTATGCTGGCTGGAGTCATGACAAACGCCAGGAATCGGTTTACTCAGTGTATGGAGAGTGGGGGACGTCACCTACCTGATTTGATCTTCAAAACTGGGTAAAACCAAACTTTATGTATGTGCCTATATTATAAAAAACGAATAAAAATTTTCTGATTCATACAATGCGTTTTATTAAGTTTAAAAAAAAAGGAAGTTATGCTGCCGCACCCTGTAGAAATAACAAATTTCTCTGTAATAAATTACAACGATTTTTACTGCGTCTTCTAATTTCAATTTTTCATTTTCAGTTGAGGCTTTTGGATTTCGCCCAAAGAATGCGCGTCGAGCGCATGTCCGGCTACATTTCAGTGTACGGCATCAGCTTGGAATGACGAAGAACTTTTTATAACTGGATAACAAAATGAATTTCTCATCATAAGAAAGACAATTTTATTGTGCATTGATGCTATTTTTTCATGTCGCGTGACTTATGGTTGTTACCATACCAACATATAAATAACATGTACCTAGTTTTGGTAAGACCGACTTTTGATAAAACAAGAGTAGGCATGCTCTTGCTTATGAGCTTTACTGTTGCAGCTTGTTTTTGTTTATGCTGTTAGTTTTGTTTCAAAATCCTCTCGTGATGTGTGACATTCGAATTTGGGATATACATTGTTGATTTATCAAATCAGACTCCTACGTTGCTTAAATGTAAGCTTTAAGAAAGTAAGTTGCAAAGAAACATGAGAGGTGATATCAAACCCAAACTTGATTTATGGCTAGTCTTTTAACATAAATATGTTATTTTTATGAATTCAACCTGTGTGAGCAAAAAATTAAAATGATGCAAACTGCAGGAGTAGACTATCAAACCTACCTCTTTCCTGAATATGATATGGATTGGATCGAACAAGCAGTGTTGCAAAATATAACTGCTTATTTTTGCGTATACCAATATTCTTGAACCTACTCAAAGCTTCGTTAGAAACAGGTATTTTAGCGAGAATTAAACACAACATTTTGGCTGGAAAATTTAAGGACTCTTTAATTAATACTACAAGAAGTATTTTCAGTCGTTTAGGGTTGAGTTCACAAAACAATGCCTAACCATTGATTGAAATACATCATTGTCTTACCAGAGATTTGAACGTCGGTGCACCATCGTAATCAAACAGGTTTCCGCTATGTAACCAATGGTTATAACTATTTCTATGGTAAAAATGTAGGGTTGTATGTATTATTTAATGCCACATTATAAAAAAACGCTGCAAATTCTTTCACTGGGGTGTATTATTCAATTGGCTTGCGTTCATGATTTGAATTTCTACTAAGCTTTGGAGTGTGCGTGTTTCACAGGTGATAGAGCGATTATTGAATTTCAGGAGATATGCGTAGAGCACGTAAATCTGTTCTCAACCAAAATACCTATTTGGATTGATCAGTTGATCATATTTGTGCGCCTCCTGAAATTCAATAATCGCTCTATCACCTGTGAAACACGCACACTCCAAAGCTTAGTATAAATTCAAATCACGAACGCAAGCCAATTGAATAATACACCCCAGTGAGAGAATTTGCAGCGTTTCATGCATATCAGAATGCTTCAACCCGTGTATCGGCTACAAAGCCTTTTAGGAGTTTACTGCAGTATCCACACTACTACATCACTTCATCACAACGTTACTGATATCAAAACAAAAACAATAATAAACCAAAATAACGCAAATGTTGGCACCATAAATCGGGCCACACATCGAGAATGGTTTGACCTACGGACGTGGGGAAGGGTCATTCGATTCCTCATGGAAAGTTCTTCAAAAAGATTCCAAATTTGGGCCGCCTTGACTTTTTTGGAGGTTTTTAGGGATTTTACAAAACTTTGACAACCCTTAAAGGGCATTTTAAATTAAGTGAGAGAGCTGGCTCAAGAATCGGGGCGTCGCCGGACCAACATGGATTTTTCCTAAAAAATTTCAGCTTTTTTGCTTCAGCCGTTTGGGAGAAATCGTGCGTACGGCGGACGGACGGAAAAATTTTTTTATTGAAGGTTCGGATTCTACACCCTTTGAAACGTAAACCATAAAATTTTCAGGGGGCGTTAGAATTTTTTTTTCAAGAGCGATTAAAATGGTTCATTATTAAATAATAAACCAAAAGAAGAACATCAAATTTTGTCCAAAAATTAAAAAAACAAATGTTCAGGGCGAACAACCCTTATCAGTTAGGGGTTGAAAAATAGATGCCCGATTCTTAGACCCACTGAATACGCATAAAAATTTGGTAAAAATTGGTAAAGCCGTTTCGGAGGAGTACGATGACTAACATTGTGACACGGAAATTTGATATATTAGATATACTTATCTGGACTATTAACATACATGTTTTACTACCTACAAAACTACTGTTTTATTATACATACAAATTTAATTACACTAACTTTTACTACCTTACCTATTTAAACTGTACTACTGTATTTTTACTGTATTACTACCTAACTCAATTTTCTGTTAAAATCGAAGTTTTTCCAAAAGTCTCGACGAAAAAAGGTTGGAGGCGGGATACGCAACTTTTTGGTTGGATCGAATGCTACGGCGAAATCAGAATGGGGTTGATAGTACACGGCGCGCAAAGCAACCCCTCCTTCAAGACCGAGCGGTCGTGCGGGTCATTGCATATCCTAGCGCCTGACAAAGACGCCTCCTCCGTAGCTTTCCCAATTTTCAAACATGTGGTTTTTTCTAGTTATACAGGGTGTTCCAGGCGTTATGCACAATCCGAGCCCTACGTGTTCCACGACTCATTACCGAACAAAAATGCCTCATAGGTAGCAATTTTTGCCAGAGGCCTCGTTCCCGAGTTATTCGCGATTTAAGATTGTTTTCGTGTTTTCGATCTTATGTCATTAAAACTGTCTTAACTCCCTCAATTTTGGAGATAGCTCTGACAGCGCTGAATCGAATGGTGACAACGCCAGACCTCTCGTGACGATTTAGTTAGTTTTGTCGGATACAAAAACCCGTTCGTTTGTTAACAACGTCAACTGCATTCCTAAGCTGTCCGGCCAAAGCCAGGATAATCGAATGAGCGATGAGTTGCTTTCAGTTGAGTAGCTATACCTACCACAAGTGAGTATGTTGACATGATTTTTGGTTTATTATTCAATAATAAACCATTGCTCGCTGTGGAAAAAAATTCTAACCCCCCTGAAAATTTCATGGTTTACGTTTCAAAGGGTGTAGAATCCGAATCCGCAATAAAAATGTTTCCGTCCGTCCGCCGTACGCACGATTTCTCCCAAACGGCTGGAGCAAAAAATCTGGAATTTTCAGGAAAAATCCATCTTGGTCCGACGACGCCCCAATTCTTGAGCCAGCTCTCTCACTCAATTTAAAGTGCCCTTTAAGGGCTGTCAAAGTTTTGTAAAATCCCTAAACCTCAAAACAAGTCGAAGCGGCCTAAATTTGTACCTATTTGAAGAACATACCATAAGGAATCGAATGAGCCCCTCCCCAGGTCCGTAGATCAAACCATTCCCGATGTATGGCCCGATTTATGGTGCCAAGATTTGCGTTTTTTGAGTTGTAGTGAATGTGGATACTGGAGTGATAGCCGATGTGGATACTTGTTTTATAGCCAATACACGGGTTGAAGCATTCTGATATGCATGAAACGCTGATAATATATAGGTAAATATTATTCAATATTATTACTGGGGTAAATAAGTATTCTTCCACTGGGGTTTATTATTCAATTGGCTTGCGTTCATGATTTGAATCTGTACTAAGCTTCGGAGTGTGCGTGTTTCACAGGTGATAAAGCGATTATTGAATTTCAGGAGATATGCCTAGAGCACGTAAATCTGTTCTCAACCAAAACACCTATTTGGATTGATCAGTTGATCATATTTGTGTGCCTCCTGAAATTCAAATAATCGCTTTATCACCTGTGAGACACGCACACTGCAAATTCTTTCAGTGGGGTTTATTATTCAATTTTATTCATTTGAGTTGCATTCATGATTTGAATTTCTACTAAGCTTCGGAGTGGGCGTGTTTCACCGGTGATAGAGCGATTATTGAATTTCAGGAGATATGCGTAGACCACGTAAATCGGTTCTCAACCAAAACAACTATTTGGATTGATCAGTTGAAGATATTTTTGTGCCTCCTCTACATCAGTCTATCTTTGGCTACATCGTTTAAATTTGGATTTGGGGAAGTTTTAACGCAATATAAGTGCTAAAGGACTTGATATAAATTATAGATGTTTTATTGTGGGGGGGGGGGGTATTGAGGTTCAATAAAAAAACGCTGCAATTCTTTCACTGGGGTTTATTATTCAATTGGCTTGCGTTCATGATTTGAATTTCTACTAAGCTTTGGAGTGTGCGTTTTTTCACAGGATAGAGCTATTATTGAATTTCAGCATATTCAGATATCAGATATGCATGGAGCACGTAAATCTGTTCTCAACCAAAATACCTATTTGGATTGATCAGTTGATCATATTTGTGTGCCTCCTGAAATTCAATAATCGCTCTATCCTGTGGAACACGCACACTCCAAAACTTAGTAGAAATTCAAATCATGAACGCAAGCCAATTGAATAATAAACCCTTGTGAAAGAATTTGCAGTGTTTTTCTATGGTGTTTTTTTAAATCCCGTGTTTACGTGAACCGTCCAAGGACCCTACAAGATTTGAAGACCAACATCCAGGAAGAAATTGTCAACATAACGCCTGCTATGCTGGCTGGAGTCATGACAAACGCCAGAAATCGGTTTACTCAGTGTATGGAGAATGGGGGACGTCAACTACCTGATTTGATCTTCAAAAATGGGTAAAACAAAACTTTATGTATGTGCCTATATTAAAGTCAAAGTCAAAGTTGAACAAGTGTGGACATACCATCAAGGCTATAGTACCTAGTGTTACTCTTACCTTACATCTCACACGGTTCAAAAAATCAAAACAAAAATGATCTTCTGTTCTGTTTAAGTAGATACGATTAGGTTTTTCGCAGTTCAATTGTGACAAATTGATGTTGAAAACGATACTCGATATTTAATAATATCGATACATTGCTTGACCGATATTTAGGGTATCGACACTAACCTTCCGTTAAAAAAATGTAAACCAATAAAAAGGTGTAAAGTAATCACAAGGTGTAAACCAGTATAATATACTGGGTTATATTATATATAATTATAACTACCATTTAATGACATGGCTGTAAAGGTGATGTTAATGCCAAACGAAAAAAACAAAAACATTTTATTTATACAATAAATCAATGAAGTATGTAAAGAAAGTAACATCAATTAAAAAATGTACAGATGACCATTTATTTAGAAGAAAATGTTTTTTATTAATTAATTATTATTTATTTAATTTAAATTAGCAATTTGGTATATCAATTAGATGAGCTATACTTCGATCATCGAATCGAATATTCTTTACAAATGTTCATGAATCCAAGTGTAATGTGGCTGTATTTAAAATAAATTTAAAAGAAAAACCTTCCGGTACAGTATATCGATACTAAGAACCATGGGCGGTCCCTGGAGGGGGGGGGGGGGGGTTTAGGGGGTCATGACCCCCCCCCCCCCCCCAAATTTTCAATTTTATGGTTTATAATAAGCTTATTTTGCAAACACACTTTTTTCTTCCTCTGTTTTCTGTTAATTTTAACCTGGATTAAAAACCGTCAAGTGAAGTGATTAAATATGAATTAAACTGAGTCTTTAGGTAAGGACTTGGCTTTGGTTTGATAAAAAAATGTATTACATTTTCTAACAATGACCCCCCCCCCCCCCTCCCCCCACCAAAATGTAAGCCTGGAACCGCCACTGCTAAGAACAAGTCTTGTTCAACTATACCCATCCCTAGAATGGCCCTGACTCCATCCTCCACGGTAAACTTACGGACAAATGAAGTTCAATGTTGGCAGCCCTGCGCAGCCATCTGTTGCTTCAGTCAGTGCTGCTCTCTAGCGGCTCTCCGCGTACCTTCCCCTTCAGTGTCCCCTCGTCCGACCTTCTGGGCGGTATGTTACAGTGTTTCGTCGTTATACTCTCACGATTTCCTTATTCGGCTACCGTAGAATATACGTAATTTCGCTTCCGAATTCACGTTGAAATCCTCCGCAGTTATTCGCGTGATGGGCGTCCGTTTCGCGTGGTGATTTCAGTGGAGAGATCCAAGTGGGTTTCAGTGGTAAGTGGCTTGTGATGTGTTGTTGTTTAGTGGACCGCGGGGATAAGGAACGAACCAGAGTTGGGATGGATTCCCCGCCTTCATATTTCCCTACTCGCCGTGCGCTAATGATGTAGAAGGTAAGATTTACCTTATGATTTATTATTTTCTTCATATTAAGTATTGATACTGGTATAAGTCGAGAATAGTTATCAATACTGTTCACACTCCTTGTGTAGATAACATTTTCAGGTGAAACTATACCAAAAACGGAGCAAAACGCCGCGGCCAACTGCACTTTTCTGTGTCAACCCTTTTCCGAGATGTAATGTTTCAGTGACGTTTCTCTAGGAAACGTTTTGTGTCATTAAAATCAACGTGTCTCCACCCAAAAAGAACTTCCCACTTTTCGATCATGTTTTTCGATTCAGTGCTGAATGTCCTACACGTCTAGTGCATTTTCATGATAAAAAACTAACTTCTGAGGACTAATTGCAGTTCAAACGTTGGAAAATTTAAATGAAAATTCATAAGTTTTTGTTATTATTTAAACTTCAGCTCCTTTGCCTTCAAACTTGGATTAATTAATACGAAATTAAATTAATATGAAATCGTGAGTGTAACATTACCATAGGAATGCCGATGAACTATTGAGGGTAATCCCCGGACAAAAAATCCCCTAGGGCGGACAAAAATCCCCAACTTCGTAAAACTAGGGCTGAATCACAGAATAGGTTACGCATCCATTTTTCCAACTGTTCATACTTCACTAAAAGGATTGATATAGGATTTTTTTTTGCTTTTGAGATGCGAGCATCCAGACCAGCAAACTATATAGGTAACGCATCTATTTTTCCAACTGATCTATACTTTACTAAAAGGATTGATATAGGATATTTTTTTGTTTTTGAGATGCGAGCGTAGCGAGCATCTAGACCAGCAAACTAGACGATAGGATATGTCTGTCATTTTTCACACGGTAATTTTTTGACTGGGTGGGCTAAACTCGCGGATTTTTTGTCCGTGATTCACTTTTGAGTCTTCATAAGTTCGAAAGGTTCCACACTATTCGGCACTTTTTTTTGGAAAAGAAGCTGACGTTTAAATAATTACAAAAACGTGTGTATTATAAAATGCATAATTATGTCATAATGTAAATGCAAATAAAGTAAGTTAAGGATGAAAGGAACATAAGTTCAGGGTGTAGGTCGTTATCCGCCCCCATTTTGTTCTCTCTTTTGCTAGCACACCCGACCAACTTTTTTCAATTTTTGAGGAGTGTTCCGTAAACTAGATTTCATCTTCTTGAGCACAATCGTGACGATTTATAATTTTTGATTGGGCTGAAGTAGAGAATAGGAAGCCCCTTCTGATAAGAACAATATATCGATGTGTACTAGGATCGATGTGTATATAGAATAATATATCGATACCACTGCCATGTATTATGGAGAGATTTTTACGACCGTTATATCGATAAAATAATTAATAATACGCAGAAACACAAGTGTTAACACATTCTGATCTATTTGTACAACTAATCTATACTTTACTAGAAGGATTGATGTAGGATGTTTTTTTGTTTTTGAGAACGAACGAAGCGAGCATCCAGACCAGCGAACTATACAGAACATATCGATAGGAGACATTGGGTTTTTCAATATGGCGATGGTCTTATCAGGAAGGGGCCACCTATTCTCGACTTTTACCTTTGATTGCTTAAAATTGGGAAATTAGGTGTTGAAAAAAGTGGGGGCGGATACCGAACTATTTGTCTAGTGAGAAAGTGTCGTATGCGCCCCCACATAGTTGATATTGGAAAATGAATATCACTTCTGACTCATATTGCGGTGTTGCATTATTCTATGGTTGGGTCATACAAATTCTTGATGCGGTCCAAAAAACGCTGTAAATTCTTTCACTGGGGTTTATTATTCATTTGGCTTGCATTCATGATTTGAATTTCTACTAAGCTTTGGAGTGTGCGTGTTTCACAGGTGATAGAGCGATTATTGAATTTCAGGAGATATGCATAGAGCACGTAAATCGGTTCTCAACCAAAATACCTATTTGGATTGATCAGTTGATCATATTTGTGTGCCTCTGAAATTCAATAATCGCTCTACCACCTGTGAAACACGCACACTCCAAAGCTTGGTAGAAATTCAAATCATGAATGCAAGCCAAATGAATGAAACAGAATAATAAACCCCAGTGAAAGAATTTGCAGCGTTTAATAATTCCATACTCCCAAACTGGCTTTAGTACTTGATTGTACAATACCAGCTTGTTACCAATGATCATGGTGGATCTTCGGCCGATTAGTCAGTACATTCTTCTAAGTTTTAACACGATTTCAGGATTTTTTTTTTTTTTTTTTTGGCGTGTTCTTTCCACCTGAGCTTAGCGTCAAGCGTCATGCCCAGGTATTTCGCTTCATTCGCGTAAGGAATTACCACGTTGTTGAGGAAAGTAGGGATGTAGTTGATTTTCCGATTGGTAAAGTCAACGTTCACTGACTTGCCCTCATTCAATTTGATCCTCCCTTTTGATGTCCAGATATTTATTTTAGAGAGGGATTTATGAAGTTTGGGAATTGGGGTGAGAATAACACTGGTCACTTCTGCAGGTAACTGTGTGGGTCAAAATCGTCCCAGAGGCAGTTTACAACCTTCCCTTTCGAAATCTCGAGCCTCACTGACAGAAAACTCAGTTTACTCTCGTTAAGCTGGCCACTGACGATCGTTCCAACAAGCCAAATAGCGTGGCAGCGCTTCCAATGGAACGACGTGAATGGCAAAACTCATCGGGTTTGGAGTGGAGTGACGGGGCGTGATGGAATTCCAACCAGTCGAAAAGCCATCGCGCCGCGCCAAAACTCCATCGCTCCAACTGCTCGTGAATGGGGAAACGCGACCGAGAAATACGGACTGATGGCGCGATGGAACGACCGTGAATGGGCAAACCGCGCACTTTTCTGTCTCAGTTGGTTATGGTCAGTCGAACAGGTTGCTTTTCGCTTTCGGTTCTTTCCCCAATTGACATTTTATCTCCAAGAAATGAGTGTTTCCAACAAGGAGTATGTGATTACCGTCATCGATTTATACAAGGAACACACCTGCTTGTGGAAAACAAGTGACCCAAATTACCGCGACAAATTTAAAAGAAACCTCGCCCTTGAAATAAATTCAGTGTGTGTGCTGTCTTCTGTTGAGAAACCACTGTATCACCCACTACTTTTTGGGTTTTCTTTGTTTGGCGTACAAACTTACAGCTGTAGCCAACAAGAGAAATTCTTCTTCGTCCATCTTGCGAGAACACGCTTTTGACTATTATTTAATATTAAGTAGTAAATGACTCAAACACCTCAAGATTGACGCAAACACCACATAGGTACACTTCAGACGACGGAAGACGGAACGGCACTGTCGAAAATGGAGTGGAGTGGTGGGATCGTGAATGGCCCCTACTTACGACTCTTTTTTTCGTCTCTCCATTATCGCCCGACATCGCGCCACCACTCCATTCGGAACGATCGTCAGTGGCCAGCTTTAGCAAGGGTATCAACGCAATCTACGCGGCTTTAAAAAAATTTATTCAAGTTGTTGCTCAGCAAAATCAAATTACTGGGGTCAGAACCGACCCCAGTGTGACCTCCAAGGATTAAAAACCCTCCATAATTGTCATTGAAAAAAAAAAAAACTAGATTTTACGTTTGTTCATTATTATTCGAATAAATAAGTAAAAGACAATGGCTGAATGAGTGATCACCGTTTGGTGGACCGAACATCATGCAAATTGAATGATCGAAGCAGTTGAATTTCATCCGTTGTGAATGAAATCGTAAGCGGCGTTCATGAGGTCCGCCGAAAGCGCTTCGTCAACGTCGTAGGGCCGCTCCGGGATGACGAAGAGACGCCCAGGGCGCGTTCCGCAGCTCAGGACGTCCGGCGCGTCGTCGGCGTCGTCCTCCGTCGCCCACGGTTTGATGTCTCGTCGCCGACGTTTTATCGACCGGCTGAAGCGGGCCCGCTGCGACGTTTTACCAGTCAGCGTCGCTCCCTGTCGACAGTGCAAGCACAATTTTGAAAAAATTTTAAACTTTCTTTATTGATACAAGTCTAAATTTAAATGTTCGTGTATTTTCTTAGAAAATGTAACTGTTGCAATGGCTCCAAAAACTTTAAAATCAAAATGTTTGAACATTTTCTTTGTCGGGTTTGTTTTGGAAAAGGAATCGGGCGTCCAGTGTCCCCTCCATCTGTTCAAGGGACCTTCCCCCGGGAAATCGAAAGGTTTGTTTTGACAAGAGGTTCAGAACTAGTTCAGAACCGAACACTCCCCTTTTTAGCTGTTTTGACACGCCAGAACTAGTCCTGAAAAATCTCGAACCTCTTGGTTCGCTGTTCGGACAAGGAGTCCAGAACCACTTAGAACTAGTTCAAGTGGTTCGAAGATTTTTGCCAGAACTTTTAGTCCGAGACATGCGCAGTAGATTTATCGCGTTATCAACGGTTATCATTTATTCCCGCCCAAATACGGCCTACCTACACCGTTATGCTGCGAAGGAAATATATTTTTGCGTCGAATGTGCACTTGCAGAAGAACCAACTGAGTTTCGGGGAATAAATTCCGACAATAGTTTCGTTGGTCGACACAATCGCACCCCACTTCTTACAAAAACGAGTGAGTCCATTGCGTTTTTTGGTCATGGCTAAAACATGTTCATGCTGAAAGTGTAGGGCAGAACTGAATGAAAAGCTTTCATTCAAACGGAGGAAACTAAAGACTAACAGTTTGTGCATAAGTAGGTATGTACTCAATAATAGATAAGCGATTAATTCTTCCCAACTTACCTTCCGTTGATGAGCAGAAGTACAGATAGAGAATCAGTCGTCAGAATCAAAAATACAGTCACAGACAGAAACAGTCAGAAAAAATTAGGTAGTCAAGTTGTGATTTTTGTAGGAATATTATTATTATTGTTGATGTTGCCTCTTTTTTTGGTTGGTCTCGATGTCTGACGGAACCATGCGGGAAGGGGACGTTCGGACAAGTAGAACGAATACCGAAAGTTCTCGCTGGTTCTATCCCTCCCCCCGTAGGTTCTGGTTCTATCCCGAACTGGTTCGGAACCTCTTGTCAAAACAAACCAGAAAACTGCCGGAGTTTTAGTTTAGGAAGCAGGGAACTTGTAATAGCCGACACCATCTATCGGCTATCAGCGGAACAATTGCGAGAGGAGAGGCGAGGAGTGAATGGGGGGGAAGGAGAGATAACGAAAACTTGCGACAAGCCCCTCTCCTTACCACTTTCTACCCAGCTCTCATCCGACCAGGTAATCTGTTCTTTCAATTTCCGTATTTAAATCAAATTGATATTAATATCCCAGATCAATCCTATTAACCGAACTCCTTACCTAATACCACCTGCGGTGCTATTTCATAAAAAATAAAAATATTAAAGGAATACGTAAATCGTTTCCACATCGTGGTTAATAGGAGTCCCATAGTAATTCTTGGAGCAATAAATACGTTTGTTGAATAAATAACTATATCTATTTCCAAAACCTTGCGTGTAATTATTTCTTGAACCTTATATATCTATATATAAAATAACCTTAGTAATTAATAAGGTGAAAAAAGGGAATAATATCAATCGTAATCAAGTAAAGGTAGAATTGATTTAACAATTCCTTTCAGTACTACAAACTGCACTTTCGCCGTTGTTTCCCGCCATATCCACGACTCGTATTAAGACAATTAGCCCCATCCTAGTAACCAGTGCTCGAGCAATCGGAACAGGCCGTCGCCCCATCCTTCTCAACGTTAAGGAATTACAAGAGGAGTGACTTTAGTTTAGGATTAGTTAATAGGTAATTAGGATTGAGATAAAGTTGTTAATTATGGTTTTTGTTCAACTTGATTGCCGACTTTTTCTTAAATACCTAATTGGATTAAACAACCCTAAGCCAGCTCTGACAGGTTTGGTACATTTTTGGTTTAATATTCAATAATAAACCATTGTAATCGCTCTTGAAAAAAAAAAAAAAAAAAAAAAAAAAAAAAAAAAATCTAACCCCCCCCCCCCTGAAAATTTTATGGTTTCCGTTTCAAAGGGTGTAGAATCCGAATCTGCAATACAAATTTTTCCGATTTCTCCCAAACGGCTGGAACAAAAGATCAGAAATTTTCAGGAAAAATCCATGTTTGGTCCGTCGACGCCCCAATTCTTGAGCCAGCTCTCTCACTTAATTTAAAGTGCCCTTTAAGGGTTGTCAAAGTTTTGTAAAATCCCTAAAAACCTCAAAAAAAGTCAAGGCGGCCTTAATTTGTACTCTTTTTGAAGAACACTACGAGGAATCGAATGAGCCCCTCCCCCGGTCCGTAGGTCAAACCATTCCCGATCTATGGCCCGATTTATGGTGCCAACATTCGCGTTATTTTGGTTTATCATTGTTTTTGTGTTGATATCAGTAACCTAGTGACGTAGTGCTGTAGTAATGTGGATACTGGAGTGAACTCCTAAAAGGCTTTGTAGCCGATACACGGGTTGAAGCATTCTGACAACCATAAAAAACGCTGCAAATTCTTTCACTGGGGTTTATTATTCAATTGCGTTGCGTTCATGATTTGAATTTATACTAAGCTTTGGAGTGTCCGCGTTTCACAGGTGATAGAGCGATTATTGAATTTCTTCAACACATCTTGGGATGCTATGGCGAAAGAAACTAGTTTTTCAAGTAAATGCTGACTTGCTTTATGAAAATGAGTTCAATATCGCTATTTAAGCATTAAGTTTTTGGCTTGCACTTCTAAGTAAAAACTTGCTGAGAGTCTCAGCTTTCCAATGGTATAAGATGAAAAAATGTTGCGATGAAATTTGGGGAAGAAAATTACGTTTGTATAGTGAAAAACGTTAGTTTCAAGATGAAAATCAACGTTCTCCCCAAATGCTGACTTGCTTTATGAAAATGAGCTCAATATCGCTATTTCAGCATTAAGTTTTTGGCTTGCACTTCTAAGTAAAAACTTGCTGAGAGTCTCAGCATTCCAGTGGTATAAGATGAAAAAATGTTACAATGAAATTTGGGTAAGAAAATCACGTTTGTATAGTGAAAAACGTTAGTTTCAAGATGAAAATCAACGTTCTCCCCACATGCTGATTTGCATTATGAAAATGAGCTCAATATCGCTAGTTATGCATTAATTTTTTGGCTTGCACTTCCAAGTAAAAACTTGCTGGGAGTCTCAGCTTTCGAATGGTGTGAGATGAAAAAATGTTACAATGAAATTTGGGTAAGAAAATCACGTTTGTATAGTGAAAAACGTAAGTTTCAAGATGAAAATCAACGTTCTTCCCGAATGCTGATGACTTGCTTTATGAAAATGAGTTCAATATCGCTATTTAAGCATTTCACCTTGGAAACTTCCCCTTCGAGAGATGGCGGCCCAGAAACGTTCTCCATCGGCCCCCCGCTACTCTTCTGCTTCCTCCACATGTTTTTGAGCGTCGCCCAAAGCGACTCGTCTCTGGAATTCATAGTTTCCGTCGAGGAGCCCACAGCTTCTTTCGAATGGGATACAGCTTCCATTGAAGAGCCCGTTGCTTCTTTCGAATAGGCGATAGCTTCCGTTCCAAAGGTGTCTAACTCCGGAATCCAATCCACCCTTTCGGGTTTGTTGTGGTTTGCAGAAAGATCGTGAATATTTCCCCTCTTTCTGCGTATGAAACGTGAGATTCAAATCAAATGTAACCATTTTGAGAACAATCGAATCAATTTTTAATAATTAAACTTGTTGTAAAATCAATTAAAATTTCTTCTCGATCAAGTGGTGTAGTTGGTGCAATACTTGACCGCCGATAACAGTTATACAGTGTACAGCAGGGGTGCTCAAACTTAAACTGCTGGCGATCTACCTCAATATTTTTAGACAACTTGAGCATGGGTTACACCAGAGCGAACACGAGCGAACGAGCAGCAGCGAATGCGAAATTCGGTCTGGTGTGACCGGTGCCTCGAGCGGTAGTGAACCCCAATCGGCTGTGTTCGGCAGTGCTCGGTAGTCGCATGTTCGCGTTCGCGCCTGCTCCATCCATTGTCGGTTTTGCAGCGAATGATCAAAGGAAATTCGCGTTCACTCGAGTTCGGCGCTCGCTTCAGTGTGACCACATCGTTGTGACTCCAGTCTGGTCCTTTGTATCACCACTACTGCTGTCTACAAAGTTGTTTCTTTCGTTTTACTTCTATTGTTTGACTATGGATTGGACTGATGAAAAAGTGTTAGTGCTAATTGAAGAGTACAAAGCAAGGCCAGTGTTATGGGATCGAAACAGTGTTGATTACAAACTGTTAAATAAAAAATGCGACAGTTGGAGATCGCTGGCGGATGTAATGGACACTGATGTTGCTGAAGTTAAGAAGAAAATCAATTCTTTACTTGCTTCGTTGAGGCGTGAACGGAACAGGGAAAAGAAAAATTCCGGCATGGCTACAAATGAAGTAGTACTCATCCATGATTATTTGTCGAGTGGATTGGTCTAGTGGAGCACAAGCAAACGATGTTCCAGTCAAGAAGATTCATATGTGTTCACTCTGGTATGACTGCACCCATTCTCTGGTGTTCGCGAATTCTAGCGAACCACGGCGAACACCAGTGAACGTTCGGTTCGTTTGTGTTCACTCTGGTGTAACCCATGCTTTACGATCGACTCTGAGAGGCTGCAAGTATGTGTGATGCAGGCTTGTAGTACATACACGATATCACGTAGCATATATAGATATTAGCCTTCCGCACAATTATTTTAGTCAAGGTTTGGGTTAGGTTTACTCTTCTCTACAACATCAATGAAAAAACTCCTAGTTATTAGTTATTCAAAATTGCGAGTTTATTCGTTGTTACAAAACAAAAGAGTTACATATGGTGTTAAACTTAACGTGACTTTGGATGTTGAAGCGTGTCACTGCATGTCCTCAGCATACTTTTCATGACATGGTGCGTAACCACTGAGTGCTAATCGCAAGCATGATGACATATGATCGTCAGTTATTCGATTGAGATATTATGACTTAATTATCTTCATTTCAGAAAATGCAGACTCGCACAAATAAGTTGACCCAAACATTGCCGTCAGTTGAAATGCGATTTGTCTTAGATTCGGATATTTATCTTCAGATATGAAACACCAGAAATTTGTATCAGATGTTGTAGCTTTGAGATGTATATCTGATATAATCTGCACCAACTCATTTTCAACAGAACATGAGTTCACATTAAACCGACTTGCTACTTCAGTAGCTAATTCCTCAATGTTTTTGCGCCTCTTGCTGCAAGCAGTGTTATTATGTAATAAATTTTTGTAGTTTAGTTACCTACTTATTAAACAATTTTTTCTTCTCGAGATCTACTCAAAAAGCACTCGCAATCGACCGTATGAGCACCTCTGGTGTACACTGTGTCCCCTAGAAAAAATCGTTATACATCCATCAAATGAAATTTTCACACAAAACCCGTTGCGGGCATTGTAAAACAAGTAATTACAAATATTGTAAGACCTCGAACGCCTTATTTTAACTGAGCGGCTCGGGAGAAATTGCGTTTTTAAGATTTGCGGACGTTATCCGCCCGACAAACAAAACGGACGCTCATACCGGCTTTCTGCAGGTCCACTTAATTTGATCGATTGAAACCGAAGATATAGTCAAAAAACCATGTTTAGGTCTTAAAAATCGAAAAAAATCGTCAAAATATCATACTGCCATAGCTTCCAAAATCGTTCTTTTTTGGAGGACCTGCCTTGTCAGGCCTTTTTTATTCGTTAATGGAAGCTACTACACCAAGTATGAACAAAATCGAAGGGGGTCGGTACTTTTCTGTCTGTCTGTCTGGGTACGGAATGACCCATATGTATATAACCTTAGAGCCTCTACTAATTTCGTAGCCTTCAATCACCTTTTCATTTGATTCGAAGATTGCACCCCGGAAATTTTCCGAGTCAGTCCTTCTCCGGTCCTCAAGTTACTGTTGGAATAATTTGAGCTGGACCTCGACGTGCCAGCCGCTCTGTTGGGTTGAGGAGCGACTCTTTTGGCGCCGGCGTTGGCTGCTGAACTCAGCTGGGACCGCTCCGTGCTTGCCGACCGTCCACGCAGATCTTCGTTCTCTTTATCGTCTTCTCTAGTCATTTTCCTCTTTACTGCTTCTGAAACAGAGTAGGGACTAGCTAACTAAAAACGCTGCAAATTCTTTCACTGGGGTTTATTATTCATTTGGCTTGCGTTCATGATTTGAATTACTACTAAGCTTTGGAGTGTGCGTGTGTCACAGGTGATATATTATTCAATTTCAGGAGATATGCATAGAGCACTTAAATCGGTTCTCAACCAAAATACCTATTTGGATTGATCAGTTGATCATATTTGTGTGCCTCCTGAAATTCAATAACCGCTCTATCACCTGTGAAACACGCACACGCCAAAGCTTAGTAGAAATGCTTGCATGTCAGAATGCTTCAACCCGTGTATCAGCTACAAAGCCTCTTAGGAGTTCACACCAGTATCCACATTACTAAATTACTACATCACTTGGTTACTGCTATCAAAACAATAATGAACCAAAATAACGCCATAAATCGGGCCATACATAGGGAATGGTTTGACCTGCGGACCTGGGGAAGGGCTCATTCGATTCCTCCTGGAGTGTTCTTCAAAAAGAGTTCAAATTTAGGCCGCCTTGACTTTTTTTTGAGGTTTTTGGGGATTTTACAAAACTTTGACAACCCTTAAAGGGCACTTTAAATTAAGTGAGAGAGCTGGCTCAAGAATTGGGGCGTCGTCGGACCAACATGGATTTTTCCTGAAAATTTCAGATTTTTTGCTCCAGCCATTTGGGAGAAATCGTGCATACGGCGGACGGACGGAAACATTTTTATTGCAGATTTGGATTCTACATCCTTTGAAACGTAAACCATAAAATTTTCAGGGGGGGTTAGAAATTTTTTTTTCAAGAACGATTACAATGGTTTATTATTGAATAATAAACCAAAACTACTCATTGACGATGTGGTGTCCTATCTAGTATTATACCTGATAGCGTGCAGGATTCAATTAATTATATTTTACCGTTGAACAAAGAAAATCTGTTACAATAAAAACGATAATTTTCAAGTACAATTTTTCATTTTTTCCAAGTTTCTCCTCTTTTTTCTCAAAATCAAAGGGTGAAAGAATTTTTCTGAGTTCAGATTCGGACTCAGCACACTTGAAAACATGAGAAACAGTCAAAATTGTTCAAGGGAATGGAGAAAAGTTTTTTTTTTGCAGAACAGTGTTATTGAAAATAATAAACCATTACTCTAGGAGGCACTTTCTTTGTGCGTTAGCTGCCGAATCGACTCTTCAATTTTGTACCATCAATTCTAGGGCAGCCCATACAGTTAATACATTTACCAAAGAACTAATACGAATGAAAACTTGCCAGTTTCGTTCTCTGCAGGGGCATTTCCAGATTTGCCAAATATTGAGGCAAGCCTGGCTTCTTGGATTTTCGCCATTACGCGGATTGTCGAACTGTTGACCGGTTGGCCCGTGTCCTCTAGTCCCATAAACCAATTCCCGTCCCTCGATGCTTCCATTTTGGTTTTCTTCTTTTCGTTCGTTCCTGACTTGGATCGGCTCCGTTTATTTCCGACGTCGGTCTGATGGGATCCGGTTCGAATCACATTTGAATTCTTTTCGACTGTGTGAGACTCGGGAGATTTAGTTCTTGATTGAGTTACTAAATTTATTTGCTGAGGTGCCGCTTGTATTTGGTGCCTTGATTCTGGAGGATCCACAGTAAGGGGCAGTACCTAGAATTGTGTTTTAGCTCTGTACATCACCATTTATAGTACGCTTTTAGCCATTGAATATAATGCGTACTGTGATAAATAAATGAGTCTTGCATTGAACACTTACCCTAGTCAAAACAGAGATCATCGGAACATGGAAACAATTGAGGGGTTGATAGCAAAAACCCCATTAGTCATAAAATGCAAATGCTCAGGAACATAAAAAACCCTCTATCTTCATCCCATTCATGACTAATTTTTTAAAAATTTTGTATATAAACTCTCTAGGCATCCGAATGTTATCAATACCAATGCTGAGTTGTCGAAATGCATCCTCTGGGTAGGGAGGGGGAAATGTGCTGGGACTTGTGGGTTTTTTTGCAGAATTCCACAAAAACCCCACAGGTGGTGTCTTTCATCAGGTCATTATAAGGTTGAAGGAATAACTTATGTTTAAACGCTTGTTTATTTACCAAATGGAAAAAGCAAAAGGATTACGCAAGGTAAAATATGAGAAAAATGAGGCAAAATGTGGAAGTATTAATCTTCACTATTGTCGTCGTTGTCAGTGTCATAGTCATTGTTTTGTGAATTTGAGGGTGTTGCTGCAGTGGTAGCAAACAGTTCTCTGTAGAACTCTTTGCTCGATGGATCCTCGAGGTACTCGGCAAGTTGTAATACATCTTTGGCCTTCGCAGGTTTCACTCCAGGAGGAGATAAAAATGCAGGAGGTAAATTTAGCGTTTTTGGCATTCTGAAACTCGGAGCTGTGATGATGTGGCGAGGCCAAGCACCACGATAGGAGTGTCGCAGCAGCACAGCTCCGAGTTTCAGAATGCCAAAACGCTAAATTTACCTCCTGCATTTTTATGTTCTCTCTAATTAAGCAAACGAATAACCGGCGCAATCCACAATAGCACGACAACAACTGATAACTGACAAGAGAGAAGGAGGTTGGTCGGCGACGCCCTCCCCGCTTTGTTTGGTTTGGCGAACCAGCTGGCTGACACCAATGAGCCCTTTTTTTATTCATTAGGATTCCATTAAGTATTTCTTTACCTTCTGCTGTTACTTTTCCATTACCGATTCATTTATACAATTCCCCCCGAATTCCCCCAACTCATCCCAAAAAACCCCCCCAAAAAAAACCCAAAATACCCCTTTCACGAAAAAAAAAACCCCCAACTTGGAAACACTGCGTTGTGTCTCTTCAAACTGCATCGATCGTACGGCCTGAAGTTGGAAGGCTGGCCTTGGGGTTTTTAAGAACAACCTCTCCATCGTTTGTTTGAAATCCTTAAAATCACGATGCGTGAATATCTCCAAAACGAAAGGGGAGGGTCGCTGTCAGGCTTTCAAAATTTTAGAATCCCACGTTTCAGAAAGTTCAGCCATCGTCGTCTTCCTGCGTTGTGCGGAAATAAGTTAGAAGTCCTGGTCGTTTTGAAGATGGGTGTGACCACGAACGGGAATAGAGTATGTCACTTTTTTGAACAGATTGAGGACGTGCAATAAGCAGAAGAGAAACGAGTACAAATTCCATGCAACATCTGACGATTTTTCATAATATACAATGCACGTCCGAAGACCACTCTGGCGGTGGCTAATGGAACAACCCATGACTAGTGGCGTTCTTGCTCGATACCTTTTTGACTTGTTGGGTTTTTGCTGAATCACCACATTTTCCGTGAGCTGTGCACGCCGACCAGTGTTATTTTTGTAAGAATTGATTAAGAAACTATGTGTAGAATGCCGTACACAACGCCATGGTAGCTTCAACACATTTTCCAGTTCTGTGACTAATGGGGTTTTTGCTATCAACCCCTCAATTGTAGCAGGTGAATTTATATAATCTAAGATAACTTCGTAGGAGTTGTATCCAAGTACTCTGGTTGAAAACGTTCTTACCAATTTAGGCCCGCAGCAGTTGTCAATGGAATCTCCCGCCGATCGGTCGTTAGCTCTCAAAAGTTCGAGCAGTTGTTTGCCTGTGAAGAAAGTAATTATTTTCTCTTGTTCGTTTTATATCATTGCGATAGTTATGTTGATGAATGCAATAATTATATTTATTCTGTAGTTTACATTGTTTGTGGCGTTTGTCTGTCAAGATATTTGTTTGTTTATGCTGCAATTCGTTTCCCAGTTATTTCTGGGTGATTCTGAGCCGTCTATTGTTTATCTTCCCATGAATGTTTGTTTAAAATGAAGCACCTGAAATACCTACCTACTAAGGTATTGTTCCTACGGTTGTTTCGATTCGTTCCTTCCTCCGGGTAGCCCTTGAAAGTTACCATATCAACATTCAATTTTTCAGGAGAACGCTTAAAGTCAATAATATTGACATACTTGTAATATGTCTATACCAGTGGTTCCCAACCTTTTGTGGCCCATCGACCCATCTGGAGGTTGATTAAAACCTATCCCCCCCCCCCCCTTAACATTTTCCTTATATGCCTAATTTTAATTTGAAGTGAAATGTGATAATAAAGAAATCTTATTATTTTAAACCATTTTACTACTGTATATAAACACAACCAAAGCAGTGTTATCCGGTCACTACTAAATAAAATAGAAAATAGAAAATTAAAATGTATACATATTTTGTAGATTTTTTTTAAAGAACAAAGAACATAAATTAAGAAAATTCACTGTTAAAAGGTGAAAAAAATGAAAGTGAAAACTTGGGTTATTTTGCCTTTTCAATGGCTGCCCGGCAACTTTTGAAAACCTTCGATATTATCGTTATTTTAACATCCTTTTCCTTTTGGTTCACAGACAAAAAATTCCATCTAGTTTGCTTGCTACCTAACGTGAAAAAAGAGAAATATTAAAAATTCTTTTAACTGCCGTAGTATTAGCGAATTTTCGAAGAAAAAGAAACTACCTATTATTCTCGGTCTAAAATATTTAAAATGAGAATTTTCAAAAAATGTTAGCATCAAAATCCGTTTTAAAGCATTCTAAATACACTGTCAAAAAACACATTCCAGACGATAACTCGCGTTAAAATTGAGATTAAAACTCCAATTTGCACAAAAAATCTACCTAGGCTTTCAAAAGGCTAAGTTTAAAGATGAGCACAATCGCCTCACTCTAAGGGGAGATTTGGGGCATTTCAAATGGGGGAAAGTTACCCGAAAACCCCCAAGCAGGTGACTCTCTTTTATGAAGGTTTTTTCACGCTGAACACGATGGTGAAATCGGATTGGGAATACCTCAATCCGTTCAAAATAGAGCAGTTTGAAGATGATAAAACAAAATAGATAGGCAAAATTCGCCAAAAAAAAAAATTCTTCAGTTTTTGAAAATTCTGAAATTAAAATGAGGTATAACAAGTCAGAAAATAAAATTGTCGGTTTTTGCGTAATTTTTCCTCCTGCAAAACTAGAGACTTTGAAAATTTGCTCATTTCGTCATGCTGCATGACTGGAACATTTTTTACCATCTTCTTCAACGTTGAAAAACCTATGAAATGAGATATCATTTCCCAAAAAACAAAATTGTCGATTTTGTGTCAATATTCCTCAAAATTTTACTCCCACAGATATTGCATCTGGCAGACTTGGCGTTGGTATTTTGATTAAAACGCCACCACTTACTTGGAGACATCTTTATGGAATATTCACTCACAAACGCTGAACGAACGAACAATCAAAATCCTCAGAATACTAGAGAGAAGCGATCAGTAGTAGCGTTTGATAAGGACACTGTTAACTAATAAGAACGCTCCGTCTGATAATATCGATGTTTTCACCCGATGTCCCATCCCTAACTTCAACTGTACCATTTTTCATTTTTCTCATGTTTCATTTTTCACCCTTTGAATACTCATCGCCCCCAACTTATTTATCGCCCCCCTGATAACCCAAATCGCCCACTTGGGGGCGATCGCCTCCAGGTTGGGAACCACTGGTCTATACTAATGGCCGATTTTTCGAATCTCCGATCAAAACTCTCAACACCTATGCAAGAATCTATTTAATCAATGATCGGTAGCTATCGCTTATTTCTGTAATTTTATCAATGCCAAATTTAAGGTCCATTAGATGACTGCAGAGGTATCAGCACAGCTAAGTTAAATTCTCACATGTCAATTTTGTTTATTTCGCGTCCGTTTTTTTATTCTAGTCGCATTTTCAGATTGTTACGGGGATTAATTTTCAATGTCTGGTAGAAAAATGTAAAAATAGGAGATTGAAACCTTCTTCAGTGATCAAGTGAAAAATCACCTTAATCTGAGAGTCGAAAGTCGGCATAAATGATGATTTTCCACGCGAAATAAACAAATTTCGGTCATTATCCCTCAAAAATTGGGTCGAATCAAAAAACAGGTAGCACCACGTGAATCAGCTTTAAAGAACAATGAAAATTCATATGCCACACTTTACAGTTCACCATCATCCACTATTTGACATATTTGGGGTTGCGCAACTTTGCGTGCTCGCTGAACCGGTTACGCGCAACCAAAAAAATTTGTTGAGGGGTCGAATTTTCATGAAATTAGTTGTAGAATTCGAATCTGGAATAAAAAATAGGGGTTCTCATTTGAAATAAGGGAGTTAGTGTAGACTGCGCACACTGTGCACGTGCGCAAAAGTGCGCACACATAATTTGTTGAATCTTTGTCAAAAATCATTGGTCACGTATTTTTTGGATTTTCTGATATACTGTTTTTATTGAAAATAAATGGGGTGTACCCCATCCACCTTGTATACTTCATTATGATATATACCTATATTATACCGTTTGCGAGATGTTTACAAGATTTCATGGACCTTTTCCGTTATCTTTCCGCCAGGCCTCTGGGCCGCCCGCCTGCTTCCCCTTCTGCCGTTATCGTTCCGGCGCCTTAAGGTTTATTTTACTCACATAATAGGATAAAATTGTGTCAAATCGGCAGATGCCTCCAAAAATCCACTGTTGTTGCGACTGATTGCGCAATATTGATTGCGCACACTTCGTGCAAATAATTGCACCAATCAACAACTGTGCTATGGTTCATATTGAGTTCTTTCTCGCAAAATTTCACAGTGACCATTTCATTCGCCCATGCATACAAGAACAGCACAATATCTGTCAAAGGGAGTTTCTAACCAGTCAGGTAAATTTTGCTCCTTAGTGCTCTGCAGCTCTGCAGCATCCACGTTTATTGCACTGCCACTGGTCTCTCAATCCAGTAAGATATAAAATAGTCGTGTTTCTTCCTGAGCACGTCACGTTTTGAGGCAAAATCTTTCTATCTTGCAGAAACCGAACGGTACTTTCGTTTTCACGGCGTCATACAAAGACAGGAAATTCATTTATAACGGGAACATACGATTACGGTCACGAACTGAAACACAACCGACCTCCGATATCGATAGGCAAGATGACTCCAAAAACATGACCGACTGATATGACCTCTGATATCATCAATGAAGGAAGAGTGTCATTTTAGAAGTGGTGGAACGATAACGGAAAAAGTCCGATTTCATGTACTGTTTCTCACTTTGATCGAGTTTACCTGTATAGACTCACGTCAAATTCAAGGTATGCGTTTGCTTTGTTACTTTCATGAATATCCCAGTTCCTACATGAACGGTACCTCGAATAACACGCTCAAATCTTGACACTATCGACATCCGGGCAGAATATGGATTGTATGAGTTCTACTTATCATGCTTACTTTGTCTAGTGACTCTCTCGTACCACTGGACTTTACGTTTCCGGGTCTGAGACATTTCCAAATATTCTTTGCGCTGGATAACCAAACTTTGCAGACTTTCGAGACTCGACGCTCCACCAAACGCCTCCTCTTCCTTCCCAACGGACGATGAAGACGGATCGGGAACATGGGTGTGTTGAAGCTGGAAAATATGTGCACCGGAGAACAAATAGTATAACAACATCGTGTTTTTTGTAGGTACCTACTCTAAAATGCAATTGGTTCATAATTTTCAATAACGAACCTTTGCAAAAACCAAGGAAAATCACTTAAACAAATACGTAACTTTTCTCAATCGAATGGTGACAACGCCAGACCTCTCAAGTGACGATTTAGTAGACGCTGTTTACAAACACCGACAAAACTAACTGAAATTGAACCAAAACTAACTAAAAAAGACCTAATGTTTGAAAATTGGGAAAGTTACGGAGAAAGTATTGTCTTGGTCAAGGGCAAGGATATGCAATGACCCGCACGACCCCCCGGTCTTGAAGGAGGGGTTGCTTTGTGCGCCGTGTATTATCAATCCCAATCTGATTTGGCTGTAGCATTGTTTGTTATAATGTTGATAATTTGTTGTTTCTGACCAAATTCAGTTTGAGAAAATGTTTGTTGACTCGAACATGTTATCCAGTTGTAGGACAATGGTAAGATATTGGGGTTTAAATCGAGTTCATTTAAAAAGTTAATAGTTTCAACAAGATTGTTAAGATATAAACCAAAAAATAAATATTTAAAAATGAAAATGAATTTAATGAATGAAAACGTTCGATTGTGAACAGCGTATACGGCATTCCTAGGCTGTCCAGCCAGTCAGGACTATCGAAGAGCCGAGGGACTGCTATTGTTTGTGTTCATTTACGATTGATTGCGGTGAATTGCTTTCAGTTGAGTAGCTGTACCACAAGTGAGTATGTTGACATGATTTTCGTGTACGGTTTTGCCAATAGTAATGCTTCTGAAGCAGCAAGGGAGTCACACTCCTCCTCTGTACAACTCACACCCTTGCGAACACGTCGGATAGTATGAGGAAAAATGTTGGTAGATTAATATTGTTTATGTCACTGATCCTTTTTTTATCTAATAAACTATCGCTCTATCACCTGTGAAACACGCACACCCCAAAGCTCAGTAGAAATTCAAATCATGAATCATTGAATAATAAACCCCATTGAAAGAATTTGAGTTTTTGTATCAGCTTTTTTGTCTCATAAAAGATTGGTGTTCATGGAGTTTTATTTAAGATGAAGTCGTCCAACTGTCTTTGTGACATCTAGGAGTCGATTATGAGGTATGGGAACTAGTTATCAGCTAAAGTGCCCTTGTGACTAATTTCGTTCCTAATCGCTCCAACGTGTAGAAATATAGATGGGGCTCTTTTATGGCGCCTAGAATGCAAAATTGCAATTTTACAAGTTTAGATAGTGATGTTCCTCAAACTACGTCCCGTATGCATAGATCAGTGATGTACGTGGAAGGTTTGTTTTAATACGGAAATATAAACCTCTGTGTGAAGATCGTTTGATTCATGATTCCTATAATAATGAATTAACCAAGTTAATCATAGGTAATAATTATTTAGATAGGTAATTAAACCGTAAGGATGCATACCCCATCGCTTTGTCGTTTCAAGTCCAAATACTCGCTGCGGTCTCGTTTCCGACGTGCTGACAGACTGTTAGTGAATTTATCTTTGTTTTTCGGATTGAGGAAAATACTTCTTAGACCTTCGCCCTGAACTGAGCTCCTGTAGCCAACATTGAGATCTGCCATACATTGCTCCACGGATTTTCTTATGGCAGGACTCTGGAGGAATATAAAGCTAGATAGTGCTTGTTGAAATACAGAAAGTGCTGTTAAGTAGAGCGCTTAAATGAGACTACCTTTACTGGTTCTCTACACTCTTTGTTTAATGTTTAATAAGGGAGGTAATTGTGAAAACTAATTAAAAAAACGTTACACTTAGTAAACATCCTTCATAAAATCATTAATAGTACAGTGCGTACTGAAAAACATCATACGAGTACAATCAATCATATCAGGGAGTAAAAGTTGCAGTATAATATAGAGGTGTGTAATCCCAGGTCACCTGAAGGAGTAGACGACCTGCAGGTCACTCGTCCAGAGACTAGGTCATCGGGGGAAGTTCACCAATTCACTCCGTGGATGAATGCGACACCTGCAGTTTACTTCGTGAATGAATGGGACCTGCAGTTCACCGTCTCCATTCTGAGACAGTCACCACCACTACCGCTATCTCGTGGCATGACCGTCAAACTCTTTTATCTTCGTCGAAATGAAAGTCGTCTACTGTTCTCTTTTCCTGCTCCCTAGTCATTTTTCGAGTCCTCATGCAGATTTTCAAATAAATACCTACTTATTAAACATAATCGACTCTGTGATGGGTAGAGTATCGACTAGCCGTGAATTTAGCCATTGAGACATTCAAATTCAATAAAATCAGCCATACCGAAGGAGAGAGTTTTGAAAAGTATCTCACGGAATTAAGAACCTAAGCAAGTAAGTGTTCTTTTATCTGTGGCGATATGGAATGTAAGAAGTCGTATGCCGATCGTATAATCATTGATCATATAGTGACTCATATCAATGATACCGACGTTCAGCAAACCCTATCAAAAGAGCGGAAAACGTTAACTTTGGAAGAAGTCGCCACTCTTTGTAGAGCAGGTGAAATGGGAAAGAATTATAAGCGTGAGATATCAAACTTAGATAAGCCTACAAACTCGGAAGTAAGTGCTCGAAAGAAATCTTATTTTAAAAATAATCGTAAACAACGCAAGTCTCGACCTAAAAATGAATCTTACAATTGTAAAAAATGTCGGTCCAAGCACAAAGCACTATCATGCCCTGCGCACGGACAAGAATGTAACTTGTATGGCCGCCTAAATCATTTTAAAATTGGCTGCTTTCTACGTAAAAATGAAAATAAAAAACGCGTTAATGAACTAGAAGAGTGCCTCTGGTGACTCTGATATCTTTGGGTGCGACAGTGTGGAAGTAACCTGCAACTGTAACTCAGTTTCGAGTAATAACGGCAATGACATGTGGCGAGAGTCAATCGAGAAATTTCAACTGAGCCTGATAAGAGATGCGTGTTACTTATTCTCTACTTCAGCCAATACTGAATTAAACGTTCATTATCTTATTCTGTCCTATCGGTACTTACCACAGACTCAAGAGAAAGCAATTTGGAATGTTTCTTCCGGTCCTCATCGACTTCCGCAGGGTTTCTCATTGTTAAACTCGATTTAGGCTTCATTGTACGTTCTCAGATTCGCAATCCAACCGTCATTGGGTGACTATTCGATATTTTAGAACTGTTGATTGTATTGGTGAGATTATTAAGCTTCTTATTATTTCTCGCCTTTGATTTGAATAAATGTTATTGGCGAAAATTGAACAAATTCGGTATGTGTTTTCGTTTGTGTGTCCTGTTTACGAGCATGGAAAACTGAATGTGAATGTTCTAACTTGTTTTTTGTTATTCAAGATGTACTGAGCTCTCGAGAGAGTCCAGATTTTACATGGAGTCCAATGTAACTGACCACACCGCTCGTAGGTAGCGGAATGAAGTATCTGTGTGTAGTGGAAAATTCAAGTATTTCCAGTGAAATTTCTTTCAGAAGCAGGAAATACTAGTTTTTACCCAGGTTAAAAGCTTAATGGAAAGCAAGAGGGGCTTTGTGAAAAATCAGCTCTTGAATATTAGGCGCTCATTTATGAACTTCCTAGGGAGCGCCACGATACAGGGTTTATGGGCCCATTAAGGAATTACAGCCATACGGTGCGAGCTATCAACGAATATTTTACTTTATACTATTATACTCGTACTAGAGTGAAATTAATTCGGGTGCCACTAGGTATGGGTGGGAAGGTCACTCATTTTAACTTTTAATAGCAACGTTAAAGCTCTATTGACAAGAAATACTCGAGCAAAATTTATTGTAATTATTTTTCTTTTCATTGAATCAAAATAATCATGTCTCAATACTGAAGGATTTAAAAAAAATAATAAAGGATAAATTTAATTGTTAAATTCAAAGAAGGAAATTAATCAATAATATTCTTATTACCTACACAATAATTATTATTGCTGTGTTTGCTGTTGAAGACCCTAGTCACTTCGAATCGCTGCGCGAGATGTGTGCGGAAGATTTTTGTAAAATCGAAGAAATCTCTACTCAACGCAGGAGGGTTATATGAAAACAATGACATCAAGCCATTGTACTTGGCAGGTGAAATTTCTTTGATTGGGGTAGCTGGAGAGATCTATGGGAGGATCGCCTCGTAGTAGTGGAGCAGTCAACTCTTCCAAACTCTTCGTCATCAAAATTTTCTTTGAACTCGAAAAAGTTTGGTTGGGCGCTGGAAAATTTAATTTGCCAGTGAACGGGGGTTGCATTCCAGTCGTAGAATGAAATAAGGTTTTCGACAACATCGCATGGTTTTTCACCGTTTTTACGAGCCCCTCAAGCAATCATTTTCCAGTCTCCTGGCCAGTTAGCTTTTCCAACTCGATTGAATTCGGTTCCTGTGGCAGAATGCATGGAATCGCATTCCATTTCAGAATGCCCCGAAGTAAGGAATTTGAGTTGGATTGTGTCCAGGTTCAATGTCGTTACTGCATGCAAGCACATCCCCGCAACGAACTGGTTTGAATTTTTACCTCCGCATCGATCACTGAAGCAGAGGATCTCTCGAACAGTTTCGGGCTGTGACTGCAAGTGATGGTAGAGGCATGAGGCTATCTCGTTGCTGCCTCTACTTCCTTCACCCTCATGCCGCATGTACCATACTCCTTGTTTAGAAGTAACATTGTACACAGTGGAGTTGTACGTGCACAGTCTCCGTTTGTAGAAGAGGGCATTGTTTGTGGGGTACTTGGTGCCAAAAGTACTCGTTGCAAGTCAAAGTTTATCGATATTTTTCCTTCTTCTGTTAGAAAAGAAGTCGTTTGTTCAGCTGCTAACGTCCGATAATCTTAAAAACGCTATTTCTCCCGAGTCGCTAAGTAGAATTAGGCGTTCGAGGTCTTAAAATATTTGTAATTACTTGCTTTACAATGTCCCCAACGGGTTTTGTGTGTAAATTTGATTTGTCGGAGTTATAACGATTTTAAGGGCTATGCACCGCCATTAATTCACTGTATTTCGCCTTTTATCGATGTAGTGCTGAATTATCTCGAAAACCGTTCGATGGTACTTTTCATCTCTAAAACGAACAATAGTTCTCGATCACTCGAAAATCAGTTGTATAATCCAATAAATTTCCTAAGATGCTAAATATTTTTTGACCCCCACCCCGTGACCCCTTGATGTCTCAATAAACCTTCACGATTAGTAAAGTTCAAGTTTTACGGGTCAAATTGGAGCTCTACTGACTATGAAACTCCCTTTGCCACTGCTACCTTCTTACCCAAACCCGTAAATGGGCAGACTTTGTTTTGCTCATAGCGCGTAAACGGTTGCAGCTATGGAAAAGTGCCAGGAGTCCATCCGAATGGAAATTTCAAGAGCTACAACTTTTCTTCTATGACGATTTCCGATATCTCGAACGGTTTTCGAGATAATTCAGCTTTACATCGATAAAAGGCGAAATAAAGTGAAATAATGGCGGAGCATAGCCCTTCAAATCAGTTATAACTCCGTCAAATGAAAATAACACACAAAACCCGTTGGGGGCATTGTAAAACAAGTAATTACGAACATTTTAAGACCTCGAACGCCTAATTCTACTGAGCGACTCGGGAGAAATCGCATTTTTAAGATTTGTGGACGTTATCCGCCAGACAAACAAAACGGACGCTCATTCTGATACCGGCTTTCTGAAGGGTCCGTTGCGTTCTTTACTTTATCCGAAAAAATCAGACTAGTAATCGCCTAAATATTTGATAGATTGAAACCGAATTGTTGAAAAAAATCATGTTTCCCCATGTCCGTAGGTCAAAATTCCCGATTTATGGCTTCCAACATTTGCGTTCATTTTTGGAGGAACTGACCGTTTTTTTATTGTGGTAAAAGTGATGTCCGGCCGATAGCGTCGAGTTTCTGAATGTGATACTGGAATGATTGTGAAATAAATTAATAATGTATTTAGTAGGGCTGTATATAAAGCATTTATAATATATAGGTAAATATTATTCAATATTATTACTTTTATTATTCAATATTATTACTGGGGTAAATAAGTTTCTTTCACTGGGGTTTATTATTCAATTGGCTTGCGTTCATGATTTGAATCTTACTAAAGCTTCTGTGTTGCGTGTTTTACAGGTGATAGGTTTTATTATTGAATTTCAGGAGATATTCATAATGACGTAAAATGGTTCTCATCCAAAACACCTATTTGGATTGATCAGTTGATGATATTTGTGTGCCCCCACTACATCTTTCTACCTTTGGCTACATGTTCAAATTTGGATTTGGGGAAGATTTAACGCATACGAGTGCCAAAGGACTTGATAAATTATAGATGTTTTTATTGTTTCAGGGGGATTGGGTTTTTTTACCAAAACGCTGCAAATTCTTTCACTGGGACTTACGAATTCCAAACATGAGTATTATGTATCAATCGGTTTTTCGTAAACAATTGCAAAAAATGTTCATGATTTGAATTTCTACTAAGTTTGGAGTCTGCGTGTTTCCTTTCTAGGGCGATTATTGAATTTTATTGGAGGCACACAACCATATGATCAACTGATCAATCCAAATCCGTATTTTGGTCGAGAACAGATTTACGTGCTCTATGCATATCTCCTGAAATTCAATAATCTTCCTGTGAAACACGCACACTGTTTATATTCAAATCATGAACGATTAGCCAAATGAATAATACAGGCGAGTGAAAGAATTTGTATGTTATATTTTCGTTTTTTTTTTCTTTCTTTTTGCTCTTTCTTCTTTCTTTCTTGGCCGTTTACAAAATTTCCTTATTGAACACGATTAACCATAATGAGTAAAATGGATCAACTACGCCGGTGGTCTTGATAAAATTTCTGTATGTTATATTGGATGGGGAAGTACAGGCGAGTGGATTTTTCTTTCTTTCTTTCTTGGCCGTTTACAAAGTTTCCTTATTGAACACGATTAACCATAATGAGTAAAATGGATCAACTACGCCGGTGGTCTTGATAAGAATTTCTGTACGTTATATTGGATGGGGAAGTACAGGCGAATTTTACAGGCGGATCAACTACGCCGGTGGTTTGATAAAAAATATTTTTTTTCTTTTTTTGCTCTTTCTTCTTCTTTTCTTTCTTGGCCGTTTACAAAATTTCCTTATTGAACACGATTAACCATAATGAGTAAAATGGATCAACTACGCCGGTGGTCTTGATAAAAATTTCTGTATGTTATATTGGATGGGGAAGTACAGGCGAGTGGATTTTTCTTTCTTTCTTTTTGCTCTTTCTTCTTCCTTTCTTGGCCGTTTACAAAATTTCCTTATTGAACACGATTAACCATAATGAGTAAAATGGATCAACTACGCCGGTGGTTTTGATAAACATTTCTGTATGTTATATTGGATGGGTAAGTATAGGCGAGTGGATTTTTCTTTCTTTCTTTTTGCTCTTTCTTCTTCCTTTCTTGGCCGTTTACAAAATTTCCTTATTGAACACGATTAACCATAATGAGTAAAATGGATCAACTACGCCGGTGGTCTTGATAAACATTTCTGTACGTTATATTGGATGGGAAGTACAGGCGAGTGGATGGTTCTTATAACGCCCTTTTACGGCGAAAGGATGTAAATACGCGACCCGGTGGACGGAGGGAGAAAGTGGTCGCGAGTTACGGCCGCCAAAGAGCGCGCAATTACAGTGGGTGGACGAGGACGAGGGCTCGTTTGTGAGCTGATTTAATCTCGAAAATTATTGGGCGGCCGCGGGCCTTTGTGGAGCCAAAACGCCGACGATCTCGAAAGGAGGTCACGCCGGCTTCTCCCCACCGAGTTCCTCGCTCGTTTTTCAATTTTGTTCGCTTCTTCTTCCTCTCGGAAATACGAGCTGAAAGAGGCTTCTTGCCAAGCGGTAAATAAAACATGCGCGGTACTGGATCTTAAACTCAGGTCCGCAGTACCTGTGTGATTTTGGTTCACTATTTTCAATATTAAGTTGAACAGTTGATGTTGAAGTTGAACAGTTTCGGTTTATTATTCAATAAAAAACCATTGTAATCGCTCTTGAAAAAAAAAAAAAACCCCCCCCCTGAAAATTTTATGGTTTACGTTTCAAAGGGTGTAGAATCCAAATCTGCGATGAACATTTTTCCGTCCGTCCGCCGTCCGCGCGGAAATTCTTAAATCGCGAATAACTCGGGATCGAGGCCTCTGGCAAAAATGCTCCTATGAGGCACTTTTGTTCGGTAATGAGTCGTAGAACATGTAGGGGTCGGATTGTGCATAACGCCTGGGACACCCTATATAACTAAAAAAGACCTTCTGTTTGAAAATTGGGAAAGCTACGGAGGAGGCGTCTTTGTCAGGCGCTAGGATATGCAATGGCACGCACGACCCCGCGGTCTTGAAGGAGGGGTTGCTCTGTGCGCCGTGTACTATCAACCCCAATCTGATTTCGCCGTAGCATTCGATTCATCGAAAAAAATTGCGTATCCCGCCTCCAACCTTTTTTTATCGAGACCTTTGGAAAAACTTCGATTTTAATAGAAAATTGAGTTAGGTAGTAATACAGTAAAAATACAGTAGTACAGTTTAAATAGGTAAGGCAGTAAAAATTAGTGTAGGTAAATTTCTATGTATAATAAAACAGTAGTTTTGTAGGTAGTAATACATGTATGTTGATAGTCAAAATATATCAGATATATCTAATATATCAAATTTCCGTATCACTATGTTAATCATCGTACTCCTCCGAAACGGCTTTACCAATTTTTACCAAATTTGTATGCGTATTCAGTGGGTCTAAGAATCGGCCATCTATTTTTCAACCCCTAACTGATAAGGGTTGTTCACCCTTAACATTTGTTTTTTTAATTTTTGGACAAAATTTGTACTAGAAGGATTGATGAAAACAATTTTCTAAACCCCACCCCCCCCCCCCCCCACCTGAAAATTTTATGGTTTACGTTTCAAAGGGTGTAGAATCCAAATCTGAGGCCGTCCGCCGTACGCACAATTTCTTCCAAACGGCTGGAGCGAAAAATCTGAAATTTTCAGTAAAAATCAATATTGGTCCGACAACGCCCAAATTCTTTAGCCAGCAATCTCACTTAATTTAAAGTGCCCTTTAAGGGTTGTCAAAGTTTTGTAAAATCCCTAAAAACCTCAAAAAAAGTCAAGGCGGCTTAAATTTGGACTCTTTTTGAAGAACTTTCCGCGAGGAATCGAATGAGCCCCTCCCCAGGTCCGTAGCTCAAACCATTCCCGATGTATGGCTCGAATTATGGTGCCAACATTTGCGTTATTTTGGTTTATTATTGTTTCTGTTTCGATTGCAATAACCTTGTGATGTAGTGAACGTGGATACTGGAGTGAACTCCTAGAAGGGTTTATAGCCGATACACGGGTTGAAGTATTCTGATAACTATTTAAAAAAACGCTGCAAATTCTTTCACTGGGGTTTATTATTCAATTGGCTTGCGTTTATGATTTGTATTTCTACTAAGCTTTGGAGTGTGCGTGTTTCACAGGTGATAGAGCGATTATCGAATTTCAGGAGATATGCATAGAGCACGTAAATCGGTTCTCAACCAAAATACCTATTTGGATTGATCAGTTGATCGTATTGGTGTGCCTCCTGAAATTTAGCATTTTCTCCCAAATGGAGAAAACGTACGCATGTTTTTGTTGTGGGGGTGGTCAATTGAGGTTCAATAAAAAACGCTGCAAATTCTTTCACTGGGGTTTATTATTCAATTGGCTTGCGTTCATGATTTGAATTTCTACTGAGAGTTGGAGTGTGCGTGTTTTACAGGTGACGGAGCGATTATCGAATTTCAGGAGATATGCATAGAGCACGTGAATCGGTTCTCAACCAAAATACCTATTTGGATTGATCAGTCGATCATATTTGTGTGCCTCCTGAAATTCAATAATCGCTCTATCACCTGTGAAACACGCACACTCCAAAGCTTTGTAGAAATTCATATCATGAACGCAAGCCAATTGAATAATAAACCCCAGTGAAAGAATTTGCAGCGTTTTGTTTTGGTGCCCCTCCGTCACTTGGTCACTCAACCTTCTTATCGGTGGGTGTTGCGAGGTTCAGCCTCAAAAAATTAATCCTGACTTTTCTAGTTCTGAGTTTCAGTATATTTAATACCATTCAAAAGAATTCCCCCCCCCCCCCCCCGTTTTCAAGTTAATAAATGTTGATAACAGTTGGTGTTACTTATAAATTCCTCAGTTCCTAAGTAGGTTTGGATTTGTATCCGATCTTGGTGTTCTAAGATACAGAAATCGTTAACCTATTGAAGTCGACTCCTAGTTCAGGAGCTCTCTGATGAAGGACTTTCTTTTATTTTCAGACTGATGACAGTTTGGAACGCCATGTTACAATATGAGCAGACATGGACATCCCAAAGCCCGTCACTCCCGGTGCGTATGACCTACTATTTGTAAAGTTTTAGTAGTTATGAAATCATTTGGTATATCTTGCTGTAGTTGCTTATTATTACTTCGAAGGATCACTCCTACTGAGAGAAAATTGTAGTTGAGTATTTCTGTAAGAATTAGTGTAAGTGAAAGAATAATCTACAGGTCACCTTCTAATAAGTTTATTGTAAGTAAATATTATGGGGCAATGTGGTGGACCAGAACTTTGCTAATTAGGGCAATTATTGTCAGTTGAATTGAGCAACTGTTGAACACGGAAAAGGTTGTTGGACTAGGGGGAAAGTTGTTCAGCAACTTTTGATTTGACACTGCAACTCTCGTTCCAGCTACAATCTCCCTGAAAATTTGCTTGTCTAAATGGGGGTATACAAAGGCGTTGCCAGTGCAACCCACGCATCAGCTTAGACAGCCCCAACGGGCAAATGAACCAAGACATTATTTAAAGCTACGAAATTTTGGCTTACTTGGTGGTAGAGGTAGACGTGGTGGTCGAGACCACTTGTGATGCAGTAGCGCTCTTTACTTGACCACCGACCATAGTTGTGGTATGTTGGGTAGTGGTGGACGTTGTTACAATAACTGTGGTTGTCACGGGTTTCTCTTCTTTCACGTCAACTTCCGACGTGCCGATTTCAACCTCATTGCAGACGTCCATATTGTCCACTATCTCCTCCTTGATTTCAGTTTTTATCTCTACTTTAGGAACTCCCATTCCGGGTCTTGTTGGTAACTTTTCCGGGGGTTTGAGACTGACTGTTGAGCCTTTTTCCCCGTTCGAGGGCTTCTCGACCTTTACCATGGGCGAAGCTGCAGAAAGGTGGGGGGACATGAATCTGCTCTTATCATCGATTCGGCCTTCAAGAACTGCTCGCAATGTTTCAGTTCCTGTGTGAACTCGTCTCTCAAGATCAACTGCAGGCTCCGTTTTTACGACTGGTGCAACTGTAAAACACAAAGAAAAGAACGTATTTATAATCCTGAGCCATCAAAAGATTGCTAGCTGCAATGGACAGTACTGGTAGATGTTTCCAAACAATAAAGAGATTTTCATCAGGATTGAAGAATCTCATTTCAACTTTCTTGCCTCAGGGAAACTGACAAGAAATCCTGGCAAATTACTTCAATACCTCGAATCTTGTTTCAACTGCAAAGACTACCAACCATCAGTAACATCGATGATCTACATGGTCTAACATTTATGTAATCCCGCCATGGCTTCTCCAGTAGTCATGATTTTCCTACAATATTCTGCCTGTTAGCAGGTAATTGGTTCAGCACTTAAGCGGTCTACTAGGAACAAACGTACAAACAAACTTTTCGAAAATATTTGCTAATTCACTTGAACCAATGATTCGGAGCGAATAAACTGAAGACGAGAGTATAATATGAATAATTTCAAAATTTCGTTCACATTTGGGTATCGACTTTTCTAAAAAATAAAAGTTGAAACTTGATCAGTTTTCTTGTTCCTAATCAATCGCTGCGGTTCTCTCGGCATATTACCCAAGTGAGCACACATAATCTTGAACCGTAATGCTGATACGCCATTAAAAAAAAACTTTTGTAGGTCCTTCGCTTTCTTTGTCCCAGAGCTTTTCTCATCAAGTGGTCCAATAAGACCAGCACACAGCCCTGCCAAACACCCACACTCATAAGTATGGGTGAATACAAATATTGTGCCTACCCTAAAAATAAATCCTGGAGCCGCCCCTGGTATTACAGCTTCCGATTTTGTTTCTTCTACGGGTACTGTACTACTACATGAATATGGTCCTGTTCCAGGATCAAAACGTCAAAGAATAATAATAATCGCTCTACCTTAGACTAGCCTAGTCATTTATCTACCTTAATCCTCTTAGGCAATGACTCCCATAATTTGAATTGAATTTGATCTATTGTTTAATGTTTCAGAAACCCTTGGAGCGGTGGATATTCAGAATCTTTGTCCAGTTCTGCGAGCAGTCAGACTTATCACGTTATACCTGCCAACTCTTACGTTCAGGTAAATGATGCTATATTTACCAATTTACTGCAATCATAAAAACGCTTTTCGAATAGTCCCAAAATATTTGATAATTCAGCCTCATACGTATCATAATTCAACTGAGGAATCCTTGCTTTCAAAGACGGAAAATGTTTCAGATCCTTTCTTTTCAGTTGATCCATCATTTTTGTAGTTTAATAAGTTACCTACTTATTAAAAAAAATGTTCTTCTCGAGATCTACTCAAAAAGCACTTGCAATCGACTTTTTGGGCACCCCTGGTCTAGGTGATCCTTTTTGCATTAATCACAAATCAGTACACCACTCTGTCCAACCTCTGATAAAAAATCCACCGTGCATCATGTCTGAGAACATCAGGTTTTAGAATCAGTCTATCATTTGTGATGACTGTGGTTAGTTTGCCTTTCCCGATTCTTGAATCCGCCGCCTCAGGAGATATACCAGGCTCCTTAAGGAGTCTGCGACGTCCTCTGAGTGCTACAGGCATTATCCCTATTCAGCTCTTGGAAGGGGCAAATGTACTATTCTATCACCTCCCCGTGTTACACATTATTCTACCAGCTATAGTATTACCATGAGAGACCCGCAATAAATGTCGACCTCTCTCTAGAAGGCGTTGATGTCTGCGGGACCAAGTCCTTGGGCATTTCTGTCCCGTGAATCGTTTAACAAGGTTGTATTCTTCATCTTTCGATTGTTGGAATGTTTCTATGATCCATACATTCATGTTACTTGGACGAGGGAGCTGTTGGCTACACCCAACTTGTTTTTGTTATTTTCTGAGGGTTTCACTAGTAGGTGTTCATTTGTGGACTCTGTCTACGGGTACTTTTTTGTTCAGCGTTAAATTTCCTATAAAACCTACAAGGTTTATCATCTTTTTTGGGGACACCCTGTACAGTGCAATGCAGTCATAAATTCATTCCATTTCAGGCGGACCCCTGCTGGGAGAAAGATGCTCAGTGTCATCTCATAGGACGAGTGAACCGAGAAACGCCGCAGCACGCCCCAGTTGGCACGCAGCATGGGATAGTCGGATCCCAACATGTGATTCTGGGACCCCAGCATCCGATCGTTCCTCAGCATTCGGGTCAAGTTGGCTTGGCTACAGCAGTGACCCCAACCGGTGTCTATCTAGTCCCCAAAACCTGCCCTCCTCGCCCCCAACACTTCACCCCCGCCACCGAAAGTAAGTCACATCAGCACATCTGCACCGTTTTGAACGAAATCTTCATTGGAATTTTTTGTGTGATTTGCATACCCGGCAAACTTTGTACCGCCTAATAGTCAAAGAATGTCGTTCACATACTAGCTGATCATTTTAATAATGATTGTAATAACTACAATGAATGAAACTTAAATATTCAGTTTAATAGATTATTAAGATAATAATAATAATGTAATGTATAATATGTATAATAGGGCGCAGGAGTGTGTTGACGGATCACTCTCGGATAAAGTGACTGTGGCCAATGGCGTGAGGCAGGGCTACACTTTATACCCCCTACTATTTAACATCTACTCAGAGCAGGTTTTTAGGGAGGCTTTGGTTGACTGCAATATTTTCATCACTGTGAATGGAATATCTGTGTCTGATTTAAGATATGCGGACGACACAGTGTTGCTGGCCCATTCTGAAGCTGAGCTTCAAGCTCTCTTGGACAGGGTTGCCAGTGGCCTGTAGAAAGTACGGCCTGGCTATCAACGTACGGAAGACAAAGTCGATGGTAATATCGAAGGCAGCAACGACTGTGATCAGGCTGCAATGAACGGGCTTTAAAACATATCACTAGGGACTTTGACAGTTTAGATCAATTCCCCGTGAATATATACGTCATTACTTAGATAATCTATCACTAGGCTGGAGAAAAACGAGTCCAAAAGCACAAGAATGTGGTAACACTCAGGTAAAGGAATAAAAATACTCACCAAGGACCAATACACACCAAGTCCACAAAACACGTGGATAGCAACTGATGAGGCTAGCTTTGATAGCAACGTAGTCTGGGCGAGTAGTGATGCCAATTATAGCGTAGTTAACGCTGACGCCTCCTCCTACATCTCTCAAACGTGGACTTCAGTTTCCCAAAATGTTGCCGATGCAAACACAGAAAGTATGACAGGGCAGCCGAGGATATGAGAGGCTCATTTACGCCCTTAGTGGTATCCTGCGAGGGCTCCCTCCACAAGGAGTACGACGGCTTCTTAAAAAGAATAGCTGTTGCCCTGTCCAAAAAATGGTCGAAACCTCTGTCGCAAGTGACTCAGTGGATTAGGGTGAAGACCCAGATGGCCGTAACACGGGCAGTTTCACTGCGTATTCGAGGCTCAAGGAGGAAAGTCCGCTGCCTTGGGCTCGAAGATGGAGCCTTGATGCCCCTCAACTAGCTCAACCCACTTCCTTTCTTTTGGGAAACCCTCAAGAGCCCAAAACCCCATTTAGAATAATTATTTTACCAAGGAACCAAGAAATGTAAAAATTGCGCAGATTGCTGGAATAGAGAAGAATCGAAGGGAAACTTTATGGAGGATTAATTTTCCAACAACAACCTTCGATATGAAATCGTCAAGTATCTTTGATCGTAACAAGAATTGTTGCTCCCTTAAAGCGAGCTTTTAGGACGGCCTGAAACATGACACTAGTGTAAACATTGATTTTAGAGTGTTTTTTCTATCAAACATGATTTGCTTTGGTGACGGTCAGTAGATATATTTTATTTTGTGTTTTATCTATCAAACATGATCACATTGCTTTGGTGACAGTAGATATATGTTTAGTACTAACTGAAACGTAATTTCTTTTAAGGCACGGGAAGGAGATCACGACCCTTATCATCTGGAGCTGCTACCCCCGTCTCTGGTGGATATGGCGAAACAGCTGTTCTACCCTGTGGCGGACACTGCGTGGCTTTGGAGACCTTCTGCCACCATCTCCTTCAAGTTAGTTGAGTTAATGAATGGATATAAAATAGTTATCGTATAAGGTTTCTTGGGGTGAGTAACCCTTTCGGGAACACAGAATTCCAGACATGGATTGCTCTTGTCATCAAGTGTTGGGAAGGGAAGAAGCGTTACTATTAGGTTCAAAAATTGCCATTATTTGAGCTGGTTGAATTTCTATGGATCTGAAATTTTTCGCAGTCAATTTTGCGTCTACGATTGCTAGGAAATGACACCCCATTGCTGATGCCAGTTGAAACCTTCACGATTTTGACCATTTCCCGGCATAAACAGTGGCCTCTAAACAATGCCTTAGTCGAATGCCATTGCACATTGGAAAATAGTGTGGACCCACCATCGATTTTGGTTCAGTAGTTTCAGGGAAGGACGGGAAAACAGGTGTAAAATCATCATTTCGAGGAATGGGATAAACTGCATATGCGTGGCATTGCATGTTCCGTGCCCTTCTTGCTCAACTTAGAGGTGGGTAGTGAGTGAGTGACCTTGTCTCAAGGAACTTCTCTTTCAAGTGAACTTGTCCCAAACGACCTGCAGTTCATCACAAGACGTTTGCAACAGCATGGCTCCCTGCGGCCGACGTTTGAACCACTCGGACTATCGCAAACTTCTCTTGGCAAGAAAAGATCGAGACCTGCGGCGAAGTGAACTGGTGAAGTTCTCCCACTGACCTTATCTTTGGACTGAGTGACCTGCAGGGAGTCTACTCCCTCAGGTGACCTGGGTTTACACACCTCTAGCTCAACTCACATAGGACGGCTTCACTTTCACAATGAAGAAGTGTCCATCCACATCCTTAGTCCGTTATTCATGGAGCTGTCATGGATATACTCCCCTAAAAGCAAAACCAGCAATTTAAGAACTCTTATGTATGACCTGGTACTTCATTCTAGCGAAGCAAAAAGCTCCCAACCTAACACACTCCTTGGCAACTCTGTGTATAGTCTGTGCAACTTCATTTCACCAAACTTTCTGATGTGAATAAATCTAATGTCTATAAATAATTAATAACATGACAGTCTCTGTGTATCATATGACTTGGTTTATAAATCAAGCTTAGCAGTCTCTTGAGAATATACCGTATTAGTTTTTCAACCTCTTCTTACTTACAGAAGCACCAAACCTGCGCCACACACCCTATCACACATTGTGCTGTTGCATTGATACTTTTAATTTGCTTTCAAATATTGAGCCAATGATTTTTTTAAAACAACATTTAATGCAAATTGAGCTGCCGATATTTTTTTTAGCTAAGTTTATATTCCAATCGTAATTCCCTGATAAAAGTATTCATGCATGGTATGCCATTTTGGAACCACCACTCATTTCCAGCAAAAACACTCCCACCCATTTTGAAAACCATTATTTTACATTTTTTCAGATTTACCTCAAGATTTTTACGTTTGCAGTAGACTTTTTTTAATCATATTGCTCAGTAGGCAAGGTTATATCATCGACGTATTTTAACCCGACCACCAACTAACCTGACCAACTGAAACTTTGCCAAACAAGATCCCCTCAATATCGTCCAAATAAAGGGCAAACAATAACAGCGGAATCATACATCCATGTCAGACACCCATGCAACACCCAAAAAAGGTTGATAGAGAGAGAAAGAGTTGAAGGGCGTTAAAGCTACTCATCATTGATGTCTGTCTTGTTTATAGGGTGACGTATGAATATATGTTGGTTGATGTCATGCATGAACTGTATTCTCTGATATCTGTGTAACTAATTTGGTTGCAGGTTGCATTTGTAGTAGGGATCCTCACAGGGGTCTGTCTCGTGGTTGCCGGTTCGGCGCTGAAGGGCCGGGGGCGGCGTGCTCCGGACCTCAGCGTACTCACTTACATCGGAGCGATGGTGAGCCTCGTCTCTGGTCTTCTGTTGGCGATTCAGTGCTGTTCTCGACCTCGCCCCCGCCCCAGGAGACCTCGTCAAGGACACTCTTCTGCAGGTAGTGAATGTTAAATATTAATTATACTCGATCTTGACAACGCTACCCATGTGCGGTCAAAGACCGCAATAGATACTCACCACAATAAGTAAAATTATCTTTATTTTACTTCATTTTTCAAAATCTCTCCAAGGATTTCATACATTTTTCGCTACTTGAACGTCTTGCTGTTACCTTGAGGTAAGTACCTTCACATCAGCTTCATAATGTAATAAATGTTTTATTAATAAACGTTGAATTGATATCGTGAATATTCAGTTCGATTAAGGAGATTATTTCGGTTTAAACAGGAATAAAACACGGTAAATACAGTATAATTCATGTCCCATGAAGGTTTTTTCATGAACACTACACCAATTAAATCATCAGGATTCATGTTTCATATGAGCGATGAGTGACAAAAAGAAACTGGCTTGGTTTCTTCGCTCTTAGCTTTGCTAGCAGCGTCGCTCAAACTTGAAGCGCTGCTCCACTTTCTGCCTCTCATCTGTCTACATGTGTTTGTTTTCTTTGCTCTCTTTCCTCGCTCTTATCGCAGCTCCAGTCTGTTAGCGCCCTAAGTAACATTAACCCTAAAATGGATTTGGTGGGTCAAAATTACACCATTCCCCGATTTTGGCAGTGTACCAAACCTTCTTAGCGGAGGGGGCCCTCCCCCTCCAAGATGTATTTCCACTAGACTGTCCTCTCAGTGATCTGCCAGCCGGCCACCATCTCGAAGCCCATCCGTCCTTGTAATCAGGTAAATACGAACCTCCTATGAGTCAAAATGACACCCAAATGCGACAACAGGTAAAGTGTAGTATTTTCGACACCACGAATCCATTGCACGCTTTACTGTGTACTCGTGAGAGAAAACCATCCTCTGAAAAAAATGAGCTCAACAACGGCAAACAAAAAACCTAAAAGAAATCAAGGCCTACATAATAAGCAGTTCATGATCAAATTGAATGAACAACTCTCCTATTATTGGAAGTAGCGAAGGTTGGAAAAAAATCAAGGTTTCAGTCGCAACCTGAAGTCAGCTATACAAGAGAGCTTGAACAAGTCAATCCAGCCACCAACTCAACCTGCTGCAGCTAAAAACCCAACTGAGGAAGTTGCTATTCCATCATTAGCACTGCCCTCTGCCGTCACTCTAAATGCTCCACAGCCAACAACACCCTCGGGTCGTGACCAAGAGAGTTAGAAGCCTGCTAATAGATTATTGTGTAGCTTTTGTCCTACTTCTCTCTAGTGTAAAACTTCAACGGTTTCCTCAAAATATAAAAGACTGATTTGTGGAAGCCTCATAGCAAACAAACTTTGTCCTGATTGTTAGTTACCTTATAAGTTGTAAGTTACTCTTGTGTCTTTGACGTCGAAATTTTTGCTGAAAATATGAAAAACTAATCTGTGGCAGCCATATAGTTATTGCTCTTGATTCTTCGAGTTCTTAATGCTCTTACAAAATAGCTCGTATAGTCTTACAAAGTTGTAGCCTTGCACTACTTTATTGCTTGCACTGCTTTATTGCTTCGCCATCATCGTCGCCATTGTAATGGCCGTCCACAATATTACAAAATTATACAACCACATTAAAAAAAAGGCACAGATCATAATATATTATATTCTTGAAAAATGAACAAACAGAACAGCTCAAATGGACAGCGCAACATCACAGAACTAAATGCTTAAGGAAACGTTAGTGTGATTTCACATCAACAAACCGTACGTTGGCTACCCATCATGAAGTTCAACATGATGTTATTACGGTGTTCTCCATTAAACATGTACATGAATAATTGTTTGGGTCAAATTCGTAACTTTTAGTTTTACTTTATTCAGGTCACCTCACGATCCTGGCTTCTGGGAGTCACACTCTACCATCTTTTCCTCCTCGTGGCGAGGATATACCTCTCCAGCCGATGCAACCTCTCCTCGGGAGTCTTCAGAGACATCCGCAGAGTCATCTCAACCAGAACCACGTTGATGACTTTGAGTGAGTTTTAATTTAGGGGAAGAGCGAAATGAGTAAAATCCGACAATCTAATAAAAACTGCGGAATATTACACAGAGGTTTATTACTTCTGTATCAGAATACCCCCCTAGTATACGTATTTTGTGGTATAGTATGTAAACGCAGCAGCTCGTACCTGCATTCTAGATGCCCTAAAAAGAGCACCATTCATATAAGAAAAACCGTAGAGTTTATTGGGGGAAAAAAACGTGGTCTATTTCCACAAAATTGAAGAGTTATACACGTTTAACGAGAATCAAATTTGACTGTTAAGTGATCATCAGTAACGGAACAACAACTGTATGTATATTCGAGAAAACTGTTATTTTGTGACAGGTGAAAGGGAGCTTCAATTCCATTATTCAGGAGGTGTGGAGGGAACATCCAATCATGCAGTTTCTGAGTGAAAGGAGAGAGTTCTATTGGTCGGGAAGATGAAGGGGGGAAATCGAACAATATTGATGATAGAGAATGGAGGGTGGGGAATGCAGATAAAGGTAGTACAACAAAAATAGTAAAATAAAAAAAGCAAAGCTAGTTTAGAAATTAACCTTTATTGGAGCGACGTATCTAGAAATATCCTCAGTTAAAAATTTAGGAGCTCTATCGCTTTTAATTATTTCTAAATCAACTACGATGTGTCAGAACACCTTGTTTTGGACAAAAGTGAACGAATCGTATTAGCTGTTTATTCTTTAAATCAAAACTGAAATTGTGACTGGATTCTAATAGATGATTTGTTTATTTAAAAATTGTCCATAAAACTGATCCATTGTTTTTCCATTATTGTACGGAAAAATTCTAAGCTCAATTATGCTCTACAAAAGATAAAGTTAACACATATTGTAGATATTAGTGGGGTTATAAACCTTGTCTCAAAGAACTTCTCTTTCAAGTGAACTTGTCCCAAATGACCTGCGGAGGGAAGACCTGCAGTTCATCACAAGACGTTTGCAACAGCATGGCTCCCCGCGGCCGACGTTCGAACTACTCACAAACTTCTCTTGGCAGGAGAAGTTCGAGACCTGCAGGTCGTAAGAGACCTGAAGTTCACCCATCCGCCATTAGCTCGGGTTTCCTTCTAGTCAACAAAGGACTCCCCTCATCGGAGAGTCAATACCATTCAAATTTACTCAATGCTAAACTATACTGGTCGATACTACACTCGATCGAATATAGAGTAGATTATAAGTATTTAATAAGTAGGTATTTATATGAAAATCTGCATGAGGACTCGAAAAATGAATAGGGAGTAGGAAAGAGAACAGTAGATGACTGTCATTTACCAAATTCAGACGGATGACGAAGATGATAGAGGTTGATGGTCATGCCACGAGATAGCAGTAGTGGTGGTGACTGTCTCACAATGGAGACGACGAACTGCAGGTCCCATTCATTCACAAAGTGAACTGCAGGTGTCGCATTCATCCACGGAGTGAACAGTGGAGTAGCCTGCAGGTCGCATTCAATCACGGAGTGAACTGGTGAACTTCTCCCACTGACCTTGTCTTTGGACTGAGTGACCTGCAGGTCGTCTACTCCCTCAGGTGACCTGGGTTTACACACCTCTAAAACTGAAATTCTCTTGCGGACTTGAATATTGACGGACAGGTAGAAAATCTAGGGAAAGAACAAAATAATATCAAGACGATTTTAGGAATAACAAGTGGAAGTCAACATTTGCCCATCATCTATTAGAATCTAGTCATTATTTCAGTTTTGATTTAATAAATGAACAGTTTGCAGAATTCGTACGCTTCAGTCCAAAAGGAGGTGTTTTGAATGTCCGGAAAATTAGTAAATAATTAAAAGCAACAGAGCTGTTAAATGTTGAACTGAGGATATTTCTAGAGACGCCCCCCTCAAAATAGATTAATTTCTAAAGTAGCTTTGCTTTCTCATTTTCTGCTTTCTTAATAATAATAAATAATTGTTAATAACCGACCAAATAGTACGGTTGATGCTATACGATTCTACTCTCCATATCGCCTATTCCCAAGCTTCATTGAAGTTCAGGAGAACAAGCAGGATTTTTTATCTCATTAAATTTCAGTTGGCTTGCGCAGGAAGCATTGTCTCTCGCTGTATAGTCTAGTTCTGGTACTCCGGATGATCCGCGAAGGAGCGTTATCTACTACAGAAATAATAAATCTTAGTGTAATGATTTGCGGTGTTTTCACTCAGAATGTAGTGAAACGTGCGATCTAAAAACTCGCTCAAGCCTTTGATGTGGTTTTAGGTAGTGGAACGTAGTGTAAAAGTTTCAAAATATTTGTTTTACGTCGGTTCGATCAGTGGCAGTTACCAACTGAGTGAGAGGTTGAAGAAGGGAAAGTGATAGAAGATGATAGCGTAAAAGACGTGTTATAATGGTAAAGGAAGACCTTGACGCTAGGAATGCGTGAGAAGGGGGGTTGCGTGTTGATCCACAGTATCCATCATCACCTCGTTAAAAAACCGGTTCTCCCTGGTTGAGAATGAATTAACCCTCCAATAAATCCCGTGGATGCTAGCAGACATTTATAGTATCCATCTATTGCGGGCGTTCTGCAGGCAACTGACAAATAAATATCCGTAGGACAGGGGTCACGGAAATTGGTTGATCTGAGATTGCTGAATCCCTACAGTTGCTTTATTTGCTGACTCAATACACTTTTTCTGGATTTCTTATAACAAATTTTCGTACAAAATTGAGTTACTCTAATTGCTTCGAAAAGTTCTTCTTCTCCTTTTCAAGAATGACAGATGTCAAATCCAAATATCGAGCCATGCTTTAAGAAGAACACTTGAAAAATGTGCTTATGGTTGGAACAACAAACTGTTATCCTAAGTGGAAAGACATTGTAAGCAAAAAACAATGGCACACTTCACATTAGATTGGTTTTCCAAAAATAATTTTTTGAATGTACTTAATAATTTTAAATAAATAAATACAAAATATATTTCTCTTAAATACTTTGTTTTTACATTCCTGAACATGAAATTGTTATCATTTCTTGTTGAACAATGAAAAATTAATTATCATGGCATTAAAAAATATAGTTAATCACTAAAAACGTGTTTTTGCTTGTACTGTTGGAAAGTCGGGCGTCTTTAGTGACGATGATTGAATAAACATTTTGATAATAGGGAAAGGTAAAAAAAGTTCGGAGTTTCCGAGTTGTGGTCAAGATGCAATTAGATGTACTAGTATGTACATGATCTACATATATGTATTAGATGTATCCTTCCTCTCAGGGAAGGATATCCGAATTGTAGTCCCCACTTTAAGTGAGCTATCCGTGGGTTCGAGAAATGGTTCTTTACTTTATTACGAGGAAAATCAGACCGCGTACGCTTAATTTGATCGATTATAACCGAAGATATAGTCAAAAACCATTTTTCGGTCATAAAAAAATAGAAAACGCTGCATGGAGCACGTAAATCTGTTCTCAACCAAAATACCTATTTGGATTGATTAGTTGATCATATTTGTGTGCCTCCTGAAATTCAATAATCGCTCTATCACCTGTGAAACACGCACACTCCAAAGCTTAGTAGAAATTCAAATCATTAACGCAAGCCAATTGAATAATAAACCCCAGTGAAAGAATTTGCAGCGTTTTTTTTATTGAACCTCAATACCCCCCCCCCCCCCCACAATAAAAACATCTACAATTTATCAAGTCCTTTAGCACTCGTTTTGCGTTAAAAACCCAAATCCAAATTTAAACGATGTAGCCAAAGGTAGACTGATGTAGAGGAGGCACACAAATATCATCAACTGATCAATCCAAATAGGTGTATTGGTTGAGAACCAATTTACGTGGTCTATGCATATAATCGTCAATAATCGCTCAATCACCTGTAAAACACGCACACTCCAAAGCTTAGTAGAAATTCAAATCATGAATGCAACTCAAATGAATAAAATTGAATAATAAACTCCACTGAAAGAATTTGCAGTGTGCGTGTTTCACAGGTGATAGAGCGATTATTGAATTTCAGGAGGCGCACAAATACAAATTGATCAACTGATCAATCCAAATAGGTATTTTGGTTGAGAACAGATTTATCACCTGCGAAACTCGCACACTCCAAAACTTAGTAGAAATTCAAATCATGAACGCAAGCCAATTGAATAATAAACCCCAGTGAAAGAATTTGCAGCGTTTTCACCCTAAAATCTTCAAAAACGTTGTTCTAAGAGATACAGCTAAACAACACTTCTCACAAGTGCTGTCAACTTGTGATTACTGATGAATTGAAGGAGGTTATAACCTTACAGGAGGGGTTATGGACATAATTTGATTCTTATCCCATCGAGCGGTTGTTGACTGAGGTAAAAATACCACAAAGAACTCGAGAAGACTACCAGAATGCTCTCGAGCCTCGTTTAAAGTTCCTTATCATATATGATAGCTGGTGCAGTTAAGGGTTAACCCTTAACGCATTGAATGTATTTATCACCTGGGTAACATTATGCATTGTATTGATTATCAGCCTGTACCAATTCTTCCTTTACATTGAATCACTGCTCATTGTTTTAAATCACTGATTATAAGTTTTGTTCCTTTAGTTGCAGGAACGACGGCGGCGTACCATGGTGGAGGCGCGACAACGAATCCGCAGCTTGAAACCCGTAAGACTCCCCCCAGAAGAAACTTAATTTACAAGGCAACCTAGCTGATTTATCGAATTTAGTTCTAAGTACCGTCATAGGTTTAGGCCTTTAAAATGAATGAGCTTACCTATCCAAACGGACTACCTACACTACGGGTTATAAGTGAACTATTAGAGTCGCAATGGTACTGTGTAGTGAAAAAATATAAGTACTGGTGTGCTCTATCTAATTTCAATAACCAGAAATCGGTAGAATGCTGCCGATTGCTGCTTATATTGGAATTACCTCGTTGGTACAAAGCTCAAAGAAATTACGGAATATTGGGACTGTTTTGCGATATTCTGTGTCCACTGTAAGGGATATTCCCAATAGGTTCCCATGTAGTGTTGAATCTCTTCATGATGACGATGAAGGCGTTTCATTTAGAGCTAAAATAGCATGCATTTCAGCGTTGAAGTTGATGAACGCTAACTAAGCTTAAATTAATTGGAAGTAGCTCCTATACCAGTTACTTTACAGCCACCATAAATGGCTGAGAAATGCGCTAGATATTCATCCTCAGCGCCAATGTAAATTACCATGAAATTAATATGAGTTTTATCATGGGCGCCCGCAGGGAGGGGCCGGGGGGGGCATCGCCCCCCCCCCCCCTGAGAGTCAGGATGGTATGCAAACATTTTTGTCAAGTTTTAGTGTTTTGAAAAATTCAGTATGTCAAAAATTAATAAATATCGGCAATTCAGTTCATTTTGAAGCAAATACATAAGGTAACGGCACCGGTAGTGGCCACTGCTCCAGTAGTGGCCATTTTAAAGTTTATATTTGACAAATAAGGATTCCCGGTCTCCTAGTGGCTTCAAACTTGCAGGAGGTACAGCTCATGTCATCTTGTAGTCAGAGGTTGAACTAGGAGTGCGCAGAGCATCATTGGAAATTGTGGTAAACTTCTCAATATGACCGTCCCTAGTTTCCTCGTTTGTTGGGCTGTATCCTAGAGCTTCTACTGGATAGAATCAATTTTGTTCATCTGGTATTGAATTTAATGATATTAAACACGTAAGGAGGGCAAAATGTCAAGTGGCCACTACTGAGACATGCACGTGGCCACTACTGGAAATCTCGTAATTTGAAGTGGCCACTACTAGATCAAAATAAAGGTGTGAGAAAAAATTAATAAAAAATAGAAAAAATTGTTCTTTTGATAGTTTTAGGCAATGGATATGTTAGGGAAGAGTCGGGCTATATTCTAAATGAGTCCTGAAGAAAGTCAGTACTACTGTTGGCCCACAATTGTCAAAACTAAAGAAAAAAATTCTCAACTGTGGCCACTACCGGTACCGTTACCTTATTACGTTAAAACATTTTTGACTTTTACTTTTTTACCGCAAAGTTTCGTACCCCCCAGACGAAAATGGCCTTGCCCCCCCCCCCCCCCCTGGGAAAATATTCTGCGGGCGCCCATGAGTTTTATGGCAGAATTCATTGTGCTAGTCAGTCTACGATTGTAAGCGGCCTTTTCATAACAAGTGTGTAGTGCGGGAATATGGAACGACTCGCTGATTCCTTACTGGAAAGATCCATAGATGGAAACGGCACTTTCCCTGTCTTTATTCTGAACTCCACAGCAAACGTGGATTATTATTTGGTTCAGGGTCATTGTGGGGGATCGTTCTTCCCCTGAAACTGTGGTTTATGCGGTTCACTCCCTTATTTCCTACCTAAATGTTCTGGAGGAGACCTCCATCAGACTGAGATTCCACCCTTGAGGTTGTCTGCGGATATCATCTCCTTTGGGTCGAGCGTCAAAGGTTCTGAACTGTCAAGCTTCGACTGCAGGGGGCTCAGAGAGAAGATGGGAGGTGTTTCTCCCTTCTGTCTGGACACTGGTCACCTATGTAGGCTTCAGCCTATTCAGATGTTTCCGTATACAAACATTCCCAATGACCGACTTAGAGTCTCATTTTCCTTCTACAAACTTCTTAACACACTCCGGATCATCACCGTAAACTATACGGTTGTAGTAACCTTAACCTTTCTTCTTTACTCTTTTCTTTACCATGACGGTACAACAGAAATCTACACAAAACAACACTACCGCCTTCCGTACCGTTAACTATCGGTAAAGAATTGACTGAGGGAATTTTCCCGACGCTTTCCTACAAAACTGAGAAAATTTCCCTTAAACATGCTATCAGGGCCGCCAACGTACGGTGAAAATGTGTTCCCAGACACGTCACACTCACTACTATGAAATACTTACTGATGAGTGGAGGCTCACCTTGAACTGAGCTTGAGTGCACATTCACACTCTTTGTCTTCGAATTCCGCCCTTAGTCTTCAAACGCTGATATCCCTGGTCAATCTCGATCAGTAGACATCTTAAGTATGAACACCTCGTCTACTTATACTAGCCATATACTACACCGTAAGTGGTATTCCGGTTGAAATATTCTACGCCAAGAGTGAGCGTTAACACGAATTCGGTATTTTCGTGTAATATTTCAAATGTTGCCTTGTCTGTAGCTCTAACAATGATTTGGCGCGTGAGTAGGGAAGATTATAATCGTTTAATAATTGTATAGTTGCTAAATTAAAAGTGAAAGTGTACATCAAGTGCCTTTATTGTATTTTGAATTATTTGTAAGAGAACAAAGCTTTATTTTAATATATATGAATTCACCATAATCAACTTCTTTTCAATTACATATCCCATCCCGATTAAAATCGGCATCATAATCTACCTCCTGAATCAATTTTCCTCTCTCATGAAGTATGGTAAGGAAACTCCTCTGCTACCTAGAAGTAAGGCTTTTGTTAAGGTGAACCCAAGGAAGACGTAAACGATTGTGCAGTTGACGAGGCTGCATTTCAAATGAATGCGTACATGCTCAATGAACGAGTATGGAAATACATAATTCAATTCGTATTCGTCGATTCAGTGAACCAATCAAATAAATAAAGGTGTTGTTGAATAAAATCTAGAGCGCTTCTGCCTAAGTTTAGGTTTTGTGGGTAGCCAACAATATCACAAAATATGCTGCTTTGCCACTACTTAGTTAGGAAAATGAAGTCACTTTGATAACTATGATATGAAGTCAGTCAAGTTTGATGAGTGATAACTATATAGGGATCCTAACCAACATTAGGGAGGTCCCAGGAGAGCAAAGTTAACAAGAGTGTAAGAGCTGGCTTAAAGGAAGGAGAGAACTGACTTCAGATTCTGTTAACCAAAAAACGAAAAAATTTTGTTTGTGGGGGAAGTGAAGAAAATTTAGAGTGGGGAATCGCAGGGAGCAGAGAGAGGGGGATAGTAGAAACCTATCAGGGACGGGGTTACAACTACCCCAGGAAATCTCAGGGTGCTAGGGGGGAGACTACGCGTGACTGACCGTTTGCCAGAAAAAGGGTGGCTTGGGAAAAACCAACGGCGCAAAGCAGCTTGGGGAATTTGGAGTCCATATAAGGCTTTAAATATTTTCACATAGGAACGGGATTAACAGACAATGAGGTAACCAACAGTGGCAACTAGGCAATACGCTTAACGCCACGGTACAGTCTCATTACCTGTGGGCCTCGAATACGAGTCAAGGGTGGTTTTCAAGAGGTAATGACCTAAATACTGAAAAATTCTTCAAGATCTAAAACCATTTCAGATACATCTAAACATACTTGATTATCAAATAATGATTGTCTAACATGTTTAAATAGTATTTTCAGTGCTTGGTCTTTACTATCAGCATCAGTATTTATCATATGTAGGTTTCCTCAGCCTTACTCAAAATTGTCGTTTGGAAAAAAATCTATTTTTACAGAAAATGTTCTCCCCAAACTGAGTATATTCTATTTCACAACTAGATAGGAAGGCAGGTTTCCCAAAGTAATGATTTCCATCAGTAGACATCTTCGAACTCCGAGGTCCAGGAATGTGTCACTTTTCGCTGCTGGATGACTATCACTTTCACGTCAGAAGTGCTCCCATCATCGGGAGTCACCTGTAACGATAATTGTCGATGTAAGGTTTTGGTTCAGGATATTAGCTAGCCATAGACGAGCATTCTTACCTTACGGTCGTGGGTGATTCTCAAATTATCTGGCTTCTCACTGTTCCCTACCTATTTCATAAAAATGTTTGAAAATATTTTAACAATCAAGCCTCTAGAAGGTAATTGTAGAATGCTGTGAACCTGTTTAGTGACAATTAGAAACAAAAAACGCTGCAAATTCTTTCACTGGGGTTTAATTATTCAATGATTCATGATTTGAATTTCTACTAAACTTTGGAGTGTGCGTGTTTCACAGGTGAAGAACGATTATTAAATGTCAGGAGATTACGCTAGAGCACTTGAATCGTGTATACCTATTTGGATTGATCAGTTGATCATATTTGTGTGCCTCCTCTAATTCAATAATCGCTCTATCACTGAAAAATTGAATAATCAAAAGAATTTTTTTTTTTATTGAACCTCACCATAAAGACATCCATAATTTATCAAGTCCTTTAGCGCTCGTATTGCGTTAAAACTTCCCCAAACCCAAATTTAGACGATGTAGCCAAAGGTAGATTGATGTAGAGGAGGCACACAAATATCATCAACTGATCAATCCAAATAGGTGTTTTGGTTGAGAACCGATTTACGTGGTCTATGCATATAATCGTCAATAATCGCTCTATCACCTGTAAAGGCACGCACACTCCAAAGCTTAGTAGAAATTCAAATCATGAATGCAACTCAAATGAATAAAATTGAATAATTTTTGAAAGAATTTGCAGTGTGTGTGTTTCACAGGTGATAGAGCGATTATTGAATTTCAGGAGGCAGACAAACGTGATCAACTGATCAATCCGAATAGGTATTTTGGTTGAGAAGCCAATTGAATAATAAACCCCAGTGATAGAATTTGCAGCGTTTTTATTGTTATCAGAATGCCCGTGTATCGGCTACAACGCCTTTTAGGAGTTCACTCCAGTATCCACATTACTACATCCTACATCACTAGGTTACTGATATCAACACAAAACGCTGAAACAAAATAATTAGAGAAATGACATTATTCATGAATGAAAGATGAAAACCAGCCTCTTTTGACAAGAGTGCGGCCGTCCCCCAACCTACTTACTGATATTCGAGTGGAAATAATTTGTGCAACTAGCAAAAAAAATGAAATTGATCTCTATAGAATTGTTTCACATACCTACCCCAAAATTCCAGCTGCTATTTGTAATTGTAACCCATAGAGCAATCAATTATTTATTTAAAAATATTTTGTGTTCGTCCCCACCTATCGACAAGAGTGTCGGCGAAACTTCAAAATGCCTCTATCTAGTGTAATTTGAGAGGTTGCTTCTTCTAATTGCCATCACTACTCGCCCAGACTACGTTGTTATCAAAGCTAGCCTCATTAGTTGCTATCCACGTGTTTTGTGGACTTGGTGTGTGTTGCTCCTCAACAAAATGGTGAGTATTTTTATTCCTTTACCTGAGTGTTACCACATTTTTTGTACTTTTGGACTTGTTTTTCTCCAGCCTTGTGATAGATTATCTAAGTAATGACGTATATATTCACGGGGAATTGATCGAAACTGTGAAAGTCCCTAGTGAAATGTTTTTTAAAGTCTGTTCATTGCAGTTTTACCAGAGTGTTACTGTTTACTTGTAAAACTCTTGTACTGTAAGTAATACCTTGTACTCCCTATCTAATTTAATAATATTCTGAGTTTACTGCTGCCTGAATCACAACCATTTCTCACTGTGATGAATTTTTTAAATAACTAGGGACTGATTAACTCGGAAAAACAAAAGTTCCGTGAGAAAAGAAGGAATGACCCAGAGATGTAGCTTAAAAAGAGAAACACAAGCTAAGGCTGGTAGAGTAATCGGATTATAACAGTATTTATAACTGATCATATTTGTATCTGATATAAGAACTAGATGGGTAGTTTAGGAATGGGTTTAAAAGGTGGTTTTTAAAATAATGATTGCTTATTATTACTATTTTCTTTTGATTTTACAAATCCAAAGAGGAAAAGAATAGAGGATGTGACCCCCTGAGAACTCAGAAAGATGAGGCATATTGAGGAGCTTACTTTCAAAAAGGCACATATCCAAATCTGGGAGAAAACGGTTTTTTCTCAATTTTCTATCACTGAATATGAGTTGAATCAGATCCCCCTATCATTTCCGAACAAAACAGAACACATCCACGTCAAATCCGGGGCTAAAGTTATGTGTTTGCATCAAAAGGTAACAAATCCGTCCCCTACATTTTTTTCAGTGCCTTGCAATCAAAATGGCACATATCCTCCGAATTTCGTCAGGCGATAAGTCGTGGGTTTTCAAAAAGGCACATATCCAAAAAGAAGCATTGCGCCTTCGTCTTGACGTTGAATATTTACACGAGACTCGATAGATGGCAGGCATGACAAATGGAAATATGGAGTCAGGTAAAGTTTTCAATAAAACCTACAGAATGGAGAATGAATTCTTTCTTACCCAAAAAGGCACAAACCCATGAGTTTTGATCAAAAGGGCACATTTCCAAAGTGAAAATGGATATACAGCCTCGTGTTTTGGAGAAAATTGATTCATATTCTGAGGCATCTTTATCTGTGCCTTCTCACACATTACTCCGATGAGAAACTGCAGAAAAACATCTCCACTAATCTGCAAATCGTTTTTTTCACTTCCTGAACATTTTGTCGGAATGGATATGTGCCTGTTTGAAAGTAAGCTCCTCTATTGGCGTCACCATAATTTGAAAAGGAAGGAGAGGAAATCAGCCTATGATCATCACCTAACACCTCCTGGTTCACCTGCGTCGACGCCTGACCAGAACTTATTCCAAATAGATGATAAGAGCTTATAGTCCATAACATTTGAATAAATATTCTCCATCCTACCTAATCTTAGTATTGTAAAAAAAGGACTGAGTATCTAGCTAAAATTTCAAATCACTACGCGCTAAAGTAAGATAGTGTTCAACATGCGTCAAGAGTGTTACTGCGTGACAACTATAGTTTTGACTGTGTATAAGTTCACACATATGCCAGACACCACACTCCACCAAGCAGTCAGAGAAGTACACCCACAGAGGGCCATAGTTCTGTATGTCTTAATACTGACAATACCAGTTTCTTCTCAAAATGAAACTCACCTTTTCGTACTCTTTTATGTGGAATGTGGTCAACTCCACATTCATAGTTACTGGTGTTTTTTTCATTGCTCTTTTGTAGTACGTCCACTAATCTTTGCTCGTGAAGTTCAGCTTGATCAATTTTTTGTTTAAGCCTCTGGAATTAAGTGAAAACAATTCTGTTAATAACGTTTACTGGAGCCATACTTCGAAGCAAAATCTGTTTAACAAGGTTATTTACCGGGAAAGAGTTCAGTTTGAAAAAGGTTTAACTGGATTTTCTTACAATTTTCACAGAATATCAGAATCTGGGTACAAGAAAAACCTGCGACAACAAAAAAACGTCTGCCAAGTGGGTGTGGCACATAGCTTCCTCGTATCCATAACATGACTGCAAGTCAGAAACAGCCTTGTTTGCGCATGCGCAGAGAGTACTATTGATCCGGGGATCCGTCATGAAACTTATAGGGGACCATCTACACATCAAACCGAACAATCCCTGAAAATTTCATCGAAATTGGCCAAGAACTCCCGGAGTTATGCGCGTAACAAGGATTTCACGTTTGCGCATGCGCAGAGGCTACTATTGATCGGAAAATGGTCATGAAAACAAGGATTCATAGGGGACCATCTACACCCCAATCCGCACAATCCCTGAAAATTTCATCAAAATCGGACTATAACTTCGTGTAGTTTTGCCCGTAACAACGATTTGCTGACAGACATGGAACCAAAATTGTTCAGAAAGGTCTAAAACACAAAATGCGAGTGGAATTTTTGATTTTGGAGACAAAAAAATTTTCACATTCCGAAAGGTGAAAACAATGCTTCCGCTACCTTGGTGACTCGGAAGCAACACGTAAGAACAACACAGAAGATTAATTTATAAATCATTCATAATCCATTTAATTTCAATTTAGAAAAAATTGAATTACCCTTCATTTAGGTCCTTTGATAATGAAATTTGAGACTGAAATGAGTTCCACAACTAAAGTAAGCTATTTACGAAATGACGAAGAGAAACTGCACGCCACTGGCTCAGCAGACGTTTGTTGGAAGAAGTTCAGCAGTCGAGCGAGGTCATTTTTGAGATGTGTATTTTGACTAAAGTTATTGAATGTGATGTTTACAGTCTTAAGGATCAAGAGAGAATTAATTAATCATTGTTTCGTATTTTTTGGGGTCCTACTGCCTGCGCCCACTGTTACACCCCAAAAATATTGATACCACTCACTGAGTTCAAACTCGTGTCCTCATTACTAAGAGCAAACCTTCCTTTAGTCTCAACGCTCTAACGCTTCGAGGAATGCGGCCGATTGTTAATGAAACCTCTTCGACAGTGGGTTATTCTTCTTGAACACATACTAAGGGATATGGTTAGTTTCCCCTTCCCAATTCCTGAAACCTCCTCCTCCGGGGATAGCCTGGCACCGTTCTAGAGTGCTCGTTATTACGACCTTCTCTCTTGTTTCACACCTGTTCTATATGGAGTTCCCCAGGGATCGGTATTATGCCCAGTTTGGTTTCTGACTAACGGTCTTCCACAGTGCTCTACCAATGTAACCCTTCATCTTTGCTAATGATTCTTCAATTCTTCCAAGCAATGAAAGTCTAATTGAGCTCAACACCGCCAAAATTGACTCAATTGCTAGACTGGCTAGATGGTTCAATGAAAATGGTTGGTCAGTCAATACTAATAACACCCAAACCATAATTTTCATCATCATTGGATGTGGACTTGCCATTGGGTGTCCTTTTGGACCCAAAATTGAGCTGGAAAGTGCATTGTGAGAATTTGAGGAAGTTCTTGAACATCATTGTTTTTCCTTACAAGAGGTTTGTTGGATAGGTTGCTAAAAACAGCAATCGTAGTAGTATACTACGCAGTTTTCCACAATAAGACATGATATGCCATTATGTGTTGGGGGCACTCACCATCATCTGCCTTAGTTTATAAAGTATAATGGCGAGTCATCAGTCCAATTCTAGGGCTACATAGGCCTTAGAATATCCACCAATCCTGCATTTTATATTTGGAAATGCCTATTGTACGTAGCAGACCATGTGGATAAGTTTAGGGCAGTGGAATGGTTTTATGAAACATTTCGGCTCGGTGTCTTCGCTTCTGCTGCAAAATACTGTAGGAGAAGGTAGGAACTGGTGCATTTTTTAAATGGTTTACCAGTGTCAGTCCAGTTTAAGGACAATACAAAGATAGATTCCAGTTCCATGAGTATCCTCTGGGTGTTGCAATGGTTAACCGCATTCAGCACTGGGAAAGAGCAACTATACCATTTTACATGTTAGCATGAGCTTGCTTATGACCGGCCCTGCATTATTTTCTTTCCTGATCCCCTGCCTCGCATATCCCTCCTTGCTCCCGCATAACCCCCACTGGCAACTAAAATTCTTATTCAAACAAATTCATAAATGAACAAAATAATTTACTTGCAGCGAATGCTCCAATTCCAGAGAACTTTCTAGGTCCATCATGCAACCTTCATAAGCTGAATTGGTTGTTTGGAATTTTCCATCGTCCTTCATGTTTCTGAAACAAAGAAAGGTTTTACACGATATTGAGAAAATATATTTCTCTTTTGTAAGCTTCCCTTCTAATGGAATTCCCACCATCTTGAAGAGAGATAAGTGTTTGATTGCGGACCTGAAGGGTCAAGGTTCCCTGAAGGGGGTTATAGTCAACGATCCTGCTAAGCTGCAGGGTAAACAAGGGTTAAATGATCAACGCTCAATTAAGAACGATGAATTTATTCAAAAGTAAAAGTGAGATCACCACGAGCAATCTACAAAAATATAGAAATCAAAGTATTAAATGGTCAAATATAAGAAGATATAGTAGAAATAATGCGAGCTTATAGCGAGATCATAGCAAAAATCAACATAGGAAACGTAAACAGGATCAAAATATGGTGCGATATTATGAGCTAGGGCATATATCATGTACAAAAGATCAAGATCTAATAGGTAAATGGCAAGAGCAAAACGATATTCAAAAGAATCAATATATGAAATTAGAGAGATCAATGTAAGCTAATGCGATCATCCAAAGAGCTGTACGAGCAATATGTGAGTTAAGAAGTAAGACAAAATCTCTATGTGCAAGATCAACGATCTTAATGTAATAAAAAACGGGACAGTAGACCTATATGGTTCTACAGCCAGATCATTTAAATTATTAATTTTACACATTTAAGTACCGAAGATGAAAAATTGCCTATGTAACCGACAAATATGGGATTCTAGCTAAGAATAGAAGAGCTAGTAAACAGAGATGAAAGCTACGGCTGGGGGGGGGGGGGGGGGTGGCAGGTACACGAATGACCCCCTTGGGCGGACGGAAAAGTGGTGATGCCGGAAAAGGGCGGAAGGAGCCCACCCGAAGGTTAGTTGAAGGAGTGTTGATACCTCTCAGTGTTGTATTTCTTCAGTGTAGATACTTCATAAGAGTTGATAGGGAACAGGTAGATCCCCGTTGAACAGAATTTTCTGTTTCTAAAGCTAATCAAAGCTCAACATCCTAGCTCCTCCCAATACGCAGACACAGACTACCTTCAACACCTAGCCTTAAAGTTGAATTAACGTCACACTGCCGTAATAAAACCAATCATTCAGAGGACTCAAACGGTGAAGTTTGGGTTTTCAACGCACTTAATCAAATTGAGCTCCTGCTCGCAGAGATGGAGACGGGATGCAAGAATCTCTTTTTCTAGCTCCAGCTGCTCTGCACGATTGTATTGCAAACCCAACTTGCAGTGGACATCCGTGCTGTAGCAGAGTTCCTGGTCCAGAATGTTGGCGATTTCCTTTGCTTTCATTTGCTCATGCTTAACTCTCTTCTCATAGAATTTTACTGCAATGAAAAGGTTGAAATCGTGTAATGTTTATTGAAATAAAATTGAAAAACGCTGGATTTTATTACATTGAGGTTTATAATTTTTGCATTCCTTCCTTCAACGTAAGTAACTGATCTAAATAGATTCAACTTAGTATGCGATACATCATAATGATGATTATTAGATGATTACCTAAACTTGGCGCTTTGCGTTTTCTTATCTTACAATTGAATTCTACATGCCCTTAACAGTGCGCAATTTATATTTCAGCATGGTAGGCCGATTTCGAACGAAATGTGGTATAAGCATATTTTGAAACTGACTTCTAGAAGTCCCAAAGTTGGGTTGGTCTTAAATGTAACTCCGTGAACACCAACTTTTACTAGTCTCAATGTACGAAGCAAAAGCTGATAAAATACTTACATTGGTGCAACATACTGCATTTGGATACGACGTGAAAAACGTAAAAGATGAAATGAAACGTCTTCCAATGCTTCACCTGGCCGAAAATATCATAACGTTATTCTTTAAAAACTAGATTTCAAATGGAATTCTCAAAACAAAATTCCAATGTATTTATATCAGCTGATACTCGCGGATTTTTACGTTCTTTGAGAGCAGAAATGTGTAAACCCAGATCACCTGAAAGAGTAAACGACCTGCAGGTCACTCAGTCCAAAGACAAGGTCAGTGGGAGAAGTTCACCAGTTCACTCTGTGACTGAATGCTACCTGCAGGCCGCTCCACAGTTCACTCCGTGGATGAATGTGACACCTGCACGTGTTATGGTTTGGGAATTCAAACAAGGCAATAGTGCTACATCTACGGCGTGATAACTGATCGGGCACAGAAATTGTCATTTCTGAAATTCCAAGAACTGGAGACACCCTATCCATCCTCTTGTTTCGTTCACTCAAATTATCGTTGACTTTGCTACACCCAATTTGCTATTTCCAAACCTTCCAAATGACGGCAAACAGTTAATTGGGATGTATTGAGCTTCTCCGATAACTCTCTAGTTGACTGACGTGGATTTCCTTCCAAAACTGACTTCAAAACATCGTCATCAAAGTCAGAAGGACGACCCGTCGTCTTTCAAGATCTCCAGAATGGAATTTCACAAACCAATTTCTCACTGCCCGATCAGTTATCACGCCGTAGATGTAGCACTTTGCCTTGTTTGAATTCCCAAGCATAACATGCCCAGGATTTATTGATGATTTGATGAGAGGAAGCGCAAAAGCAAGAACATGCGAATAAAAAAAGAGAGAGAGCAGAGACCCTGCAAAAATGGCTTCAAACAAGGTGGACAGCACGTTGATCGGGGATCCACGGAGAGGACACTTAATTACTATTTAAAAGTTCCTGACGGGACATGGTTATTATCGGTCCTAAAGAAAGATCGTTCAATGGGGGACGATGCACGCATCTTTATATCCAAAATGGCACAGCTTAAGGCAGGAATTCTTACGTCGTATCGGTTATTTTAACCCAGAAACAGTAATAGAAAAGATGATACAATCTGGGAGAACTGGAGTAGAGTCAGCATATAACTATAGTGCTCAAAGAGAAGGAAGTGAACAGAAGCTGGGAATGAGCCAGAGTAGAAGTAGCGAAGACCAGGAGGAACCCTCACGAGGTTAAAAGGGGGATGATCATCTGTCCCGAAGTAATGCCAAAAAGCAGTTCCTAAAAGACGATTTTTTTAGTCGGTATGCCAAATCAGCAGTAATGGATTTTCCAACAACCTCTATAAAAAAAATCATAACATGCCGAAAGTGTATTTTTTTATTGTTCATTATGAAGGTGAAAAAATACAAAATATTGACGTGCGCACCAAACAGAAGTTGTCTAAAGACTGACCAGTTTATACCTGCGAAGCGAAAACAAAAATCCCTCAGCGGGGGAACTCCCATTGTGTACAAACAATGATCAAAGGGACACATTACTTACGCGGAAGTTATTTATGACTCGACCCAATAGCTGAGTTCCGGCATAAATACTTTGGAAAGGGTGCTCCGCAGTATGAGGATTCTGAACGGAAGCAACTGCTTGTTTAGGAAATTTTATTAAATATGCTGGGAAGTATAAGAGGTTTCTGGTAGATCAATTTAATGGTTTCTAACTGCATTTTTAAGCTGCTGCACTTATATACCTACATGTTATCTATATGTATGTACTACTTACAAGCCGCTCAAAAGTAATTGATGACAATTGTCATGGATGTACAGTAAGGGCGAACTCTGAAGACAGTTGTAAACCATTGCATTGTAGACTTATTTTAGAAGACGAAGATATTTGGTTTTTGGTTTTTTATTTAAATAATATGTTAATTTTTTTGTATTTGATCCAAATATACGTAATTTCTATTCTATTCCAATTGTTACAGCTTGTCGGCTTTTCACTTACATTTTCTGGCAGATTCTGTCTGTTGAGCTTGCAACCTGTTTTCAAGATCATTGATGCGTGAAATCAACATCGCTTTTTCAGGTGTCTGCGAGAACTCGGTGGAATTCATCGGTAGCAGGCTAAATATACTTTTGCCAGACCCTTCCTTTAAAAATAAAAAATAAAAGAGATTTAAAAAAATTGAATTTAACGCCAATTTTCTTCATAATTTAAACCCTTAAATGAGAATTTTAAATTCTGATGAACTCGGACTGATCTGTGACAAAACTCGATTCGGCGTCCGAAATTATTTGAAAATGACACCCCGCTTGTTCAAGTCAATAAAAAACAGGAGCAGACCTGGAGTGCTAAGAAAAGTAAATTTGATAGAAATGGCCTACGGCAAGCGATATCTGAGCTAAAAGGAGTGGCGCCCAACAACATCAAGGTTATGGCTGCAACTGTGTCATGGCGCGGGGTGTGGTGCGGGAAATGTGCCACGGAGTTACTTGAGTTGGGCATCTCATCAGGAGTGCTTCGTGGTATCACCACCCACGTCATCCGGGGCTCTTAAGTAAACTGGTGGTAATTTTATCCTTTCATCCCTCCCTTCCTCCCCCATCATCCTCAACTTCCCATATCCTGAAGGCCGGCGTCGGGTAAACCTGGGCGTCCTCCCCACTTTTATTTTATTTAGTTTTTCGTTTTATATATTGTAATGGTGTGTCCCCTCCTCCTTTGAGGGGAGTTTATTGTTTAAGAGACCAGTAATAATCAGCATAATGTTTAGCCATTCCACTTAACGCCTGAGTGAATCAGCAAGTCCCACTTGAGTAACTTGTGCTAGAGTCATCAAAATGTACTGCTCTGTCACTCACTTTTATTTCGCATGATAATCGCTCCTGGCAGTTGACTTCAGCAATCTTTTGGATGATGCTGGACTCGGTGTTCGAACAGGACTCTTTGGTAGTCGTTTCTGTGGAAATCAGTCAATGTTATAGTTTAATTTACCTCTCAACTCAGCAAAGAGGGGAGAGACCTAAATCGGGTACTTACCTGCTATCGTTAAGTGATACCTACCAGAGTTGAGATGTAATCATTACTTTGAGGAATGAATAATTTTCCGATTACCTTCATTGTAATGACGTATATTTAGCTAGTAACAATTTCGGTAAAAAGGAGATTGAAAATCCGAAGTTTTGGGGTTGAAATTACTCCAGAAGTAATCGCAATTACCATTCCAATTACTGCAATGTTAATAGTTATTCCGATTACTTTTAATTAATTCCGAGTTTAATCAATTCCTTTAAAAAAAAACAAGTCGATTTAAAAGGGCAAAAACTTTTTACAGAAAATAACGATTTTCCAGACCGGGTCCATTCCATGGGGGATGTATTCTTACAGGTTTGATGCGTTTAAGACGCAAGGTTCAAAGAAAAATTACTTGGACGAAAATTTCAACTTACGGACTTTTACACTTTTACAATCGATGTATAATGCATAGCAAGTATAGCGAATAGCAAGTGTTAAATAGATGACATCTGTATTATACGATATTAAATAGATAACATTGTGGCATCGAATTCGCATTCTATCAATGCAGTAATCGGATTAAAAAAAGTAATCGAATTACCAGTACTCCATTCCGATTACCAAGTCATTGGAATGGTAATCGCGATTACCTGTCTTCAAAAGTAATTGGAATTTGTAATGGGTAATCGAATTACTTTCCTAACAACTAGGTATTACCTGCTGCTCCTAGAATATTGCGGTAATGGTGCCCATAGGCCTTTGAGTGGTGTTGTTTACATGATAAGTTCGTTTGTCGAGGATGTTGCTACGTGTTATTTGCCTACAGAATACTCGAATTATATTTTGGAGTTGACATTGAAAAACTTGGTTGTTATCGTTTTCTTCTTAGTCGAAGTTAAAAATATAAATTGTTTCCGTCGATTTGGAGTAGTTTTGCCACACTATCATAATCCATCCCTGAATCGTATTATTAAGTTGTTGTCCACAGTCACAATCCACATGCACAGTTCTCTGAATCGAATTATTAGCATCGTTCAAACCAAACAAGTTACACCAAAACCACACTAATTCAACAATCCCAGACAAACTTGGATTAGTAATGCGCTTCCAGCTCACATCCACATGAGCTCACGGAGCCCGGACGGGCTCAAATCAGGCGGGACGAAAAAAAATCATTTTTCGGGAGCTTAGTTGGACAAATATATCACCGTTTGGGCTAGTAAAGAAGCTATTTCTGCCTTTTGAAGAATTGTGGTTAAAGAAGGCATTTTCTTCAATGGATTCCATCACGCGTATATTAATATTTCCCAATCTATTTAACAAACATGTTTCCCCAATAACTGAAGGTATAAGGGGGCCGTATCGTTAGCTAGGATGTATAATTTGCTTACCGACATCTGGGTCTGTTCCTTTATCTTCCTGTTCTGCGTACTCACATTGAGTTTCTCGTTCTTTCATTCTCTCCCTTCGTTCTCTCATCCGTCTCTCTATCTCAAAATCGATGCTCTTCTCGAAACGCCTCTTCAAAAGCACCAGTTCTGACCTGAATTAGTAATACCGATGAATTACTATAAAACCCCACAAGCAACTAAAGATGTAAAACATTAACTCCAAGGGCAGATTTGTTGGTACGTACAGCTACCTTACTATTCTCATTTAATTATACCTACATATTGCAATAGTTGGCCCTTCCTGATTTTAGAATCCGTTTTCAAGCGTCTGGGTTATCTTCTGAGCGTGGCGGAGCATTAATATCCGCATCCACCTCAATGGAAGGGGCAACTATGCCATTCCATCATCTCACATGGTAGCAGAGCGTGGTTACGACCACAGGCCTTTTTATGATTATCTGTCCTGAAGCCCCCAATTATTCGCATTTCCCCATAGGCTTGATTGAATAAAAAACGCTGCAAATTCTTCCACTGGGGTTTATTATTCAATTGGCTTGCGTTCATGATTTGAATTTCTACTAAGCTTTGGAGTGTGCGTGTTTCACAGGTGATAGAGCGATTATTGAATTTCAGGAGATATGCATAGAGCACGTAAATCTGTTCTCAGCCAAAATACCTATTTGGATTGTTCAGTTGATCATATTTGTGTGCCTCCTGAAATTCAATAATCACTCTATCACCTGTGAAACACGCACACTCCAAAGCTTAGTAGAAATTCAAATCATGAACGCAAGCCAATTGAATAATAAACCCCAGTGGAAGAATTTGCAGCGTTTCATGCATATCAGAATGCTTCAACTCGTGTATCGGCTACAAAGCCTTTTAGGAGTTCACTCCAGTATCCTCATTACTACATCACTACATCACTAGGTTACAGCGATGAAAACATAAACAATAATAAACCAAAATAACGCAAATGTTGGTACCATAAATCGGGCCGTATATCGGGCATGGTTTGACCTACGAACCTGGGGAAGGGCTCATTCGATTCCTCATGGAAAGTTCTTCAAAAAGATGTCCAAATTTAGGCCGCTTCGACTTTTTTGAGGTTTTTAGGGATTTTACAAAATTTCCACAACCCTTAAAGGGCACTTTAAATTAAGTGAGAGAGCTGGCTCAAGAATGGGGGCGTTGTCGGACCAACATGGATTTTACCTGAAAATTTCAGATCTTTTGCTCCGGACGGAAAAATTTGTATTGCAGATTCGGATTCTACACCCTTTGAAACGTAAACCATGAAATTTTCAGGGGGGGGGGGGGGGGGTTAGAATTTTTTTTTTTTTTCAAGAGCATTACAATGGTTTATTATTGAATAATAAACCAAAAGTGACAAAATTCGGAATTGGTTTCTTAGTGATAAAAAACTGATTTCTGTGGAAATGCATTTCAACAATTTAGTTCCTAACTAAACTAGATCTCACCTCTGTAGCATTTCCAGTTTCTCAATTTGATGTTGAAAATTCGCCTTCATTATCGCTATTTCACCAGCAGAGTTTTCCACTTCCATCAGCAAATTTTCCTTGACTGCCGTCATGTCTCTCATCATTTGCGCTTTCTCGCTTTCAAAATCGGTGTCCCTCTTTTTCAAACATCCCTCGTAATGGGTCCTGAGATCAGCAGCTTCTTTGACGAATAATTCCTCGATTTTCGATTTCTCAAGCTCAAGTTCCGCCTGTTTTTGCTTCTGCACGAGGAATTCCAGCTCTTCCAGCTGCATTGACTTCATCTTTTCCAGGTTCTCTCCGTGAGACTTCCGCAAACCAGCGATCTCCCTTTCATACGTATCTTTCAGCATCTTCAGATTGTTCATATATTGTCTGAAATATGAAGTTTTTTTTAGATTGAAGCCAACATAAACGCATACCTCACTTAATTGATTTTCCTCGCAAAGAAAGAAGCCATACAAGGGAAGCATATATATTGTAGAGATGTGGCGTTCAGCACTGAACGGACCCCAGTGAACGCATCCGTCAAAAGATATGATTCCAACTGAACGGATACCAAAAGAGTTGACGTTCACCACTTCAGTTCACTTGAATCCTTCCCCAGCTGTTCAAATCACCCCGCACCAACACCCTTGCCATTCTCATATCATGGATGAAGGAGTTCTCGTGTTTTGTTTGTTCAGTTTTCAGTCATGCTGTCAATGTTATTATTTATATGGACGGTACCCGAGAGTTAGTTTTTTCAAGTTCAGTAAAAATTGAAATTGATTCGCGAGTAGAAAGAATTATTTTTTCAGGTCACCCACTTCCTATAGAGAAGTTTGTAAGTTTCACTACTATATAGGCTTCCTGTACCTAGTATTTTCAATTTAAAATCAGAATTAGGTAAGATTCTTTGGAAGGCCCAGGAACGCAACAGAAAAAGAATGGTGTATTTATTGAAATTTCAACCGATATTTTTCTAAAACTACCTATTGACATTTTTTGGTCGATACTATCGGTGGTGTCTACTATCAATGATTAACCTGCGATATATATCGGCATCAATATTATACCGCCGATACTATCGAACATCGATATATTATGTATCGATGGTCATCCTTGTATGAGGTACAGAGGGTTAAAATAGGTGGGAAACGCGTCCTCTGCCAGACCAAGAGGACACCGTTTAGCGGGGAAGAAGGAGACTACTTCTTCCATGGTGAACGTATTGAACGGGTGAACTGATTCTAAAGAACGCATCCCTAAACTGAGTGAACGGTTGGGAGTTGATTCCCGGGACTGAACGCATCTTACACAACTCTAATATATTGTCAACCTGTACCTGAATGGCGATTTAATATATCAAAATGACAGAGAAGAAATTTCAGCCTCCCCTCACTCACCAATATTACTCCCACACCTTTCAAGAATTTGAATGTAAACTCCACGAATCGGCTTTTTGGGAAAACCTAACTGTTTATACTTGTTTTTCAATGGACCAATATTGCTTCCAATTGCATAGCAGCTGTTCATCCATGAAGTTCATCAACGACACTTTAAGAGCTGTTAGCGAACTAAACGCTACCCCTGCAATCCTGAATCACCCAAAACCTATTTCCACAACTGTTTTCTCGAACAATGAAATGAGCATTACCCGTGAGTCTGGATTCATCTGATTTTTCCCAGATTCGTTTTTTTCTGGTCATAACTTATGCTAATAGTAAAACGGGTCCGGCAAAATCTCAAATATTTATCTAGTTCCTAAATTCGCAATTAGCACACTAGTGACGTCGTATCTCGAGCTTCTTTCTCCATATATCTATTAAATTTGGCAGTGCTAATTAGAGGAAAGGATAAAGAAAAAGAGACACCACGGTGGAACGCACAACATGTAAACCTTTATTGGTAGAACCTCCCTCACACGTATGATCCCGAATCTGCGCTCAAAAGGCGCCATTATCTTAGTCCAACAATAACAGCTTGAAAGTTGACCACCAACTTTGATTTATTTTTTTTTTTTAAAGCTTTTATTTTTTGCAAACCGATTTTGAAGCAGATACTGTCAACCGATTAAGCTGAAATTTTGTATGCACGTTTAGAGTGGATACACCATTAGTTGTGTGACGTCATTCTAAATGCAATATGGCGGACAATCCAAGATGGCAGAACAGTAATTTTTAATGCATTTCCACAATATGGGTATCAAATGAAAGGGCTTGTTGAATATTGGTTTCAAATGAAAGGGCTCCAAGCCAAAATAAATGGCTCATTCTTCCAAACACCCAAGTCAAGGTTAGGCTGTGCCGAGGACTGAGTGGCATCGGGCACCTGTTCATCTCATTCAGCCCAAATCTGTGCAACTTCCAGCAAAATACAGTCACCGAACTGCTGAACGAAGAACGTTGCCAATTGTTTTATGTTGGGCTTGCACAGTACGCAAAATGCAGGGTAGTATTGTCGACCACGCCGTTGTTTACTTAGGTCCGAGGCTCTTTGCTGCTGGTCAAGTGTACGTGGCCTTGAATAAGGTGAAAACATTAGAAGGTCTCCTTGTTGAAGAGCTAGACTGTTCCAAATTAACTGGCAAACGACCTTGCAACAATGATGCTTTGAATTCAACAAAACAGAGGGTCATAAACACCCTTTCCTGCCTGTCGGGGGCTACTTTTCAAAACATTGTACGAAGTGAGGAAAAACCGTGCGACACTGAAATAATTGGCTGATCAGGCTACTTGATTTGATCCAATTTGTTTTCCTGAGGCGGATAGCCATTGTAGATAGTATGTTCTTTCATAGTGGATATAACAGCCCCAATAAATATTTCGCTGAGTAGTGACGACAATGGAAGTTGTATACCTCTGGTTAGTGACAGCTGTAGAGAGTGAGAAATACGGACTTTGGTATTTGCTCCTGGGTCCTGTAGGCACAATTTTTACATACTTTTCCATGGAACATGTACATCCTCATAGGAGAAAATTTTAAAACACTTACAAAACTGTATTTAGTTGAGATTTGACGGCAATACTGATCAGTGACATAAATGTGACCGACATTTTGAAATGACCCAGATAGAAAAGAATATGAAAGGATTAGGTACACGTTACTATCATATTCTGTAGTCTTCAAATTTTCCCTTTTAGCCACAATTAGTGGTGTATTAAACGAATAATACATGAGGTAACTTCACCTGTGTGACAGATCAGCAGACGATTCGTGTTCCCGCTTCATAGTAGAAATTATGTTCTCGTAATACGCGCTTACGTCGCCGCTACAGCCCATTTCTTTGATATCTTCAACAGACTTTTCTTCCAAAGATACCTGGGAAATTTCAGCAAAAGTTACTACTTTGCTTACTAAATAGATATTTATCATCAAATAACGCGAGCTCAAAGTGATAACTGCTACAAATCAAGGGAAACCCTATTGGTCTTGAGTGGAGTCGTTCTGTAGGTTTCTGAGATTCTGAGCTCTGTGTTTTTTTTCTTTTGCATCCCCCCACTTATTTCTATTGTCTGAAATCTGTCAACATTAGCAGTTATTAGCCATTTTTCATGATTTTTCTTTTAAAATCAAATTGTTTGAAACTTGATCAATTTAATGTGTTTAAGAAATGCTGTCCAACAATCTCATCCATTCTTTTAGAATGGTTTATTTTTGACGGAAGAACGATGTTTTCATCTCGATCCTTTCGAGATTTATCCTTCTGGAATGCAGTATATAAGATATAGGTTCAGTCAAATGACGTGAGTCTTCTTAAAAAAGGCAAACTTTATTTACACAAGGAACAAGTCTTCAACAATGGAAGTATGAACGAAAGAATGGACTGAATGTATTCCTACCTATCTTATCTAAGGCATCTAAAATGGGCAAAACATTATATTGAGGCTAGAGGCACCGCTGACTACGTCCAATATAAGTAGGTTATTGATTACCGTGGAAGGGTTATTCCAATGCAGAAATAATAGTGCTCTGCTTTTTATGAGCATTTATATTTGACATCAAGTTAGACAGTCAAATAGAAATAATTTGTTTTAGGTATTTTTTCATTTTTGGTTTATTATTCAATAATAAACCCTAAAAACCTCAAAAAAAGTCAAGTCGGCCTAAATTTGAAATCTTTTTAAAGAACTTTCCACGAGGATTCGAATGAGGTCCTAACCAGGTCCGTAGATCAAACCATTCCCGATCTATGGCCCGATTTATGGTGCCAACATTCGCGTTATTTTGGTTTATTATTGTTTTTGTTTTGATCATCAGTAACCTAGTGACGTAGTGATGTAGTAATGTGGATACTGGAGTGAACTCCTAAAAGGCCTTGTAGCCGATACACGGGTTGAAGCATTCTGATCTGCATGAAACGCTGCAAATTCTTTCATTGGGGTTTATTGTTTAATTGGCTTGCGTTCATGATTTGAATTTCCACTAAGCTTTGGAGTGTGCGTGTTTCACAAGTGATAGAGCGATTATTGAATTTCAGGAGGCACACAAATATGATCAACTGATCAATCCAAATAGGTATTTTGATGAGAACAGATTTACGTGCTCTATGCATATATCCTGAAATTCAATAATCGCTCTATCAACTGTGAAACACGCACACTCCAAAGCTCAGTAGAAATTCAAATCACGAACGCAAGCCAATTGAATAATAAACCCAGTGAAAGAATTTGCAGCGTTTTTGATATCTGAATTTATAAATTTTACCGTTGGGTGCATTAATAACCGCATCCACCTCAATGGAAGGGGCAACTATACCATTCCATCACCTCACATGGTAGCAGAGCGTGGTTACAATACCTCACACCCCTTAATGTTCGATTGGAAATCATGTCGAGTTTTTCACGTATCCTATCCCTACAATGACGGATTTTTTTTTCAACCTAATTTTGAAAATCTAGGTGTGATAGTTTCGGAAAAAATCAACTGAATGGAATATCGAATAGGGAAACTCACCTGGAGTTGAACGGAACTGCTCTCCTTTTCTGGGAGTTCTAAGATTGTCGACAGTTTCTGCTTCAGACTACAGATAGTCGTTGACAAACTCATGTTCTCAGTCTTTATGGAAGTGAAGAAAACAACGATATTAACAATGTTATTGTTATTAATGAAATAATGATTTTTGATTATAACATTATTGACGTTTTCCCCCTCTGAACGAAGTAATCCAAGAATGTAGCATTAGGTTCAGTGCAGAAATGGGCATCCCTGATTAACGAATAATTTTACGATTACATTTGCGAATACAAAAGTATTCGTAAAAGTAATCGAATAATTAAAGTCACCAATTACTTCGAATACTTTTTTAATCGCCAAAAGTATTCGAATACAATTGTAATGGATCACAATTGTATTTTATTACTTCTGTATTGGAATACTTTTGCCGATTACAATGGTCCATGCCGTTGATATTTATTTTTGATGTTCGTCGCAGACGGTCTTCTGCCTGAATTTAATTAATAAAAATTGACTTTTATGATAAACCCTGAAAAAAATCTGCATATTACACAAAGTCAGAAGCAGGCATAGCTCATAAATGAACAATAAAATAGACAATAATTTTATGAAAAATTACATTTTTAGATTAGTACAAATTAAGACTTGAACACAAACGATGTTTCACACGTCACAAGTAGCATTAGCATTATTATTGAATGTTCAATTTGCTATGTTATCTCAACCGACTACCTAAGGGAAAGGATATTATTGAACGTAGTTCACAACTGATTTTAGCGAATTTGCAAGAAAAAAAGAAGATATTTAAGAAAAGAAAAGTATTGGAAGAATTAGAAGAACTGAAACTCTTTTTCGATAATCGTGTGGGCATACCTAGTAGTTTTTCTTTGTGAAATCGACCCAAATGGCAACTTGTGAAGTTTGACCATTCCAGCCTAATGGAAAAGTGTGGTGTGTCATGAGGTTACAATTTCCAACAATTTGGTAGGTATTTCTGCGTTTTCCACATTTTTGGTAAATTGAAAAAACTTTAGGCTCATTAAATTGTTTGTGATACAAGTGGGGGTACTTGAAAGGAATAGAAGTTATTGTTATACATAACATAATGAATAATGATTACGGAAACTTAACGGTTTTGTCGAAGTTTCGAAGTGAAAAATGTGCGCAAAAATTGGGATTTTGAGAACAAAGTTGTGTGGGGTATCGTTTTCGATGGATGTTGTAAATTTGGACGCTGGATTGATTGGAATGTGTTTCAACATTCCAATTTCAAGAGCTAAGTACTTATGGTTGAACTGTTAAATTTATTTTTCTCATTCCCACGGCAGGGGTGTTATGACAACAAAAACATAACTTTCCTCTTTCCCTTCACTCAATAACGAAGATTCTTGGACTCTTAGAAGATTCTCAATTCACTTCAAAAAACAAATTAATCGTTATTCGTATCTGTGATCGCAAAAAGTATTCGTTAATCACAATTACTTTAAAAGTATTCGTTAATTACGTTTTTGTGATCGTTAATGATTTCGTCAACGAATAACGATTGCTTCAAAAGTAATCGTTATTAACAAATACTTTTCACGATTACATTTGTAATCGCAAATCCCATCCCTGGTTCAGTGTTATGTCATTAATATACTGATACATTACATAGTGTAAGCAAAACATCTACAGTTAAAGGAAAGTGGTATGATCCAATCCACTGATTTACCTTCAAGAGATCAATCTCATGATTCAATTTTTCGCTGATCACAAACCGCTGATAGTTCCTACTGTCGTTCTCCTCCTGATCTCTTTTGACGCTCAGGGCTGACTTGTATTTTGTGATCTTCTTCATCAACTTCAAAACGTGTTTTTCCATTTTCATTTTCAGTTCTTCGTGCATCGTGTACCGCTCTCTGTGTTTCTCCATGCATTTTTCCAAGTCCTTCAAATTTCTCTTCAAGTTATACATTTCTTGAAGAATGACGGAGCGTTCCGTTTTCAAACCGCTGTTTTCCTCGGTAAGTGTGCTCACCGATTCTGAAAGTTCAGACCTGAACAAAATTTAACGAACTATAAATGTAATGAAACATAAACATGCACGTGTTGGCCAATGGAGAACTCAAGCTTGTGCACGTGTGATGATGACAAGTTCCTTAAATTTACTTACTCGAAATTGTTATTAACTATTGTTTTCTGACCATTTGAAATTTATTAGAAAATTTGTGGTTTCTTGAGTCCTGAGCAACGTTCAAAACTACAACTCTTCAAATAATCTTTTCTGAACTATCTTAAATTCTTTTGTGAAGACCGGAAAATGAAGGTTACAGGTTAGTGGTCAAAAGGCGACCTGATTTTTATTTTTCATTGTTTAAATCTCATTCACTTTTAGACAGATTGGTTCAAATACCTTACACACATATACCAAATAAGGTGACAACTGTAGCCCCACCATCACCAACTGTTTGAAAGGAAGTTTTTCTTCTATATGGGAAGGAAGTTCAGAGTTATGACGGATCATGGGCCATGTTCAAAAGATAAAGCAGGAATCCCCAAGTTCGCTAACTATCGTGACAACTGTTTGTAGGAAGTTGTGACGAAGAAGCAACTATACTCTATACGGAGGAAGTTCAGAGTTATGAATGAAAACCATTATTTTTGAGTCCTAAAAAATCTACTGGATATCTGATAACCACAATATTCTTAGCAAGCTGCATGTCGGTATAGGGCAATGAAAATAATTTTTGAAGCCTGCGAAAACTGTTGCTATAATCAGCGCATCATTCTTCTTAGAAACATGAAAGTTCACGACTAAAACAAAAATGACTCAGACAGACGGTTTGATCAAAATCGTCAAAGAAATGTTTATTTATTTAACAGAAATGATTTTTACTTTGTAATATTATTACTATCAATAAACGTTTTTCTACTTCTTCTATACGGAGGAAGTTCAGAGTTATGAACTAAAACTTATAAGGACAATAACGTCGGCTTACAAGAAAAAGACACTAGGTTCAAAGACCAGCTTTTGAGTGAATCGAATTAAATGTTTGACCCACTCAAAACCATGATATCTTCAACGTAGAAGTTCATAAACTTCTGTTTCGTCGGCCGTACCTAGTTTATTGAACATGTTTTGAAGCAGCCAACACTGCTAGTGCCTATTTGGGTTCAGTTTCAACAAGAGAAACTGTGACCTAATGCCTTTTGCAAGATTAAAACTTAGTGTTTTTTTCCTGGTTATTCTCTCAAAAGCCGAAGAGTTTAATAATTTTTATAACACATCGAATCTTGGCATGGTACCGGAGTAATTGTTCGAATTGCCTCTAATCTTTTGTTACAAAAGGCTGCATGCTTTCTACTGGGATGGAATGAACTTCAGATTTCAGATGGCCCCGCACAAAATAATTCATTGACTTTATTATCAAACACTCTTGTTACGTTCTCATCCAGCTGGATGCGGATCAAAACAAAAAAAAAGAAACTCTTGGCTTCGGATGAGCCAACCATTTAGACATTGTGATGTTTTATCTTTACTTAATTAGATGTTAGATTGGAATATTAGAGACAATTTAAAAACCCGACAGACTGTTGGGAAGCTCATTAAATCGCGAAGCTACACACACCCGCATGCCTACACGTACTTACGTTGTCGGACCAATATCGATTTTCCCTGAAAATTTCAGATTTTTTGCTCCACTCGTTTGGTAGAAATCGGGCGTACGGCGGACGGACGGAAAATTTTTCATTGCAGATTCGGATTCTACACCCTTTGAAACGTAAACCATGAAATTTTCAGCGGGGTTAGACTTTTTTTTTCAACAGCGATTACAATGGTTCATTATTGAATAATAAACCAAAAGATGTCCCTCAATTTGCGCTAATTCAATATTACTGGAAGACGCGAATAGTAATTAACCAGTTTGATACTACAAGTTTAAATGTAGACCATACATTCACTACATCTACACCACAGATGTGATAAATGATTGAATCACTTACCTAGATTTGTCCAATTTTGCAAATTCCAATTTTAGGAGTTTCTCCCGTTTTTGGCTCTTCATTAGGCAACTCCTGACTCTTCGGACTCTCTTCCCCAACTCTCTTTTCTGAACGCAACTTTTAGAAACCGACGCCTTCAGTCGTTTTTTCGACCGTTTTAAACCCTTCACTTTTTCTTCCAAAACCTCGCAAATCATGCGCTGTTGCACTATTTCGCTTTTGTACTTCGCAACCAGCTTTTTGTAGTTTGCAACCTGTGGGCCTAAACTACTGAAATAGTTGCTGCCTTCCGCGACTTTTGGAAAATCGGATTCAGTGTCTTCATAAACCTCTTCGTTTTCCAATAATTGTTCTATAGTTGTTTCAGCTATCGTTAATTTTGTTTCCATTTCTTGCAAAAGTTCAGATTTCTCTCTCAACGACTCAATTAAACGACTGGTCTCCATTTTCATTTCAGCTGACAGTCCTTTCTCATTTTCCAGTTGAGTTTTCAATTCTTCTCTTTCTTTTCTTGATTGCTCTTCAAACTCTCGGTGGACCAATCCCTGGTGGGCCATTACGTGCTGAATCTCAGAGATCTGCGCCTCCTTCTGCTGTAGATAAGCTTCCAAAACGATCACGTAATTGGAATATTCTTCCACTGTAGTTTTCAAAGTGTCCTCCAAAATTTCCCTCGAACTTTTGTGAGACTCTGCCTGCTGTTGTATCTCTTTCATGGCACTCATCAACATTTCATCACTACTTCTCAATTCACCGTTAAGCGCGATCAATGTTTCTTGCAGCAAATTATTGTTCCTCGCCAAGTTCTCCATCGTCAGCTCTTTCGAATGGTTATCTTCTATGGCGTCGAACAAGGAAGTTTCCAACGAGTCCAGCTCAACAGCCTGATCAACCAGTGTCTTTTCAAAAGTGTTAATTTTCGCATTAAGCTTGGAGACTTCTTCCTCGCTTTTCTTAATGCTAAACAAACGACAATGAGCGGCATAAATTCATGAAATTCATTAACGGACAATACGTTTAACGCAGACCTTATATCATAATAAGTAATTATCGCACAGTTAGGCTCTGATTAGGTAGTTAGAATATACAGGGTGATTCCCTCGTAGTGTACGAATTTTTTTTTTGTAAAACTATACCAAAACGCTGCAAATTCTTTCACTGGGGTTTATTATTCAATTGGCTTGCGTTCATGATTTGAATTTCTACTAAGCTTTGGAGTGTGCGTGTTTCACAGGTGATACAGCGATTATTGAATTTCAGGAAATATAGAGCACGTATAGTGATAGTGCAGATTTACATAGAGCACGTAAATCTGTTCTCAACCAAAATACCTATTTGGATTGATCAGTTGATCATATTTGTGTGCCTCCTGAAATTCAATAATCGCTCTATCACCTGACACTGCAAATTCTTTCAGTGGGGTGTATTATTCAATTTTATTCATCGAGTTGCGTTCATATTGAATTTCTACTAAGCTTTGGAGTGTGCGTGTTTTACAGGTGATAGAGCGATTATTGAATTTCAGGAGATATGCATAGACCACGTAAATCGGTTCTCAACCAAAACACCTATTTGGATTGATCAGTTGATGATATTTGTGTGCCTCCTCTATCTACCTTTGGCACATCGCTTAAATTTGGATTTGGGGAAGTTTTAACGCAATACGAGTGCCAAAGGACTTGATAAATTATAGATGTTTTTATTGTGGGGGGGGGGGGGTATTGAGGTTCAATAATAAACGCTGCAAATTCTTTCATGGGGGTTTATTATTCAATTTGAATTTCTACCAAGCTTTGGAGTGTCCCTGTTTCACAGATGATAGAGCGATTATTGAATTTCAGGAGATATGCATAGAGCACGTAAATCGGTTCTCAACCAAAATACCTATTTGGATTGGTCAGTTGATCATATTTGTGTGCCTCCTGAAATTCAATAATCGCTCTATCACCTGTGAAACACGCACACTCCAAAGCTTAGTATAAATTCAAATCATGAACGCAAGCCAATTGAATAATAAACCCCAGTGAAAGAATTTGCAGCGTTTTTACATACCTCTGTACCTCTCGTAGGTGAAGTCGCTCGCTCTTTTTACACATACTACGATGTCAAGTTGTTAACGTTCGCTCTTTTTACGCCCGCCCAAATAGAAATGGCGTGATTTAAATAAACAGAAGGAAGGAAACTATCATCACCTATCAACATAGCTCATTATTATTTATTTCTCCTTACTTCAATATGTATTCATCCGGCATAGATGTCTGAATTAAAATCGAGCATACTGTAGGATGACATTGCACGACGCCATCTTTCTGTTCACATTCAGTTTGGATGGTGCTGTCTTGAATCTGGAGTTCCACTGGTGTTATATTTCCGCCCCACATCTCTTCCTTCAATTTCACTACGACGTTTTTCACGCTCTGCAAGAGGTCTAATTGTTGATCTACAACGAATACCGCACGAAATTAGATTTTGAAGGAGATTTACATCTCAATGTAAATTGGTGTGATGAGAAATATTAAATATTTTCTTGCAAACCTTGAACTAAGTGTTACCTACAGCATCTCAATCAGTATTTTTCGAGTTTGGGTGGCTTTATATTGTGCTTTAAAGGTTGTGAGTCTGCATTTATTGTCAATCGTCGTTTTCACGACCCACAAAAATGGTTTGCTGCGCGATTTAGGGTTGTAGTAACCATCAGCGGAACCAAGCTAAACTTAGTATTCATTTCCATCGTTTCCCGAAGGACGAAGAACTTCGAAAGAGGTGGATTCTTTCTTGCAAGCGAACTGACAATTTTCATTTGACGGTGTTATAACTATTTTAAAGGCTATGCACCGCCATTATTTCACTTTATTTCGCCTTTTATCGATGTAAAGCTGAATTATCTCGAAAACCAATTGAAAATCATGGAAGAAAAGTTGTAGCTCTTGAAATTTCCTCTCGGATGGACTCCTTCCACTTTTCCATAGCTCCAGCCGTTTACGCGCTATGAGCAAAACTAAGTCTGCCCATTCACGGGTACGGGGAAGAAGGTAGCAGTGGCAAAGGGAGTTTCATAGTCAGTAGAGCTCCAATTTGACCCATAAGGTGCAGCACTAGTTTGACCCGTCAAACTCGAACTTTGCTAATAGCGAAGGATTATTGGAACAGCAAGGGGTCACGTGCTGGGGGTCAAAAAAAATTTTAGCATCTCAAGAAAGAGGCCGGTCACGCCGCTCCGGGAGAGGGGCAGGGGGACTCGAGAGCTCTTGTTTGTTTTAAAGATGAAAAGTACAGGTTTTACGGGTCAAACCGGTGTTGTACCTCATTGGTAGGAAATTTCGAGAGCTACAACTTTTCTTCTATGACAATGTTCGATATCTCGAGCGGTTTTCGAGATAATTCAGCTTTACATCGATAAAAGGCGAAATAAAGTGAAATAATGGCGGTGCATAGCCCTTAAAATCGTTATAACTCCGTCAAATGAAAATAACACACAAAACCCGTTGGGGCATTGTAAAACAAATAATTACAAACATTTTAAGACCTCGAACGCCTAATTCTACTGAGCGACTCGGGAGAAATCGCGTTTTTAAGATTTGCGGACGTTATCAGCCAGACAAACAAAACGGACGCTCATTACTTTACCCGTTGCGTTCTTTATTACGAAGAAAATCAGACCGCGTACGCTTAATTTGATCGATTGAAACCGAAGATATAGTCAAAAAACCATGATTAGGTCGCGAAAAATCGAATAAATTGTCGAAATATCATACTGCTTTAGCTTCCAAAACCGTTCATTTTCGGAGGAACTGACCTGGCAGGCCTTTTTTATTGGTTAATGGAAGCAACTACACCAAGTATGAACAAAATCGGAGTAATTTTACGGTTTTAATCTACCAGTGTATGGAGGGACACTCCAAGATTGACTTAGAATCTAATACATGGGTTAATGAATGAATTTGCACCTTTCGATAACAGCTCCAGTCTCTCCGCTGAAGTCACAAGTTTGTTGAGGTGGGAGAAGTACAACATCGTTTCCGGGTTTTGTGGAAAAAGGGTCAACTTTTCAATTTCCTTGTCTTTGGCATCATTGTCACACCGAAGCTCATTAATGATGCCAGTCATCGCTTCAGTGTTGCTAACGTGACTCTCTATGTCTTTTCTGTAAGCCCTGATGCTCTCTGTCAGCGCAATGTTGGTCGTTCTGAATTGGTCCCTCAGTGCCTCTAATTCTGCAACGAGGACTTCAGTATCATGAAGTTTGATTTCCAGTTCAGCGATCAGATTTGACTTTTCCTGTAAGGATTTCCTAAGATCTTCTATTTCTTGATTCAGGAATTCCTGCGCAACATGAAGAAATTATAAACATACGAGTATATCAAATGAATCTCATATAATAATTTCTGTAAAGGTCAGGTTTGGTTGAGCAAGAAATTAATTCCATTTCATTTTAATGTATCATAAATGGGGATCTGGTTTTTTGGGATGTGGATCCACAGTTTCCACATTTTGTGCATTAATGGATAAAAACTCAGTCACCTTACCTTAGATTGACCAAAGCAAACCATCGGACCACCAGATAGGTATTCACCCTTAATTTTGTATAGTTTTTTTTTTTGTTTTTTTAATGTTTTATTTATATAAATTCCAAACAAAATGCCGATAATCTAAACATTTTACGGCTGTAGCACTTAGCTATGAGCCGGAGTTCAGGTAAAGTTTACCTTACACAAAACACCCGATCTGCTGATGCTTAGGAACCAGCAGCTGGTAAATAATTAATATAATAACGATAATTCAATATAACGGTGTTAATATAACTATTGGTACATTCACAAGAACAATCGATTGATATTAAAAAAATGCAAGAAATAAATAAATACTGTACACTCAATTCACTATAACTAATAAATTCCAAACATCCCACACCTAATAATTCCACTCCTCTACCAGGACAGTTCTATAATTCAGCCTTTACAATATACCTTCCCAGAGCCAACCAATTTCTACCATTCAAATATTCTATTGCGTCCTCCTCTGCCAGGTATTGAGAACCGAACTGTTCTCTCCGAATACCCCTCAAAATATGACACTGTGCCAAGAAATGAAGCACCGTTTCGTCATCCCCGGAATCGCAAAGCGGACAAGTATATACCCTATCTGGAATCCACGGCTTAAAATTTAAATTGATCATCTCGCAACGGGCTCTACAAATGTTTCTTACTGCTAAGTGGCTGAGATTATTTTCACTTAAATAACTGGGAGGACCTAAGTGCTGATAAAGTTTATGGAATTGGGCAGCTCCTGCTCTTTCTCTGCATTGTTGCACAAATCTACTTTTTTCTAGCTCTATAACCTTCCTTATTTGGTGCAAAACATTCTTAAGTTCGCCGGGATTAATGTTCAACTCCACTGCGTGCCTTTCTGCCAACTCATTCCAAGCTGCCATCCCTGAAACATTCTTTCTAATAACTTCACGGGCAATTACATTAGTGAGTCAAGATCTGGGGCTTTGTAAGGTTTTCGCAATGTAGTCCAAACAAAGATTGTAGATGTACATTGGCTCCACCCCACTCTCCAGATAAACCATATAATCTGGGGTATTTGACGGTAAAGAGAACAATTATTTAATAACAAATTTTAACAACATTTCCACCTGCATATATGTTGCATACCCACAAACTTGCACATCATCGAGCGGTTGACAGATTTAAAAACAGTATATTTTGCCTCCATAGGAATATAACTATTTTCTATAAATTGTGACCATACTGAGTTCAATCCAAGTTTTGCAACTGCGAGTTTTGATGAAAAGTGCCCTTTCATATTTAACTGCGGCGTAAAATCCACACCTAAGTATTTATAATTTTTTACCACTTCGATTTCGACTCCATTCAAGTACCAACATTTCTTTCTCGACTTCTTCCCTCCGTGTTTCTTGAATATCATTATTTTTTATTTTTCTAAATTTACTAATAAACTCCACTGTACTGTATATTGATATAATCGATCTATCATGATTTGCAAAACTTTCGGATCATAACACCATCTGCAAAGCTCAATACGTTGAAACGGACCCCTCCACAAAACCAGTATAAACAAACAAGGAGACAACTTATCCCCCTGTCTGACCCCTACGTGGGTATCAAACGAGCCTGATAACCCCGCCTTCGTCCATACATGGGCATAAGTGTGTCTGTACAAACTTTCAATGGCATCGATAAATTTAGTCGAAACACTTATCTGGCGCAACTTTTTTTTGCAACTAATTTTGTATAGTACCAGTAATTAAAAGTTACTGTATTATGTTCATTTAATTTGGTGAAGAGATGGTTACTCAACCTCACCATTATGTGATTTCATGTGAAAGAGGTTTTAAAGCAATTTAGTTTTGTTCCAAATTGTAGTAGCAACCTCCAAGTTGTTAAATTCCTCACTTCTTTGTTTTGAAAACACTCAGTCAGCGATGTGATCTTGGCTGTAAGCTCTTCCACTGTGACTGTTTGCTTCTCCAGAACGACTCCTAGATCCCTGATTTTTTCGTCTTTAGCGGCGAGTCGATCACGGAGGAGAGTCTTCTCGAACGCACTCTCTTCAGCAGCTTTCAGTTGCAGCTCCAACTCAGCTGCTGCGTTCTCCTTAACAAATAACATTCACAATAACCAACAACGCTGATTGGTGGGTTAATGCTATAAATAACTTTTTCATGCAGTATATAAAATTGCGTGATGTTGGGCGAAATAGTTACAACTAAAAACTAGCCTTAGTTATTGTGGGAGGAGGAAGAGACTAGGTAGAAATTATGTTTAATTACAGCACGGGTGTGTGGTGAAACGTCAAAGAAGGGATTTGTTCCTCTAGTTGTCATCTCAACTTATTTTCAAAAGCCACGGAAAGTCTTTCCCTTGGGAGGAACAAGTAAAGCATGTTAAGAAGACATGATGGTAGCAACTGGATAAACTAATTTAATTGCAAAGAACTTCATACTTGCACATCTCAGGGAGGTACTTCCATATCAAACAGGATGATGCTTACTCTAAGCTCAAGAAAATAAATGCAGGTGTACCACAAGGACGTGTATTAGGCCCACTCCTGTACCTCTTGTACACATGCGATTTACCAGAGTTCCCAGGAAACATCACGGCAACTTTTGCTGACGACAGTGCAATCCAGGCAGTTGGAGACAGCAATCACGAATCAATCAGCAAACTTAACAGATCCATCTCTAAAATTAGTCATTGGATGTCCAAATGGAGAATAAGGTTAAATGAGGCAAAGTCGGTGGATGTTGATTTCACCAACCAGTGGCGTAACGTTTTTCAGCGGGCCCCCCCGCAAAATATTTTCGGGGACCCTCCCCATAAGTATCAATATGGTATACAATTAACAACATGATGAAAAACATTAAACTCCCGCAATCCGTACTAACCTCAAGATCTCAAATGTTTGTTTACATTGTAACCACCGCTCAGGAGAAGGCGGGGATACCTACCCACGTAGTACGCACCTTCGCAACTCTTGACACCTTAGCTACTATACACCCTTCCTCACCTCAATGAACCTACATTACCGTTGATGTTTATAAACTTGATGTTACATATTGGAATTTTTCTGTGTATCGTTAGTTCCGCTTTATTCTTTAAAATTTAAAAAAAAATGAATTTTGCTAGAGCGGGCCCGTTCCCGGGCCCCCTTGTAGCCCGGGCCCCCCGCATCGCGGGGTTTGCGGGGGTGTACGTTACGCCCCTGTCACCAACCAGAAAATCAACTACATCCCTCTGAACCTCAACAACGTGGCAATTCTCTATTCGAATGAAGCCAAATATCTGAGCATGAGGCTTGACGCCAAGCTCAGGTGAAAAAAACATATGAAGGCCGAACTGGTGATAAAACTTGGAAAAGTGTACTGGCTTATTAGCAGGCGATCCTCTATGACCATTGGTAACGAGCTGCTTCTGTATAATCAAGAACTTAAGCCAGTTTGGACGTATGGAGCACAGTAGTGGGGCTGTACAGCCTGTGCCGATGAGATAATTCGTGAAATAAAGAACATGAAGAAAACTACGTGGAACGAATCGTAAATTATGACGCAGGTAATCTATTTCTTTTCAATACTAGGTGTTGTGAATCCAACATATGTACATATTACAACCGAACAAACGAGCTCGGAACCAAGCGTGCGGAAGCGACGCCTTCACAAATGACCGTTGTGGTCAGGTGACATGGCGTCACTCCCCTGGCCTGTATATAAGCCCTTGGGCCGCAGGCTTGGCTCTCTAGTCTTTCACACTCATTCAACGTGTTCACGTCTCTCGTCGAACCTACAAACTTTCCCAACAACTCTCTCTTTCCTTACCCAAGATATTCAAAAGTCACGGTTGTTTCATTACTTACCGGCTGGAGAATATCTTCCCTTCTTGCCCACGGGTGCTTGCAAAAGTTTCCGGACCAAGAGCACTCCTACCTAACCGATTGGGAACTCGGTTGTTTCATTACTTACCGGGTTCTCAATACACCTCACTGATTAGGAACTCACGGTTGTTTAATAATTTACCGGGTTCTTAATATCTCCAAATATTAACTCACGGTTGTTTCATTACATACCGGGTTAATATTATTCCTGCTACTGTTGCTACGGGTTTCTTTGTATAAAGTTTTCCGGCTCCAGTAGTACAACCTTCTCCTTCACTTTCATCTCACGCCAACCTTTTCCTATATCTAAATTCCAAATTCTTATTGTTTATGAACTTTTCCAATTTCACTATAAACTCTGTTCATAACACTAGGTACCTAAATAACCTCATTGACGTTTAATAGGTAATCTATACTGACCTACCTATAAAATAGTACAGGCTCTAAGGCCTAATGAATTACAAAGTAAGTACAATGGGTGATTCCTATTTTACGAGACAATCGCTGTTCTTCATTGATAAATAATTTTCTGTTCAACTTTACCCAAAAATTATTTTTGTAGTTATGTGGTAACTAGGCCTACTCATGGCTGTCATAAAGTTCGGCTACTCTTCATTTTACATGCCGGTAATTGATCGAAATGTACCTCTAATCTCATTGTCATGGTCTGTCCGTGAGTCAGAATTTGATCTTAATCCGAAATTTTATCCGCTCAAAGTACGTTTTACCGGAAATATTTCAACTAGTATTTTTTTAGAATTACTTAGGATTTTAGTGCGCTTAAAACCCGATATTTTTTCTTCTCTATATCCTTTGAGGATCTTATCATTGTTGATCCTCAACTGCACAAGATCAAGGGAGCTAATGGGGTTGGGGAGACCATATCTCGTCACCAGGTTACCATAGTGCTCTGACCAAAATATGCCTTTCCGTCCAATCTCCACAGCAACTATTCTTGGGAGACGTGAACTCGGCATGCCTGCCACCCTGGAGATGTATCTGAGATGAAGACTCATGGTGAACAAGGATACAGCACCCAGTTCCTTCTCAAGATAAACCAAATAGTTGGGAGCACACATCGGCAAGTAGAACAGCTTCTTCAAGAACAACAACTGTACAGCCTCGACACTACCCCCAAGATACCCGCATGTCTGTCCACCGTACCCCAAAATTGCCCTCATTACAGCGTTAAAAACTTGCAGTTTTGCCTGTAGTGGTATGTCCGGGTTCGCAAATGCCTTTCCCCAAACAGCGTTCATGGCGTACTTACATGGCAGTGTGATTTTTAAATGGAGTTTTAAATTGCAAGGGAATAAGGAAATCCTGTAATGTCAAATCAGCATGATGAATGAAATCGAGGATGCCTCCAGCTTCTCCTCACTATGGTGCATGGTCTCTGATGGTAAAGATGAGTGATGGAGGGCAACTTCACATCTCTAGGCTAGGAGTGTACCTAAGCAGGAACAACCTTTCTCTTCTAGGGCAGACTCCTTTCTTTTGCCCGACTTAAAAAGTGTTAGTAGGATAATATATAATTATGTAACATTCAATATTGATTAAACTCAACAAGCTGAATGAACTAAACTAGATGTTCATTGTGCAATTTTCGCTTTTATCGGAGTTATTTTTACCTTGGCTCTCAACTTGTCCAAGAGCATAACCCTTTCCGCTTCCCGCTCCTGGACGTTTTTAGACAGTTCAGCTTTCTCAACCATCAGTTTGTCATGAGCTCGACGGATCTCTGAATTCTGTTTAAAAATAATAACAATAAATTTTAAAAACTTTCAAGAAGAAGAGTGAGGAGCAATGAAACACCAAAATAAGCTTTTCAACATGTGATGGATATGGTTAGTTGGCCCCTTCCCGATTTTAGAATCTGTCGCCTTGGGAGATGAATCGGACGCCTGCAAGCGTCTAGATCATCCTCTGAGCGTGCCAGACCATTATCAAAGCATCCAGCTCATTGGAAGGGGCAACTATACCATTCCATCACCTCACAAACATCTAAAACTGCACACATTGTTATCCATACATCTTAACGCTTCATTTATTTCTTCTAGGTATTTCGAAGATTCCTGTATTTCTTAAGACATTATATTACACGCAACCACATTCTACGTTCGTTTTCAATGTTCCGAAACAATTGTATGGAATGATTATGTTTTCCCAGTGTCTAAAGAAATCAAAATGACTTGACTCCCTCACTAGTTTAATGGAAAAGTTCCAACAAATTACCCAAGGGCTCGTGATCATTTGGCAATCCACCAGTAGATCTAGGTATAAATTGTACTAGATGATGAGCCTTGGAGTAAGTTTTTGGCTTCAAGATGGAAAAGTGGGGTGTGTATGATATTGAAAAAATTAGATTGGATACCCGAGTCCCATTATGCAAATTATTTTCGCGGAAAGGATCCCATTTTATCTGACAGGAGTTAAATGAAATTCTGAAATCTGAATTGGCGCCTCCAGCATGTTAAGCCACGAAGGCAACGCAGTACCGATTCCGAAATCCCTATGCTATCTACGAATAGTCGAAAATATAACATACCAAATGACATATCAAACATTCGAAATAAATTTGTGGTTGTCTTTGGATGGCTGTCAACAGTTCAGAGGATTAGAAATGCAATGAAAAGATACCTACTAGTTGTTGGAAAATAATGGTTGGAAAAAGTAAAAAAATACAATTCAACTTAGCCAACATTGGACGCCGTAAGTTCCTATGTTCAACTCTAGCACACATGGTGGGGATCCTATTGCTACTGCTATTTGAAGTTTATGTTAAGACTACATAAAGTCAACTATTGACAAGATGACTACCACACCAGGGCAATCTCTTGAAATTGATCGGAAATCGAAAATAGTTTTGTCCGTTACAACCATACAAAGAAAGTCTGATCTTTCAGGATGGTATGTACGCAACATGATTCTGGGTAGCATATTTTATATTTCCCATTTTTTCAAATCACAGAGGTCATCCAATACGATCACTGGCAAGGTAGTCTGAAATATAACAATCAGACCACTTCGTGTAATCATTTGCAGGGTCTTTTATTTCACGTTTCTAGCAGTGATATAAAAATCTAATTACCCATTTGCGGATATTGGAGAACATTTCCACTTTTCTGGTCAGATGTTCAATTTCAATTTTGGCTCTCCTCAACTCTTTCTCAACGTTGTTATCAACTGTGGTACTTCCTCCCTCTTCAGAAGCTTTGAGATTCTCCAAATACTCCATTTGGACTTTCAAATTCTTCACCAGATCCCTCAAATTGTCCACTTCGGCATTCGTCTTCGTTCTTTCTTTGATCAAGTTGTTCTGGTGGGAAAGTATAACACATCAGCGCAATGGGGGGTTTCGGGCGAGTCGAAAGTTTGCACTGTTTGGCTATTTAGATTAGTCGTCTAATTTAAATTGTGGCCGAGCTCATTATGTCCTTATTAAAAATGGTAAGGTGCGTATACAAATACAAACTAAACGAATCGAAAATAAGCGTGTACCATTTTAAAATGTTTTCACTTTTTTCTCGAAAATTCTATCACTTTGTGATCACTAAAGAATGAACGTTTATGCTAATGGGAAACTATCTAGATAATTCAAAGCAGCAGTCTGCTAGCAAGAACAATTAACAAATATTTTTGTTTTTGTTAACAACGTACTCGAACTTATTGAGAGAGAGAGAGAGAAACTTGCTTTATTAACCAAAATTGTTGTTTACATTATACAAGATAAATTAAGCAAAATAGGCATGGTCAAAACCGTCTGCCGAGGTAGGCCTTGATTAATATTTACATTTTTCACTACATAGAAACAAAACAAATGAATAGTAGTAAGTATGCTTAACAATAAAACAAAGTAATAATAAATAAATAGTAATAGGAACAAAGTTCTAATATTAGGCTGGTTATTAATAATAAATACAGTCCAACCAAAGTTAAAACCAATTAAGTTCCCTCATCAACTCCCCTCTGTACCTCCACGCAGCACCAGCAAAAGAGGCCAACGCATTCCAGTTCTCCCGGTTATCCAGCATTTCAAGAAAGCTAGTTCCCCCATTTCTCTTATACCCAGATGCCTAACCCTAAATTCCATCAGAATAGGACACTTCGCCACAAAATGAAAAACATCCTCCCTTACTCGCATTTTGCATATTGCACACTCGTCCCTATCCCTCTCTATGGAAGGTTGGTAATTCAAACCCAGTCATTCTTTTATAGATCACAAAATCCATCTTATCGTCCAAAGGCATGTCACATCTGTTGCTCTGAGTTGCGCTGAGTCACACTGGGTGAATCGTGCTGCAAACGCGAATACCAACACCGGGAAAGAGATGAAGATGATTACTGCAAGAATTGCTCTCTATACCCATCCTGTATCTTCCGTATTAGCTCCTTACCCCCTCCTCTTATCGGAATTCCTTGTCCTCCAATTAGCTTGTGATCATACGTGCGTTCTAAACTCAACCATTCTTTACACCATGACACTTGATGAGGCACAACCTCAGTTGCTACTATACGGGGGAATCTATATTCCGGCAATTTAAAAACAGCATATATATAATCCATGTGCAGCTTCAAGCATTATAAATACAAAGGATAGGAGTTTGTTTCCAAATATATAAAGTAATTTGGTGTCTATTCAGGCAGCCAAAATAATTTCTTTATAAAAAAGCGAGAAAAACTTTTCCAGATCCTCGTGTTTACCGATTCCCCAAACTTGTGCCCCGTACGTCAGTATTGCTCTAAAAACCGCCTGGAAAACGTCCCATTTCGCCTTGAAAGGTACTTCTTTGTTACAAATTGGCCCGCACCAAGGGGAATTAAGCCCAAATTTAGCTACCTGTACATTTTCTCGACAGTGCTTTGTAAATGACAAGCGGGGAGTTAACGTGACACCTAGGTATTTAAATTGATACACAACCTCAATTTCCTGACCTTTGAAGGTCCATGCTTCTCTCTGCGAATTGCGCCCTCCCTTCCGAAAAATCATGATTTTCGATTTGCTAAGATTCAGAAATAAATTCAATTTTTCACAATACCCCTCCAACCAATCAATTGAGCGCTGAGTATAATAATATATTCGAACTTATTGTTAATAACATATTCGGGCGAAACCAATATCCCAAGTTGACGCCCGGTAAAGTCTTAGCGTAGAAAACGATTTCTGCCTTGCTCTTGTTCATTCCCAGTCCCACCAAAGCTTCCTTCCTTCCGGGGGAGCTGATCGTCCCATCGAGACCTCTGCCGCAGTCTGGTAATCAACTGCACAAGGGATCCTGCCCTATCATCCAGCGACTGCTTCCCAAAATCCTGAGATGTCAACGACTCCAACTTACGCCTGTACTACTCCTTTAGGCAATGCACCCACCAATATTTGAATCGTCTCATTTTTACGACATAGCAGTCCAGAAAAGTTATAATTGCGAGGGGGGCTCAACAATTATAAACCCTTGTGCAGTAATTTGCGCCTTTTTATTACTGTGGATGTCCCCGGCTCTTTTTTCACATTACGTGGTGACAACGAAGGTGAAATCCGTCTCAAGCGAAACAAACCACTGGATTTAGTTGTGCTGCGCGAATAGAAGTGCAATCGAACTCAGTGCTAATTAATTGAGCTATATAATAAAGGGCTAGGTTTTGCTGTAAACCTACCCTCTTGGAGTGTACCTTTATTGATATGTAAAATTGCTAGATTAAATGTATTTGATTTTTCAGTTGCAATTAATAAATCACGAAAAAAAACGTTATTGCAATTACAAAAGTTACAACTTCGGTTCATTATTTTCAATAATGCACCTTTGTGATTTGAAAAGAAACTGACCCCCCCCCCCCCCCACATCTAAATTTGTTATTTTCATTCATCTCTCCATCAGATCCTACAGAGCTGTAACAAGACTGTTCTAGAATCAAAAAGAACCTCCATAAGTATATTTGGATTGCTATGGAAGTTTATGAAATTACCATGGATCTATGAAATCTAAATTTTCATATTTAAGCGTTAAAAAAAGTAGATTTGTTTCAAACAAGCGTTGTTTCGTCTCCTCCAAAGACAAGCGTAACTCTTTAATTTTTTATCAGATTTTTCCTACCACCTTATAGTTCAACAAATTTCAGCGGTTTTGTTGAGAACAACATATTCGCAGGGCAGCGTAATATCCGTAATATTTTATTTGGTATTTATTTATAAAAGTGGTGAATATTAAAACATTTCAAACCCTAAGTTGTGGGGTGAGGTGAAAAAAACAACATGTGTGCCTTGAAATAATACTTACATTGATGTTTTCTAGCTCTTCAATTTCCTCTTTGGCTTCGAATAATTTGTTGTTCAATTTTATTATTTCGTGATCGGTCTCGTCTAGCTGAAAACCAGAATACTTAGTTTTCACAAGGAAATTTTGTAACGCGAATGTTCATTCTCGTTATCACAAATTGTGACATTGCACTTCCTCTAACTGAACTTGATTAGATATAAATCCAAACATACTTACCAGTGGTATAATTAGTTTTTATTTTTTAGAGGGAACTTTATTGAGGAAATTGAGATTTTATGCAAAAGAACGTGTGATTTCAAGCACATTTGGGTTTTCTTTAATTCGCAAGAATTGTTCAAAATATGCGAATGGAGTCGACCGCACAGTGAAGGTCACGGTGGTTCTGGCGGATCATATCCCCGCATGGTGAGTATTAATGGTTGACATCAAAATTTCAAAATTCCACCGATTTGGAGGTGTTTTGGATTTCGGATTTCTTATAGCAGCTCCTGGAAACTAAAACATTTTATTATCTGGAAGATATGCCCCTGGATCAGAGGAGGGGTCCATGGGTCCAAATGGATGGGTGCCCAGCTCACAAGGTCGTACCGTCACAGAGTGGATCCGATGGGCCGACGCCCTTTAACTGTTTCCTCTAAACCCATTTTGGATTGGGGGTGTCACAAGCTCCCTAAATTTGGACAAGAGGGGACTCTTGTTTGGAGACAAGAAGTTCGTACCGTCACAGATGGATCCGATAAGGGATGGGAGAAGCCCCTGGTCACTGAGACCGCTAGGATCTATTGTGACGCTGTCCCCATTTTAATTCAAAACCTTATTAATAACCTCTTCATTCACAAAGTGTAGGAGGTTTTCAGGCGTTTCCAAGGCAATATCATTGGGTCCCTTCCCGAAATGCCGGAATCTAGTTGATGCAACAGCAGGACAATTACAGAGGATGTGTTCTGCTGTTTCCGCCTCTTCGCAGCAGAGTCGGCATTCTACTGTCCTGGCCTTACCCATTTTGTTTAGGGGGTACGTTATAGGGCAGTGGCCAGTAAGAAGACCCACTAGTTTGCGAAGGTCTTTGCGCCTCAATGATAGAAGGGCTTTTGCGCGTTTCCTTGAAATAGAGAGGAACCGTTCGGCCTGCCTCTGCTTAGGAGTGTTGTGCCAGTATTCTGTGCGTGTTTTGTCCTCCCATTTCTGAACCTGTTGAGTTACATAACTCTTGGTAACCCCTAGTTGGGGTTCCGGTGCAATTGGGTTGGACTCTGATTCATTTTAGCAAGGCGATCAGCTTCCTCGTTTCCCTCTATTCCCTCATGACTCGGCACCCATAGCAGCGTTAGTTTGTTACCCTGGGCTGCAGCCTTGAGGGAGTTTAGGCAACTCCAATTACTGTTAAAGACTGAAACGATGGGAAATTCAATGCTCTTTGCAACGGCATCCTTAGATGTGAAAATACTTCAAAAACGCCGGAGTTACGGCCATTTTAGTGACTTAAGGTCGAAAACACTAAAAAAAACCTAAAAGTGAAATGAATCGAAAACTAAACCTCTAAAAAAAATTCTAAGAGGCACTTTTTGTTGGAAACTAGTTGTAGAACACGTGTGCAAAGTTTTTCGGATCATACGCGGGACACCCGGTATCAGGAGGTGCTCATACATACGCAATTATGAGACAGTAATTGTTTCATTGGTGTGAGAATTGGTAATGTTCTTGAAAGATGATCGTTTTGACAGAATGCAGTTAGCTTAACGTGTGCCACTCACAATGTTATCGGCTGAAAACGATCCTTTGTTGATCAGAAAGTGACGACGGTTAGCCGAGTTTCTCTCAACGAACTTGGTTTCCTCGGAACTTCCCTTAGTGTTATCTTCGCCTCCGCTTGAGGACTGTGAAAAAAAATGGGTATGTGTACGAAAGATAACGAGATATATGTACTAGAGGTTTTACACAACATTTCGAACTGAATATGAAAATGAATTGCTAGGTACCATAAAACCAGCCGAAAACCCGAAAATGCTATTTTCTGTTACTGAAATTTTAGTGCAGTTGTGCGACAATTCTCGGGAATTTCGAACTGCTCTTCGGGAGGGGAGATGAATTGAGTAATAGGCAATCCATTTAACCGCTGCTCTTAATGCCTATACTGCTGATTTGTATTCTTTTTCGGTTCGGTTAAAAATTTTGGTCTAATTTTGAAACATTATGAACTTTCACATTTATTGATTTATTATTCACATTTAACTGGTGATAAATCGTTACATCTCTAATCTGGTTTTTGTTTTACTCTTTTCAATAATAAGCCTTGGTAATCATGTAGCAAAAATTCATCATAATCCCTCCCCCCCCCCTCCCCCGTGAGCAAGCGGGATATAATTTGGTTGCCGAAACGATTGAGATGGTTCCCAGACCAGTCCCAACTCATCTGAATTAGAAAATATCGGTTTCAAGGATGAAAATGGTAAAAACGGGTGAAAAAATTTTAAATCCTGATTTTTTCATTTTCCTTGGAGTGAAGAAAAGTTTTAGTGGTTTCGGTTGATGGGGGGGCAGTATAATAATTATCTGTCAAATAAATTGCGCCTTTTTTTTAAATCACAATTTTGATGTTTATTCGCAAAGCTCTCTTGCGCAATTAACCTTGTCAGGGAGGATGATGGAGGGCGGTCTAAGTCACTCGCGACGAAGTTATGGAAACCCGTTTTAAATGGAAACAGAGTAAAATAGAACGTTGTCTAGAATAGAGTATATTTCCACGAAAATAATTATTACACAGTTAAATCGATTTCGACGGTTGGGTCATGTTCACACGAAATCGATTTAACTGTGTACCTACTCATTATTTTCGTGGAAATATATACAACGTTCTATTTTACTCCGTTTTTATTAGGAAAAATTAAAAGTAAGTAAAGTAAACAAGGAATTTCAACTTGGATTTTTTTCCGACTACCCGGAGGTGTCGCGGACGTCGCACAGTGGAAAATATGACCCATTTAGGTGGACCAAATTCTGAAGCTTGTCCATATTCAACCTTTGGGTTCTCAGATTACGGAAAAAATTATTTAAAAAATCTTATCAATTTTTTGACACGATTGACGAGCACACAGTGGTCTAAAATCAAATTGATTTGCTAAAATTTTACTGAAAAAAATTATGGAACACTTAAAACGCAAAAAACCGCTACTCTTCTTTGCAACATTTAAAAACTAGAAGGATTGATGAAACAAATCCTGCAAACAAATCCTTGGGGTTCATAGTTTTTCGTTAATGAATAGGAGCATACATTTACAAATTGCTAAATTAAATCCACAGGGAGAATGCAATGTATATTCAGTCATGAATGTAGAAATGTAATGTCTTTCCTGTCTCAGCAATGTCCATTGTTGAACAAAAGCAACAAAACTTTGCGCTACACACACCTTGAACATGATGAATGGCAATCGAATAAAGATAATCCCACTGCCGGTTATTAGGCACTTGTGTACAAATGATTGATTCACTCCTTTACTATGCGTTTGTAAATACGGTTCGACGGGAAATATTAGTATTCAGGGTTTCAATAACTAATGATGAAAAGGTAAAGCTCTCAGAAATTCCAAACTTTTGACTTGACTTTAGTCCACCTAAATCGGTCATATTTTCCTCTGTGCGTGCCAGCCGCCCTCTAGAGAGGATCGGAACTAGGTCTGACGATTTCGCTCGTGGCTTCCCATTGCCTCACGCCCCTGGGTTGGGAGCGATTTGGATTCACGTGATATCGAGATCAGAAATGAACTGTCTAACTACAGGACAGCTATACAACTGTCTACTTATAGCCTGTGTACACAATTCATACGATCACAAAAGCTTGTCGCGAGATTCAGGCTTGTGTAAAATAACTAGTTCCTAGGTACCTATTTCATTGACCAACTTATTCCGATAAGTTAATTTTTCATTTCAGTTTAATTAGGAAAATACTTACAGATACCTATCTAGTACCTACTTACGCAAACGTCGTTAAAAAACTTACCTGCTAGAGCTTACAATAAAAGCTTACTTATAAACAAAACTATTTTGTTTAGAAGTCTGAAGTATTAAAACCCAACATAGGTACGTCCCTTTAATGCATACATAGGGTATTTAGCAATATGTTTGTTGGGATAACCCAATGTTGCATTATGACTCACAGCAAGTTCTGCCATGGCTTCAAATATATACTCTGTCCTTTTCCTAGGATCCAAACTCCAGGCCCTAGGATCCGCGAAGGAATTGGCCCATCTCATCCTTCCAGAGCTCATTTTCTTCACGCCTTTGCTTTGCGTCTTGTGTCTGACAATTCGTTCCCGGTATGTGGTGAGTGACATCATCGATGAACTGCCCGGCTAGTCCCCGCGGTGGATGCCAATTATTGATCGACCACTAGGTATCAACTGTTAGTTGTACGTCAGTCGCTAATATTTTACTTAGTTAATGGATAATTCTAAGCGAGTTCAAACAACGAGGCGAATACGTTACTAGGAAATTCATTGAGTTTCTGAGGTGTTTTTCATATGGAATAACATCATGCGTATTGTAGAGGAACCTATTAGTTTTATTCTATTGAACGTTCCTCGCCAACAATTGGTCGAAATCCTACTCCCAGGTGATGATGTGGGCAAGAGTGAAAACTCAATTCTCGGTTCATTTAGCAGTTTCCGTCAGGCTAAGGGGCCCAAGGAAAAAAAAACGAAAATCAGATTAGTTTGGCAAAATCAATTTGAATTTTTGGCATATTATCAAATTGAAAATTTTGGCAAATTAATTTGAACCGTTGGCACAAATCAATTTCAATATTTTTGGCATCTCAATTTCAACTTTCGGCGACTCAATTTCAACTTCTGGCATACCACTTCGAGCTTTTGGCATATCAATTTATACTTTTCACAAATCCCAACTAACCCAACATTCCACCCCATTTTATGATCAAAAAAGTTTTTTCTCTCGTTTTATTCTATTGTTCTTCTGATATACCTTGTTAAAAAAAAATGCAATTCAACCTATACAGGGTGTTACATTTCGTGACGGTCACAGGCCAGGAGAAGATTCTACTGAAAATTTCTGATCCAAAATTTTTTGTACACCCTTGAAAATTCGTTTTTTTTTCAAATTTAAGATTTTTCTCGTTTTTTCGACCATACCGCATTGAAATGGCCATATCTCCCACATTTTGCTTGCGATTTTAAATCTGATTCAACTATTGGAAAGAGCGTTAAATTTCCTATCGCCCTAATGGGGAACCAACTTTTTTGAGCCGGCGAAATGGGTGACAAATGAGCTTGAAAATGGCACATTGTCAAATAGGGGAGATCTCGACTTTCTTCAAACGCTTATTTTTTTCTCGTGATTTTATTTATTGCAACTGATTCGAGCAATATTTTATCTCATAAATGGACACGATGTACAGGGTGAGATTTCAACAAAACAACCCTTCAGAGTAACACACTGTTAACTGGAACACACTTCACTATAACTTGCACAGCACTGTCAAGTCCAGTGGCTTGTTATGCTTGAGATGCCGCAGTCTCCTTCGTTGTCCAGAACGTTGAGCATCTCCGGGTTCTTGTGCTGATGGGGGCTTTTAAGTGCTTCTGGGCGTATTTCATGATGATTTCGTTGACTGTTTCCAGTCTTAGGTCATGAATGTCATCATTTCGCATATACTAGGGGGCACCAACTATGCTTCTTAGGATTTTGTTCTGACAAGTTTGTATTTTCTTTATGTTAGTCTTTTTGGCACAGCTGAAGCAAAACGGTCACTTCAGAAAGCAAAACCGACAGAGATTTCTCACTTTGCCCAGTAACGGGCGTTTATAAGATGTTTAAAGTGGAGATGGTTCGAAGCTGGCAGAAAGTATAAGGTAACTATCCAACCGGAGCTAACTATAAAGAAATGTTTCCTGCCATAAAGCCAAGACCCTGGTTCGACGATATAAGAAGTATGCGTAGAAACTTCTACAAAACCATTTCACGGCTTCGAACTGGACACTGTTTGACCAGATCGTATATACATCGTATCAATCCAACTGAATCGTCCGCCGGCCAGCTTCGCTTAGAAGAGGACGAGACGGCCGAACATATCATTTCGATGCGTTCTGTGAATATCCCCAATTGAGAAGAACTGCTGAAAATTTTATACGAGAAGGTGCACGATATTTTCAATCTTGCTCATTTAATTGCAAGTAATAACGTTGAAATACATAAATAAATATATTTATTTTTTAATAATATTACTAGAAATCTGTAAAATAACATACGTGAGTTCTATGCATGTTAGGTATGTAAGATATTGTAAACAAATTATTTAAATTATGATAATTATGTATAAATGTTATGGCTGTACGATGAATTTCGAAGCCAAATATCATAAAAGGGGGAAAAATTAATAATCGAAATCCTTCTTTTTTACTCCAATGTAAGTCTAGTTGTGCAATAAACTTCAACAATTTTGAATTTGATGCCGGCAAGGTGGAGGAGGATGATGGCCGATCCATTCATACGTACTAGAACTTTCAGACTTTTGTGGTTTTTTCCTTCGATTAAGAATTTGGTCTAGTTTTAAAAAATACTTAGTAGAAAAAGTCTTTGTAATTACGTTTATAAATGTGATCATGTAAAACCCGGACATTAGGGACATCCCTGTTATGCATGTATTACATACCAATCTGCTTTTATAATTGAGATTAACAAATATTTCAGAGCTTTTAATTTTCGTTATGAAACCGCTCTCATAACGAAAATAAAGAGCATTCACCCCTGTGAATGGAGGGGTTAACCTTAGTATTAATCATAACGGATATCAAATCAACATATAAAAGGTAGACAGATATAACATCTTCACTGTTTTCATCTGATTTTATAGAATTTTTTATTTTGAATTTCCTATTGGGAGGAGGTTAAAAATATCCCATTCAAGCACTGTTCATCCGCCATACCTTTTTTGGTTCGGTTGACAATTCTTTCCGTGCTTTGAAACATACTTATTTAAGAATTTGATTGTGGAAGTGGTGAATGGAGCAGATAATTGTGAAGAATTGCTATACCTTCACTATTTCCACCTGATTTTAATTCTAGGTATCGTATTTCTTCTAGTCATTAGATTAATAATTTCAGCTAATTATTCATTGGTGCTTCTACAGGAGGCACTGAACGATGATGATGCTTATTTACTACAACAAACCACACGTAGGGACGTAATATGTCTTCAGGACCGAGAGGCATCCCCAATTAACATTCGCTCCTTGGAAAACAACAAATTTATTAATTCGTACAAAAACGTCTGTAGTTACAATTAACGTTAAAATAACACTAATCGGTGAGGGTTCAGGTTTTCATTTTATTTCTGGCAAAAGGGGAAGAGGTCTCGATGAGAAGGACGGTGTTGGTTCCAATCGTGAATCGGAAGACTTTGTTGTAGAGGGTCTGGGGGTGTGACGAAGGCGGGATGTAGATGTCGAAACACAGCGCGTAGGACCTCAAACGCTGGTGGTCCGTGCAGCTCTCTTCCTGGTAATACACCGTGAACACCTGCAATCAATGCAAATACCGACCAATGTATTGCGTGATTGGTAGGCTATCAAAATAAGATGGAGGGTCTAGCCTACTTGATCTACAGTAAAGGCGCGTCCACACCAGTAACAAAACATGTTATAAACGGTTATATAGCAAAAGTTATGTAACTTGTTAGAGAATTCAAATTGAAAATGTTATATAACTTGATGTTGTGTAACTTTTGTCGTGTTATATAGCAGGTTACATGTTACCCAGAGGTTGTCGGTAATGATCAAACTAAGTTAGATAACTTGGTTGTACAACAAGTTGCAAGCTCGTCCACACACACAACTCCCACTTTGTAACAACTCATGCCCTCCATTCAGGGTGCCCCCCTGACCCTGCTCAGTTGATGTTTGCTTCCTATCGGAGTGCGAATCACCACTCGCCAAAAATCTCAGAGTCACAGCTAGTCTTTCTCTTGCAGGTATAGCCCACCGGTAATTGGTGTCCTGCTTTGCAATATTTTGGGCAACGTTGTTCAAGAGATACTCAAAGTCGGAACTGCTCATACGAGCAAAATTTTTAAAACTTCCATCATCCCTGATTTCCCCACTAAGTGGATCTCTCCCATCTTCCATCAGGTCCTCCATCAGGTGAGTTCCACTGTACCGATGTCGTGCTTCCAGCGAAGGTCGCACCCAGTATCTGCGCGTAGTAGGTTTCTCGCGAGATGCCAAAATCACGCAGGCCGCTGCGGCCAGCACAACTTCTTCCTCCGAAGCCATGATTACTACTGAATCCTCAAATGATTGAAATGTTGCATTTCTTTGTTACATTGGTGTGGACAGATTGGAGGGGAGAGTTTTGTAACATAGTTGTATAAACAAAAGTTTTAAAACTTGCTATATAGCATGTTTTATAACAAATGTTATGCAACTTTGCTATTTGTTACTGGTGTGGACGCGCCTTAAGAAAGAAAACTAGGCGCCGCGCTGCTCCCAGATGATTACTGTTCAGAGCCTGCGGCTGAAATTAAAAAACATGGAACATGTTTTAACAGCGCTTTTACTTTTTATCCATATTCATAACCTGACGAAGGGGTTTAGCTCAATCAAAATTGCATGACACGATAATACAAGAAACGGGACAGATCCAATCCTGCATCTTCAACGTATCCTGTGAAATTGGGTATCAAGTTGATGAAATAACGTTTAAACACAGTAAATACTCTCAAATATTCGCGCACATACCCATGCTGTTTGCCTAGAACTCTCCACCTCTCCACTTTATGATAAGATGACGCAATAATATTAGAAAGAAAACAATCGAATATAATGAACCCCCCCTACAATTTTACCCTCCCTTTAGCCCTGGTTGTTGACCTTAATAATCCCACGATCATTGCCGCCCCACCGCCCGTTACCTTCCCTCTTTATATACCTGTGCATCTGGGGAGTGGAGAAGCAGCGTTTTCAAGGATCCAGACTTAACTAGTACGGGTTCGAGTACCAGGGTGCCAGGAGCGAATAAGAGCTAAGACCACCAGAACTGACGAAAACTGTTTTAGCAGTCTTAGGAGTGAAGTTTGATTCTCAAATGAAATGGACCCACCACATTCAAAATTTGTGTCAGAAGCTAAGGAAATGTGCTTATACCCTCTATAGAATAAAATTTCTATCAGAAGAGATAAAGATCAATATTTATCAGGCGCTGTTTGAGTCAATCTCACAGTATGCGATTGTAATATGGGGAAGCACTTTCAAGTACCTAATTGATAAAATTTCCAAGATTCAAAAAATGACATTAAGGGTTCAATAAGCCCAGGCGCCATCCCAGTGATAGATTATTTCATGATTTGAATTTGTTAACCACCAATTATACACATTAAATATGCTAAAACTAATCCGTACACACAAAAATATATATTTTACGGATGTGAGACGGCGGCAATCAAAATCCTACAGAATCAAGTTCCCGAGAGTAAAACGTAGAAATACATTTGCTCAAATGACGACAAAATATAGAGGCATGCAAATAGTCAATAAAGATTTTGACAAAATTAGAAACCTAATGAAGATAAGCAGTGAGCATCTATCCAAAAAAGAAACTTATAAACTAATAAGAAGTAACCCATATGAGTATTTTACTTTATGAACTAAAATTAATGATTACATAAAATCAGCAGCTATGTAAATGGCGTTTACACTAAGTACATCATTTCATGGAAGTGGAATCTAAATTTTAATAATTAATGTGGTGTAAATATGGGGTTATAGGTACGTACTTGATCAAAATTAGATGTAAGAACCAAATCCGGGCTGGGCCACCGTGTTACACTATCCAGCTCGGTCATCAGTTATTATTCAATTGAAGAATGTAACATGTAAAATTGTGTAAATAAACTATCTATCTACCTATCTATCTACAATTCACGAGACTGAAATGTAGCCAGATATTTTCCGGCAAATATCAACACCTTCAAAAGGTTAGTCAACGTGAATCGTGGGGTGTCTCGCACTAAAACTATAGCGGACATACGATCGCTTTCACGTTGACTTGAGATTATTGGACTGTTTTTTCCCAGCTACCCTTCAAATTAGTGGGAGATCGAACTACAACAACTAGTTCGAGAAAATTGGTGGATTTTTTATGTGTAGATTGGAATACGTGTTTTTGAAGGATGAAAAGCAAATAAAGCTATCTACACTCCAACCCGTACAGCCCATGCAAATTTCATCAAACTCGGTTGTTACTCGGATTTAACGTTCGCGAATCAGCCGTAGCTACTAACAATACTATCGCTTCAAAGTTAATAAGAGATTATCAGATAATTTTCCCCGAGTACTACGAACGATTCAGCATGATTGGACCACTAAAATCTGAGAAAATTATATTCGGTGCATTTTACGTTTACTCATGCTGATTGATGTATTAATTTATGGGAAAAACGCTGCAAACTCTTTCACTGGGGTTTATTATTCAATTTGCTTGCGTTCATGATTTGAATTTATACTAAGCTTTGGAGTGTGCGTGTTTCACAGGTGATAGAGCGATTATTGAATTTCAGGAGGCACACAAATATGACGAACTGATCAATCCAAATAGGTTTTTTGGTTGAGAACAGATTTACGTGCTCTATGCATATCTGCTTAAATTCAATAATTGCTCTACCACCTGTGAAACAGGGACACTCCAAAGCTTAGTAGAAATTCAAATCATGAACGCAAGCCAATTGAATAATAAACCCCAGTGAAAGAATTTGCAGCGTTTTTTTATGGTTATCAGAATACTTCAACCCGTGTATCGGCTATGAACCCTTTTAGGAGTTCATTCCAGTATCCACGTTCACTACATCACTAGGTTACTGCATACCAAAACGAAAACAATAATAAACCAAAATAATGCAAATGTTGGCACCATAATTTGGGTCATAGATCGGGATTGGTTTGAGCTACGGACCTGGGGAAGGGCTCATTCGATTCCTCATGGAACGTTCTTCAAAAAAAGTCCAAATTCGGGCCGCCTTGACTTATTTTGAGGTTTTTAGGGATTTTACAAGACTTTGACAACCCTTCCTAAAGATTTAGGGCGTTGTCGGACCAATATTGATTTTTCCTGGAAATTTCAGAGTTTTTGCTCCAGCCGTTTGGGAGAAATCGTGCGTACAGCGTACGGCGGGCGGACGGAAAAATTTGTATTGCAGATTTGGATTCTACACCCTTTGAAACGTACCTAAACCATGAAATTTTCAGGGGAGGTTAAAATTTTTTTCTTTCAAGAGCGATTACAATGGTTTGTTATTGAATAATAAACCAAAATGGGAAATGGGAAAGCAGATCATGCACAGACTGATACACATGGAACGAAATCGTGTTCAGAGTGATTTAAGCGCAAGTGGAAATTTTTGATTTTGGAGAAAAAAATTGTCGTTTCCCAAAAGTGAAAACAAAGCTGCTACCTTTGGGTAGACTAGGAGGAAAAACGGATTTTGGCTTAGGCCTTTGTATTCAACTTCCTTCAACTAAGATTAGAAGACTGACTGCAGAATTTTTGATATTCACCTTGTTCCTGAGTTCAGTGAGCATCACTTTCATGGCGATGTTGGCATTGTCCTGGCAGAGGTGGAGGTCCTCATTGGTAAGTCGGATTGTGATGCTGGACTCGATGAGCGCTGCCACCTGCCTGAAGTAGCGGTCTTCTTCCATATCGTGTGGCCTATCAATGTACGCGTTGATGTTCGTATTGGTTTTCCTAGGTGTCACAAACATCTTGTACTCCTCGTCTTTAGGCTTCCCAAGATATTCGCGAGGTCTTTTGAGCACTCGCGAGACGTCCGGAATAATGATGTTGCCGTCCTTGTAATCTTTGAGCACTGCAGGGCACCCGATGAAAGTCTTATTAGGACACACGCTGTCCATTTTGTTGTGGAGACTCTTCAAAAAAACGTCCATCCGCAATAAGCTGCCCATCCCTGGGAAGTCTTCCACTCGGTACACAGCTGATTTTCGACCTGACACGTTTTTGTAGCCGTACGGGTTCCAGGCGGAGACTGCCAAAATGGTTTCGTCCTTTTCAATCACTGGCGCCATCTGAGCTAAATAGAATAAATAATCCGGCGACAATATCAAACCCTCTTCTATCACTATCACATATTTTTTCTTTGGCAACATATCGTGTATATATTTCAGTCCAAAGTCCATCTTACTGTTCACCCCTGTACTGTAACTATCATTAAAAAGCACAGATCTAAACCCGAACACTCTACCCAAAGTCGGTACATCTACTTGATTTTCAGTATACAGTATGAACACTGCAGCAGAGTGAATCCCAGGTTGATAGACCAGGGTTTCCAAGGTCAACGCCAGCGAGGAAATGGATTGTCCAGCTATGACGAGGATCGGAGTTGAAAACACTACATTCCCAATGAGACTCCTATTCGTCAGTAAGGATGGAGTGATCGGCTCGTGGCGAGCTAAAGGCCCGCAGAAGTCTTGACAGGATAGTTCTTTATTCGTCGAGCAGAGTCTCTCCCTCACTGGGTTCTTTCTTGGAACAGGGTCCGGGGATATCATCAAATGGTTGATCTTCCTCGGAACGCATAGCCTCTCGTCGATAAGGTCTCCCCACCTGTCATTCCGTGCGTAGGTCAAAGACTCCAGCGGCGTAAACCCGGAGTTTTCCGTTTTCTGAGATATCATATACCACTGCGACCTGTACTGTAGATCTTGAATCTTACCACTTCCTAAATGATACAACAGCTTCTTGGCTCGCTTACTGAGTTCCTTGGAGGCCTCATCAAACGTGAAAGCGATAACGATATCATCTACATTGATACCATAAGTCAGCATGGTTTCTAAAGAGGTGCTATTGTGACTGTATAAATCGTAGTTTTGAAGAATCACCAATTGCAAATGTTTGGGCTCTATAACGGCGAAATTCAGCCCACGCCCACCACCAGCGAGGTATTTCCCTTGAATACACAATTTGGGCTGATCATCTTTGTCCTGACCAGTGTAAATATGGACAGGGAACGTTTCCTCTGGACAAATATAACGAATTCCGCAGTTCGGATATATTTCGGAAACCCTTACTTCCTCATTTATGTCACTGAACACAAACTCTGGACTACTTGCGTTCTCTTCTGTCACCGCTCCTCCTCTGAAGTCACCTGACAGCAGGTAAGTATACGGATTCGTCGTTACTATAATAATACACAGTATAATACCGACGTATAGTATCAGTCTAAATCTCGTGAGGTATTTGAGAATGATCATGCTTGGAGCTTCACGGTTTCAATAGTTGTTTACCTGGTTCTATTCGCTGTATTTCCATTCGATTGTTGACCCAAACAGCTGGATGGAAGACATAACCTTCGATGGAAATAACCTACGATGTAGAATCCCTTCGCTCCGCGCAAGCCCGCCTCCTGCCGCCCTCCAAGAACTGCCCCCACGTCAAAAAAATCAATAACCGTCCCTCCAGAAGCCCTTACGTACAATGCAAACCGATCTCTAAAAACGTCGAAATTGTCCGAATAACGTTAAGATTTCTAAATCTGTTCATCATATCAGAAGCAGAATCTTGATCTACTCAAATCAAACGAAAACTGGTACAACTATTCAGTTTGACTGTTATAACTTGGCGATTTGCAGGACCTGCCCTACCCGGCAATGCCGGTCTCCACAGCAACCTAATGTTTGTGAAACAGAAAATCTTTAGTAGCCACCAAGTAAGACACCCGCAACCACCATATCTAGGGTAATTACGGAGTTTAATAATTAATAGAGAATCATTCTCCACTTTTATCAACTTCAATGCACTCATTTAGATAAGGGCTGACTTTTTCACATAATACAGTTTGTTCTTTGGTTGCACTTTCCGTTGTAATATTTTATTGACAGAGATGACAGTGTTCAAACATTGTGTAGCCGTCTTGAAAAAAAGTTCCCAATCATGCAACGTGATCGTATGAGCGAATTTCCCAAAAATGTAGTATTGCATTAAGGTAAACTGAACAGGACAATGAGCACTTCCAAACCAAAGATTCCAACTATCAATCATATCGCGAAAAAACTTGCTCTAGTTTATAATCTTCTATTCTTACGTTTTTTTTAAAGCACAGTAATGAAATTCAAGTACAATTTTCAGCATACATTTGAACTTCAATTTTTAAATAACCCAGATCATTGTTGATATACTTTTTGAACCATATTCAGTTAAACATACTGGAGAGTAATAAGCATTAGGGTGATTCCAATTTTACGGGACAATCGCTGTTCTTCATTGATAAATAATTTTCTGTTCAACTTTATCCAAAAATTATTTTTGTAGATTTTATGTGGTAACTAGGCCTACTCATGGTTGTTATAAAGTTCGGCTACTCTTCATTTTACATGCCGGTAATTGATCGGAATGTACTTCTTATCTCATTGTCACGGTCTGTCCGTGAGTCAGAATTTGAACTTAATCCGAAATTGTATCCGCTCAAAGTACGTTTTACCAGAAATATTTCAACTAGGTAGTATTTTTCTAGAATTACTAACTGGATGTTAGTGCGCTAACAAGTGGAACTAACTTTTAGATAGCCTGTTTGAATCAAGTGCTCAAAGTTTGTCCCAAACCTTCTGTCTCGTTGTCATGGGTTTGAAGGAAATCATAGTAGCTCTCTAAAATGTGGGCATTTTTAGGCAATTCAACGTTTTTTCAGTGTTGGTAACCCTGCTCTTTGAGGAAACACCATGCTTCCGCCATTTCTGTACAAATGGGGCTCAAAAATGAAGGCTTGTTGAGAGGAAGAATGTTGCCAATTGTTTTATGTTGGGCTTGCACAGTACACAAAATGCAGGGTATTACTGTCGACCATGCCGTTATTTACTCAGGTCCGAGGCTCTTTGCTGTTGGCCAAGCATACGTGGCCTTAAGTAGGGTAAAAACATTAGAAGGTCTCCTTATTGAAGAGCTAGACTGTTCCAAATTAACCGGCAAACGACCTTGCAACAATGATGCTTTGAATGAAATGAACAGACTCAGAAACCTAGCTAGCGATGACTAAAAAGTAATAAATAAATTAAACAAAAAACCTTTTTAAGAAAGCTTTAATTTAAACGCCCATGTTAATAAATTTTAACTTACAAATTTTAACTGTCTTCTTATAACCTATAGTCACCGATAGTATCGAACTATCGACAATCGGCCTTCCCTAGCGTACAACTCTTCAGTTTCGCGAAAATAGACTCTGCTTTTTCTTGCCATGAGTTTCCATAATTTCGTCGCTAATAATTTAAGGAGTACCACAGATTAACATCTGTATAGAAGACCATACCGCTGGACCAATTTTGATACGGATTGATCCATTGTGATCAACAAGTTCCAGAAAAGGTTCCTATCGATATCAGATGTTCACAACTTCTTTCTTCGTATTCACCTAGTTAAACTGAAATAAAAAAATGAACTTATCGGAATAAGTTAATCAATGAAATAGGTACCTAGGAACTCGTTAATTAACACAAGCCTAAATCTCGCGACAAGCTTTTATAATTTTATGAATTGTGTATATAGGCTACAAGTAGACAGTTAAATTTGTAAATAAAACTTTATTTCCTTCTTTTTAGAGCATTTAAATAAAAGCTTTCTTAAAAAGGTTTTTTGGTTTAATTTATTTATCCAATGTTTGGATCGTCCCACAGTTCCCGGGTCAATTGTAATGGGAGTCGATCAATCAATCAATCAATTAAAATTTTATTGTAAAAATTCATGAGAATGTTACAAGAGTTCCTTCTTAAAGTTAAACAAAATGACGATAGTTAAAAAAAAAAAAAGAAAAAGAAAAGGAAGAATATCTCCGGAAAAATTAAAACAGGTAAACCTATTCCGATGAAATGTGAAGTATTCAAGACATAAGATACATATCTAGCAAAAGGAGTTAGCTTGAAAGCAATAAGGATGAAACAAAAATAAACTTTAGACAATTTTTCACAATTCACAAGGTAGGAGTACGATGAGAGGGGCTTAAAAGGGTGGTTTTGTGTCCAATCAAATCGTTTTAACGCTTCTCTGGCCACAATTCTCACCCAATTAGCATGATCCTCATCTCGTTCGATCCCATTTCAATTGTAGTACATTAACAAACCTTGAAAACGTTGACTTTCAAGAAGAAAAAGGGAGATATTGCGAAGGAAACCCGAAAAAAACTGTTTAATAGGGTGGTTTAGTGTCCCATCAAATCGTTTTAAAGCTTCTCTGACCGAACTGTTTGAATCGCTGTCGCTCATCACCACAGCAATGTTCATCACCTCATCACCAAAAAAAAAAAAATAAAATAAAAAACCAACGAATACGGGTCTGACTATATACAGGGTGTCCCAGTAGTTATGCACGATCCGACTCCTACAACTCGATCCGCCTCGTGTTTTCGATCTTATGTCATTAAAACTGCCGTAACTCCCTCAATTTTAGAGATAGCTCAAATTTGATGACACCGTTGGAAAGAGCGTTACATTTTCTATCTATTTGATGTCAGAAAACATTTTTTTTAATTGCAGTGAAGATGTGCGATTGCTGCGCAAAATGAAAATGGCAGTTTTGTCAAAATCTTGAAATCATTAACGCTTGACGCAGAACTGTGTAGGCCTGGTAAAACGTGGGCCAAAATGTCAGCTTTCCGACGGTGTAGTCGTTTTGGTTTAAACTAATATTTTAGTTAGGCAAATGGTGTTCAACTGCAGAATAACGTGTGTTTTCTGTTAAACTTGAGGTTTTTCCAAAAGTCTCGACGAAAAAAGGTTGGAGGCGGGATATACGTGACTTTTCTCACTTAATCGAATGGTGACAACGCCGGACCTTTCAAGGGACGATTTAAGTTAGTTTTGTCGGATGCATAAACCCGTTCGTTTGTGAGCAGTGTCTACGGCATTTCTAGGCTGTCCGGCCAAAGTCAAGATAATCGAATGGCCGAGAGACGGCTATTGTTTCTGTTAATTTACGATTACGATAAAAGATAGTTTAGTAGATAAAAAAAGGATCAGTGACATAAACAGTACTATTTACCAATATGTTTTCCTCATACTATCCGACGTGTTCACAAGGGTGTGAGTTGTACACAGGAGTAGTGTGACTCCCTTGCTGCTTCTGAAGCATTACCATTGGCAAAATCGTACACAAAAATCATGTCAACACAATCACTTGTGGTATCTCTACTCAACTGAAAGCAACTCGTCGCAATGAATCGTAAATGAACACTAACACCCGTCTCTCAGCTGTTCGATTATCTTGACTTTGGCAGGACGGCTGAGGAATCCGTAGACGCCGTTCACTCGAACTCGAATTAAGTGAACTCGATTTAAACCCCAATGCCTTACCATTGTCCTACAACTGTATAACATGTTCGAGTCAACAAACATTTCACTAATACTGAATTTAGTCAGAAACAACAAATTTTCAACATTGCAACACTCATTGGTACGGCCAAATCAGATTGGGGTTGATAATACACGGCGCGCAAAGCAACCCCTCCTTCAAGACCGAGCGGTCGTGCGGGTCATAGCATACCCTAGCCCCTGAACAAGACAAGCCTCCTGCGTAGCTTTCCCAAGTTTCAAACATTAGTTATACAGGGTGCGTTAAATTTTCTATCCATTTGATGCCAAAAAACATTTTTTAGCTACTCAACTGAAATCAACTCATCGCAATCAATCGTAAATGAACACAAACAATAGCCGTCTCTCGGCTCTTCGATTATCTTGACTTTGGCCGGATAGCTTAGAAATCCGTAGACGCTGTTCACAAACGAACGGGTTTATGCATTCAACAAAACTAACTTAAATCGTCACTTGAAAGGTCTGGCGTTGTCACCATTCGATTCAGCTAGAAAAGTTACGTATATCCCGCCTCCAACCTTTTTTCGTCGAGACTTTTGGGAAAACCTCAATTTTAACAGAAAACACACGTTTTTCTGCAGTTGAACACCATTCCCTTAACTAAGAATATTTTCAAAAACCAAACCGACTATACCGTTGGAAAGCTGAAGTTTTGGCGCACGTTTTACCTGGCCTGCACAGTTCTGCGTCAAGCTTTAATGGGTTTTCTAGGTGAGATGAAAAACAAGCGATCTCAAGATTTTGACAAAACTGCCATTTCGCGCAGCAATCGCACATCTTCAATGCAATTTAAAAAACGTTTTCTGTCATCAGATAGATAGGAAAATTTAACGTTCTTTCCAACGGTGTCATCAAATTTGAGCTATCTCTAAAATTGAGGGAGTTATGGCAGTTTTAATGACATAAGATCGAAAACACCAAAAAAGTCTTAAATCGCGAATAACTCGGAAACGAAGCCTCTGCCAAAAAATTGCTTTGAGGCATTTTTGTTCGAAAATGAGTTGTAAAACACGTAGGAGTCGGATTGTGCATAACTCTTGGGACACCTTGTATAATGGACGGGTAGAGAAGGTTAATTGGCCAAAATTTTCAACGTGATAATGTGCCAAAAATTTGATTTTGCCAAACTAATTTGATTTTCTTTTTTTCCTAACTGTTTGTGTGTGCGATTTCATTCTTCTGGTTGGCAAATTGCTGCTCCGTCCTCCAGTGCAGAGAATTAATTTAATGAAAGGTTCACTTGTATTCGCGAAAAGTTTAATTCTAATTGCGAGAGGTTTGATTCCAATTGCGAAAAGGTTAATTCAGTTTGCTAATGCTATATACCTACCTTGATCCATTTTGAATGTCCGCTCATACGGTGATGCTGCATAACCTATGATCGTTCAACATGTAAAATTTATTTTCATGTTAATATCTTCTGCATAATTTATATATTTATTTGGTACCTTGACGCGCCAATTGTTTACTTGAACATGCTAATGGGAGTAAATTTATGTTTTGATTAATTCACCGCTCCGACAAGCAGAGGAGATGCCTGACTTGGTGGAGCAGATGTACTGCTCGCAGCAGATCTTCATTCCTCCGAACCTTCCGTCGATACTGAAAAAATATGCCAAGGCCGCTATCCGAACACAACCAGGTAGGTCGCGGCCAGTCACAAAACCAAATCAAGTAGAAAAGTGTTAATTTTCACAGAGAAAAAAGGTGCAAATTATTTCATAAAGATTCATAATTTCTGCATTAGATAGGATTTCTATGATACATCACTGACGTTCACACCATTACCTGTATGTATGCTGGTAAGGTATAACCATTGAAGAATTTACATGCATTTTTGGTATTGAATCCTACCCTGCCATTCTTTAATGGCTGAAAGGTAACTTGCACACCCTCCAGTATCATGGAATACTGGGCTAAAGTATAGAATAGGTAACACACATCTCTTATCAGGATCATTTGAACATATATCGATGTGTACTTTCATGGATGGGGATAAATTTTTTTTTTGGGTAAAACTACATCGAAAATGGAGAAGAATGCCGCCAGAGTGGGTCAACTCCGACCTGGCGTCATGAAATCGAGTTTTCTGGAACACTGAAGCGTCCATTTTAATTTTATTATACATTTTCATTTGAAATTAAGTTTCAAATACAAAAAACCAAGGTGGGGGCGTAAATTTTGGTGGGGAAGGGGGTGCAAGGAGTTGACTCACGTTCTCGTTTCTTTCTGTTTCTTTATTCTTATTTTCTGTTAAAAAAAACTGCAAAGTACATCAAACAAAAATGAATTTAGGTTAACATTTATTCGAACTGACGTCCCCTGTTTCGAATGCATAACCCAGCTCGTTTTCGAATACTCAAACTGAGAGTGTTAACTTCTCCTGAAGATTTTGAGCTGCTACTGCAATTTTTCCCCTCAACTCTTCTTCTGTGTTCACCTGCGTTTTGTAGACTTCTTGTTTCAAAATTCCCCAAACGAACGTGAGTAACTCCTTGCACCCCCTTCCCTACCAAGATTGACGCCCCAACCTTGGTTTTTTGTATTATTCAATAATTAATTTCTCAAAAAAAAAATAATCCTGAAAATTTCATGTTTACGTTGGAAAGCATGGAATGTGATTTGACAAAATTCTTGGCCTGATTTTAGAACGTCGGCATGTTTCGAATTTTCAAAAATTTCCAAATTTTTCAAATTTTCACTACGATTATGAGTTATCGAAAGTTTATAGGGTTGAAATTATGTTTATCTTATTTGCTGAATCCGGAAATTGTTAATAAAATTAAAATGGACCCTTCAGTGTTCCAGAATGATTAATCGATTTTGCGTGAGGTTTGACCGTGAAAGCACTAAAAAAATCGTAACTTCCAGATGAATAAAATATTTCATCGTCCATTCTACTCCTTTTCATGCAGTAAAAAAAGAGATCCGTAATCAATCCACCCTGTATATATGATATCAATATATCGATACCAGTGAGATATTTGTGGCTTATTGCACAGTGTTAACGCATTCTGATCAATTTTTCCAACTGATCTACACTTTACTAGAAGGATTGATATCAGATGTTTTTTTTTTGTTTTTGAGATGCGAGCGAAGCGAGCATACTGTCTGCGCTAGTTTAGGGGTGTTTGATTCAATTAGGTATTTTATTTAAGGAAAAGTCGGCAATCTAGTTGAATAAGAAGTATAATCAACAACTTTGTCTTAATCCTAATTATCTATTAATCAACCCCAAACTAAAGTCTCTCCACGTAAGGTACCTTAACGTCGAGAACGATGGGGCGAAGCTATGTTCGGAATTTATTAAGTAAGCATATCTAGATAGACGGGGCTATTCTAAGACGAATGTGTGGAGTCGTGGATGTACAACCGCAGCTTTCTCACTAACTTAGTTGTGAATCCAACATATTATCTTACAACTGAATAAACGAAATCTATAACCAAAATGCAAACGACGCCTTTCACAAAAACTCGTTGTGGTCAGGTGACATGGCGTTACTCCCCCGGGCTGTATATAAACCCTTGGGCCGCAGGCTTGATTCCCCACTCCTTCACACTCATTCACGTGTTCACGTCTCTCGTCAATACGAACAATTTCCCAACAACTCTAAAGGCTTACCCAAGATATTCAAAAGTCACGGTTTTTCATTACTTACCGGCTGGAGAATATCTTCCTTCTACTACGGGAGCTTGCAAAGATGTTTCCGGACCAAGAGCACTCTACCTAACCGATTGGGAACTCACGGTTGTTTCATTACTTACCGGGTTCTCAATACACCTCACCGATTAGGAATTCACGGTTGTTTAATTACTTACCGGGTTCTTAATATCTCCAAATATTAACTCACGGTTGTTTCATTACTTACCGGGTATACTATTATTCCTGCTACTGTTGCTACTGGTTTCTTTGTATGAAGTTTTCCGGCTCCAGTAGTACAACCTTCTCCGTCACTTTCATCTCACGCCAACCTTTTCCTACATCTAAATTCCAAATTCTTTTTGTTTATGAACTTTTCCAATTTCAATATAAACTCAGTTCATAACAGTGCAGTTCCCCAGTCTTCGATTTCCCGGGGGAAGGCCGCCTTGAGCCAGGTGGAGGAGACACTGGACGATCGCTTCCTTTCCGTGGACCCGACAATACAGACCAGCAAACTAGACAGAACACATTGGAACACACATCGAAAGCGTGGACCTATATCGATAGGAGACATCTGGTTTTTCAATATGGCGAAGGTCTGATAAGTGTGTGTTACCTATTCTCAAGTAGGCAATTAGTGGACCGAATTCTGGAGTACGGGGATGGTGAAACGAAGATATTTGTTACCTATTCTCAATGTCGGAGATCATCCACTCTGTGACGGTACGACCTTGTGAGCTGGGCACCCATCCATTTGGAACCATGGACCCCTCCTCTGTTCCAGGGGCATATCTTCCAGATAATAAAATATTTCATCGTCCAGGACCTACAATAACAAATCCGTAACAAGTCCAGAAATCAAAAACACCTCCAAATCGGTGGAACTTCCAAGTAAACCGACGCCTGAAAAGGACCAAGCCATTGGACCTTGGATGCTGATGAGAAGCTGAATTGTGGTGTATTGTCAATGGACTAACACTCATAGAAATATTGCGGAATTTATGTGAAGTAAATATCTAGATAGTTGCCTGTACATTACCTCAGATGTAACTAGTTGATATATTAACAAATAAACGCTCTATAAAAAAAAAACACACACACAAATTGCTTGTTTTCAAGACATTGTTTACTCTGAAAGTTCATCTTTTTTTCGCACACATTTCTTCTCTTTGAGGTTCTCTACTTATAGGCAACATTCATGCAAGTTTTGACGGGTGTCCGAGCACATTCACCCTCTGTTTTGAGCTACGTGATGAAATAGTGTTGGAATTATCTATGATAATTAACACTTACTTCTACCTCAAAAACCTAAATTACTATTTCAATAATTTAAACTTGAAAATAGAAATTAATGGTGAATTGGGTATTTTTAATGAATAACAAATCGGATTGGAGTTTATATAGATTTATTCAATCTGATATAGGTCCGATATGAAATCAAGAGAGAATTTGGGTTTTAGTTAGGAAACCGCAAATATAGGAAAAGGGACTTACCAGTTATGAGACGGCTAGGGATCAACTCATGTCTCACAACGCGCCTCTTGGAGGAGCGTCCGCGGAGGCGGGGCCGATGAAGTATCGGTCCGCGTTCGCGTAGCAGTTCCAGGAACTGCTACAGTGATTAGCGATCTGGCGTTTGTTCTCTAGTCCAGGGGTCCCCAAACTACGGCCCACGGAAGGATTTGGTCCGTCCCGCCGCCCGCGGAAAACGTGGACGGATGGAAAAAATGCCAAACGTAATGACTTCAAGGGAATCAAGAGTTTTGCCAGATGATATCAATTTTTGGTTCAACGTATCTATACGAACAAACCTTTTCAAAAATGACGCATGTCAAATCCAAATATCGAGCAATGCTTTCGGAAGAACACTTAAACAATTTGCTTACGATTGGAACAACTAACTATGATTCTAAGCGGAAAGACATTGTAAGCAAAAAACAATCGCACACATCACAATAGATTGGTTTTCCCAAAATATTTTTTTGAATGTAATAATTTTAAATAAATGAATACAAAATATATTTCTTATATACAAATAAGTTTTGTTTCCTATATTGGGCCTAATTTTTAATTTGTCAAATTCGTCTAGGAGTGCTTAAAACCCCTAATTTCAACTGTCTGACTTGCTAAATTTTCCATTCCTGAAAATTCAATGGTTAAAATTTGTATTGAACAACGAAAAAGAAATCATGGAATTGAAAAAATACATTTAATCACTAAAAACTAATTTTTTGTTCCTATGTTAGGCCTAATTTTGAATTTGTCAAACTCGTCTAGGAGTGCTTAAAAACACTGTTTTCAAGTGTCTAATTTTTAAAATTTTCCGGCGGAAGCCCCCGTACCCCCCTTTAGATGGGGGCCTAGCCTAGTTGGCCCGCCCCACCACCCAAACATTATGATACGGCCCTTGGGGCAAATAGTTTGGAGACCCCTGCTCTATTCGATATATTACGCTGTATGTACAACAAACCCCTTCGACGATGCATAAGTTAATCGCCCAGAGTTTAGGTTTTCCGACAAGTGCCAGAACGCGGTCGAACAGTCCATTACTTTTATGTCAGCTAATTAAGCTAATGGGTTGATGCTAATTTATTTCTCTGGTTTCAGGTGACCTCCTTTCTTGGTCGTCTGCATATTTCCGGGCCCTCGCTGAGGGAATCCCTCCTCCAGCTAAGGATAGGATCGAGTACCCGCCTGTGGAGACGTTGTCGGGCCTTTCGCCCGGCTTCCTCAAAGTCCTCATCAATCAAGTAGGTTCCTAAAAGCATAGAACAACTAGAAATTAGAGGTGTGTCGGTACAGCTGTAACGGGACTGTGGAACCTAGGTTTACCGCAAATGGGAAGAGGGTGTGCTTAATGTGTGGTAGACACGCCTGTCCCTCATGTCAACTGTTTTCAAAAGCAGGGGTAATTTTGTTAGACAGAAAAGGTTCACTTATATTTAAGACAGCCAGCATGTACATTTTTGAAACAGATCCAAAAAGTATTTCAATAATCTTGAATTTCACCAACTATTACAAGTTACCAACGTGTCTACCCATAGGTTTAAGAAATGATTATTTTCGAACTTTGGCTTGGATTATTTCCTATTTCATTTAAAGTCTGTAAGACTTGGAGATCATTCTGCGTCCTGGGACTCAGGAAAGTGGTGGTACTGATCCGGTAAGTGAACTGTTCCAGCATTTTCGAACGGTTCATTCTAATTTACTGTAACCGTTCCTGAAAATTACCTGGACCAACACACCCCTACTGGAAATGCAAAATAGAGTAGCGGAGTAGTATTGGTAGTAGTCTGGTGACTTTGACTTAGGGCTGGCCGATATTCGATATCCGTATCGATATATCGATACATTTTGAATATCGATGGCGTATCGATATTATTCCTGAAAAATCTATATTCTCGATATTTTGCTCTCTACCCAGTTCCTACTTGCAAAATTCCTTTCATTTCATACACTCGTGAAAACCTAGCAAATTATTCTTCTACAGCATGGGGAAAAATACTGAGAACGTTGGAAGCTTGTTCCCCGGTTATACTTCTCAGAACTTGAGTGATCACGAAGCAAAGGAGCAGCCTCTGCCCAGATAAAGCTGAAATGCTCGTGTTTTTAAGCGAGAATTTGTGGCTTCTTGAGGAGAAAAAAAGTAGGTCCAGGTAAATTGATCAAGGTTGTAACCGCCCTAACCGTACCCATACCTCTATTCGTTTCTGTTGGAGAGAGTGACTTGAAATCCTATTTTCCAAGTTGGTTTTTTGAAATTACTTTACGTTTACCACAGTTTTGCGTTTGAACCCATTCTGCTGTTTATTTCTTCTTAAATATTTCAAAATGTGAAGTTGGTTTTTGAATTTAAAAAAAATATTGAATACTTACACTTAAATACGCTTGGTAAAATTAAAGTTTGTTTGTTAGAACCTATTTTTCCGTTTATTTCTTCTTGAATATTTTCCTATTTCAAGTTGGTTTCTGAAATTTTTTGTTATATTGAATACCAACCTGCATTTAGTAAAATTAAAGTTCGTGGGTTTGAACCTATTTTTCTGTTTATTTCTTCTTCTATCTACCATCTGGAGTTCATCTAACCACTGAATTATACATGCCATTGGGTGGTTTTTCGTTAGGTTTCAGGTATGTTCAAGAGTTTGGCAAGTTCTAAAAATTACAGTATCATCATAGAAATTCCATTAGGTAATTATCACGACATGCAATAATGCAATGGTAACGCCCGTTTTTTATACCTTAAGAAATCATCAATATTTTATCGATACCCCTCCAACGATAATATCAAAATATCGATAATTTTGAATATCGATTTTCGCCCAGTCCTACTTTGACTTGACTATTTGATTGGGCATAAAAGTGCTTAATTTGTTGTTTATTCGGTTTAGTGATTTATCAAAATTTGTCTTCCATATTTTTCTTCATATTTCGTCTTTTTAGAACATTTTACTTGCATTTTCTAGATCGGGAAGAGGGAGACGGTGCGCAAAGACGTGCTAGTTGAGAGGTGGAAAGGTTAGTACTGCAACTCAATTGATTTAAATATCAATCATTGTAAATTGGCATTTTGCCGTGCTCCGTTTATATTGAATTATTCGGCCGTCTAAAGTTAACGCAGTGAGCTGAATTTTTGCACAATGAGGTAGTTTGGTACAGTGTTATGAGTTATCGCATCATTGACGTGATCTGTGGTGATTTGACGTTCGATTTCCGATTTTGAAGCAGATACTCTCGACCGATTAAGCTGAAATTTTGGTGCACGTTTAGATTAGATGACAATACACGATTAGTTGTGTGATGTCATTCAAAATTCAATAAGGCGGACGATCCAAGATGGCGGAACAGTAATTTTTAAGGCATTTCTCCAATGTTGGTATCAAATGAAAGGGCTTGTTGAATATTGATTTCAAACGAAAGGGCTTGTTGAGAGGAAGTTAAAGTTGAAAAAAAAAAAAAAAAAAAAAAAAAAAAATAAAAAACAAGCTCTTTCCAGAATCCCCCTAAAATTTGGTGTAGAGACCATAAATATACGCTGATAGTAGACAGTTAAAATTTGTAACCTAGCTCTAGCGATGACTAAAAAGTAATAAATAAAGTAAACAAAAAACCTTTTCAAGAAAGCTTTTATTTAAATGCCCTAGAAAGAGGGAAATAAATTTTCACTTCCGATTTTAACTGCCTTCTTATAGCCTATATACACAATTCATACAATCATAAAAGCTTGTCGCTACGTTTGCATAAGTAGGTACTCGATAGGTATCTGTAGGTATTTACCTAATTAAACTGAAATAAAAAATGAACTTATCGGAATAAATAAAAACGGAGTGAGATAGAACGTTGTCTATATTTCCACGAAAGTGAAGAGTTACACTGTTAAATCGATTTCGACGGTTAGGTCATCATCAGTAACGATCATGAACTGAAAGTACATCTTATATAGGATCGAGTGAGAGGAGATTGAATCTTATTGGCTCAAGGAAGTGAAAGGGGCGGGGAGGACCAACCAATGCCACTCAAGGCTTACAAAGTGAAAGGGGCACAAACAGTATCATTATGGAGAGCCGGAGCCAAACTTATTGCACGAAAGAACCCAATTATGGTTAAATATTTTGAGGAATGACATCATTTAAACATTTTCCTGACCTATCACTCTTAACAATTTCGAATTTTTCTAGCACATCCAACATACCTCCCTTTGGGCAAAAGTGATGAAATTCTACATATTGTCTGTTTGTCAGATCAAAACACTTTGGTTTATAAACCCCACTTTTATCCTAGCTAAATTTTCGGAAAAATGCTCTGGGCGGTAAACGGGTGGACTTTTTTTATTCGATTTTCAAATTCTACTCTTGAAACGTAAAACAAGAAGTTTTGAGGTAGGGTTGTATGTTATTTTCTCTTTCGATCACAAATGATTATTATTGAAAATAATAAATCAAATCACACTTCTCGATGTGGCTCTGTGAAATCTGCCATTTACGTAAGTATTTGTTGAATAATTTTAGAAAGACCTTGCAATAATTGCTTAGCTTCTCCCAAGATCATTCAGAGTAATTATTATCAAGTTTATAATGTATTTGAAAAATTACAGGTGTATGCCTCAACCCAAAAGCTCTGCAAGATCTATTGGATGTGGGTATGTTCGAAGATGACGTCAGTTGGTTGGAATTTCTTGCTATCTGCGTCGGAACTTTGGAACCAGTAAGTTAAGATGAAGATAGGGGTGAATGTCATTAAGTATCCTAATAGATCCATTTTCCGTATGAGTAACGAGGTATGCTCAAAATGGGCAAATTCAAATGGTCGAAAAAGTGTTGAATGATTTTACTGGTTTTGCCAATTGGGTTGGGTTTTATCTGCAATAGGTTTATTTTCTATGGAAATTCCCTAAAAAGACTTTATTTTACAAGACAAGAAGAATGAACAGCAACCATGACTGGAACGTTAGGAGAGTTGGGAGTAAATTGAGGTTTGGGACCTCGCAGGCTTGGAAGATACCTTGGCCGTCAAAGGGTTAATAGCATAGTTCGCACATAGTTGCACAGTCATGCAGTTCGATGTAATGTTACGCAGTAAGAACGGAAGTTCTTTACATAAAGCGTCCCCCTAACACCAAAATTGTGTAAGAAATCTCTCTTCAAACGCATGTATTTTCCTATTTTACAATACCCAACATAAAACATGAAGTATTTGAATATTAAAACTAAATTATTACAAATAATACAAGTGACAATAATAATAATAATACATTGGAGTTAGAAGAAAACAACAGTTGTTTTCTTGTCTAAAACGCTGCAAGATTTATCTGTCAAAACTAGTTAGGGCCGGCCAGATAAACTGCCAGTTATCAAGAATAACAGACGCAAATCTTGGCCGCATAATCATGCCATAAATCGATGGGAATATTCGATTCCTAATAGTAAATTAACAGGATAATTTTAATAATTTTACAAAACTTTGAATAAATGGCACTTCAATTTGAGTTAGATATACCAACATGGATTTTTCCTGAAAATATAGTTACTTGCGTTACCAAATAACAATTTTTTATTGCAGAATAAATTAAACATGAAATTTTCAATGATAATGATTATTGAATCCTAAAAATGTTACTGTTTTCCATCGCCTACATAATTTTATGAATACTGACGATACAACTGATTAATACTATTTCCAAATAACAATAATAAATTAACATGAATAATGATAATGATTGTCCTACAATAATGATTTTCCTCAACTAGAATTATTCATATACAGGGTGTCAACAAAACAGGCTGACGTACTGTTGGGGTAGATTCTACAACTAATTTGCAACAACTTTTGCCTCTTATCAATTTTTTTTTAGAGGCTTCGTTTTGAGTTATTTACGATCTAAGATTTTTTTCGTGTTTTCGACCTTATCTCCTATAAATTGCTATAACTCCCTCAATTTACAAGATAATCTCAAATCTGAGTACACCGTTGGAAAGAGCAGTAAATTTCCTTTCGGATTGATGCCTCACCTTTCCCGAAAAGTGAGGTTTGAGACATAAAAAAGCTCTCTGAAAAGCTAATTTTACTTAATTTGGGAAACCTAGAGTTTTTTCAATCGGAAATTGAACTATGAGAACCAATTTTTTTTTTAGATGCAAGAACGGTAAAAACTGCGCTAAGATCTCACCTTTCCAACGGTCTAGTCAATTTTGTCCTTAAAAAATTATCCTGGGGAGGAAATTGAGTTTGAATGCTGAAAAACATGAGCTTTTCGAGAAAAATCGGGTGATTTACATGGAAAATGACGAAATCAAAACTTTGGAAGTTGGGAGAGCTCAGTGATGGTACGGAGGGTGTTTCGTACGCTGAATCGAATAGTGGCACTCCCGAGCCTTTCTCATTATGTTCAGTTTGTAGATTTCAGGGCACTTCAGACCACGTGATAATGGGGCTCCTGCCCTGGCTGGAACAGGTAAGCTATTGGATCAGACCAGACAAAAGCCTGTCAAATAAGAAAGGAGGCACTCCGAAGCCTTCCTCATCCGAGCTCACGTGTATTTAAAAAAAAAAAAAAACAATAGATTTCGAATCGCCCGAGAAAAGCTCATGTTTTTCAGCATTCAAACTCAATTTCCTCCCCAGGAAAATTTTTTAAGGACAAAATTGACTAGACCGTTGGAAAGGTGAGATCTTAGCGCAGTTTTTACCGTTCTTGCATCTTAAAAAAAAATTGGTTCTCATAGTTCAATTTCCGATTGAAAAAACTCTAGGTTTCCCAAATTAAGTAAAATTAGCTTTTCAGAGAGCTTTTTTATGTCTCAAACCTCACTTTTCGGGAAAGGTGAGGCATCAATCCGAAAGGAAATTTACTGCTCTTTCCAACGGTGTACTCAGATTTGAGATTATCTTGTAAATTGAGGGAGTTATAGCAATTTATAGGAGATAAGGTCGAAAACACGAAAAAAATCTTAGATCGTAAATAACTCAAAAACGAAGCCTCTAAAAAAAATTGCTAAGAGGCAAAAGTTGTTGCAAATTAGTTGTAGAATCGACCCCTTTAGTACGTCAGACCTGTTTTGTTGACACCCTGTATATAAGTTGCCGAAAATTGCGCACTTAAATACAAATATTTGATGTACAAAATAAATATAAATCTAAATTTAGTCATTCAAACCATACTCAACTATCGTTTTGAATCTCAGATCCCATGCAATTTTACAAAATTTGATCAAGGTCTCATTTCCAAAAATTATTTGGGTGATTCTTGTAGATTTTATGTGATAACTTCAACTTTTTCCATTATTCTTGTAGATTTTATGTGATAACTTTTATAAACTTTTATAAAGTTCGGCTTCTCTTCATTTTACATGCCGGTGATTGATCGAAATGTACCTATAATCTCATTGTCATGGTCTGTCCGTGAGTCAGAATTTGAACTTAATCCGAAATTTTATCCGCCCGTTTTACCGGAAATATTTTAACTAGTATTTTTTTAAATGAGGAAATATCTCAATTCGTAGAAAGTTTGAAGATGATAAAACAAGGTAGATTGGCTAAATTTGGCAAAAAAAAATTCTTCAGCTTTCAAACATTTTGAAATTAAAATGAGGTATTACAATCAGAAAATAAAATTGTCGGTTTTTGCGTAATTTTTCCTCCTGCAAAACTAGAGACTTTGAAAATTTGCTCATTTCGTCATGCTGCATGACTGGAACATTTTTTACCATCTTCTTCAACGTTGAAAAACCTATAAAATGAGATATCATTTCCCAAAAAATAAAATTGTCGATTTTGCGTCAATATTCCTCATAATTTTACTCCCACAGATATTGCATCAGGCAGACTTGGCGTTGGTCTTTTGATAAAAACGCCACCACTTACTTGGAGACATCTTTATGGAATATTCACTCACAAACGCTGAACGAACGAACAAACAAAATCCTCAGAATACTAGCAAGAAGCGATCGGTAGTAGCGTGTAATAAGGATACTGTTAACTAATAAGGACACCGATATTTGAGGACATGTCGATGCCGCTCTCAAACATCGAAATCGATATCAATATCGATGTTTTCCCTCGATGTCCCATCCCTAATATCTTCTTCTCCAGTAATTTTTGGCGTTCTCAAAGATATCCGAAATGAAGAAAATGAATTAATTGTTGAACTCGAATGAACTTTGATTTGTTGAAGTGATTGTTGAAATGAAGTAATTGTAATTTATATTTTTGAAACATTCAAAAATCTCTGTTTTTAGAGCTTGACCAAAACTATGATACAATTGTGTGAACTTCTAACTGACGAACCTGAAGGTGGAAGAGCAGCTGTCCCTGTGACCATTTTCTTGAATCTTTATAAGTAAGTATGTTGGGTATCTGAAATATGTATAGTTCAGTAGAAACGTCGTTTTTTACATATACAGGGTGTCTAGTAAAATTACGCGACAAACTCAGGAGTTTTTTCTATTTGCGTTAGCGGTCCAGACTTAATCCTTCCGCGGGCCTTATTTTGGAGACCACTGATTAGGAGGAAGCATTGACACCCAGTGGAATAAATGTTCAAAATCGAATCCCAACCCTTTTCACAAATTACTATCAATCTGTAGTCTCGTCTTTTGAACTGACTTGGAATAACATTATTCTCCATTCTTGCATGAAGGTACCTTGCGAAGCTGGACTGTGGTCCGGTGAACCGCCTTGAAGAATATGAGAAAACCCTGAAAGCTGATTCGGAAACGTTATGTCAAGCCACTAATTTGAATCCAACAGAAGAAGAAAAGGAATTGCAAGATACCAACATCGACTGGGATGTAGCTATAGGTGAATTTACTTTCTAATTATCAACCCTTTGGATGAGTGATTTTCTCCAAACTGCTCATTTTTTTTTTTTTTTTTTCGAATGCAAGATTTAAAAAAAAAATGCAATATTACACCTTTTTGATAGAAAAATATAATTCACAGCCATAAATACATCGGGAATCAACGAAGATTGTAAAGAACGGTTCACACGCTCATGCCATTTGCGCAAACCGGCTTGTGCCAACCAGTTTGCACAGTTATATCGTTACGTGTGAACGAAGTTTGCGCAAGCCATGTGGTTTGTGCAAACCGGAAAATCTGGCTTGAGTAAAATCCGTCTCAGACAGAAAATCGGCATGAGGTTGGAGCAAAGTTTATGCGTGTAAACGTGGTTCAAGCCAGCCCACCAATGAATGAATGAATGAAAACATGCCTTTATTATGAAAAATAAATAATACAATTCTTGTAAACGAGGAGCCATGCAATAATCGTGGCCACTGGCCGTCCGATGAGTTTGCCTTAGTTAATACATCTTACAGCTCTACTACAATGCAGAACCCAACAACAATAATAGAACTTACAACATTAATGTATAGATAACAATTAATATCTATCAATCGATCAAATCAAACGAGTCACCTACATAAATCCATATTCAATCATGGTTACCGAGCAGTACCTAATCAGACTCACATTCCCAGACTTAATAACTCCCCCAAATACTCCTCACCCAAGTTCTGCCCTACCCAGGTATCTCGAGGTAACCAGAGCCGAACATTTTCCAATGAAATGAAAAGCGTTCTCAACTTCGCCACTACTACACAAGTCACAAGTCTGATTATTTGACCCGAACGACCTATATTTCAACGCTAAAGGTCACCCCTGATCTTGAAAACCCACCTACATTGTTGAAACTCCTCGCCCAGTACACATTGAGCTCGATTCATTTTTTTGCCAAGTAGTGTGGGAGGCGATCTTCGGTACACAATAACCTGTGGAGGCGATAGTATTTAATTTAAAATGCATCCGAAGGGTATGCACGTAAAGGGGTTTCAACTAGGTTTCATGTAAAAAATATAATTTGGTGTGCAGAAATACAGATTCCACATAATCACTATGAAGAAACCCCCAAACTTGTGACGAATAACACAGAATTGAGCGCGCAAAGGCATCAAACACATTGAGTTTCTCCGTGAAATTTTCGGGTGGGCCATGAAGTTCTTCCACATACTCATGATCGCGAGCTTCGCCGCTGAACTCTCTCCTTGTAAGTGAGGAGCAAACGTGAGTGAAGGTGTCAACAAAATGCCTGAATATCTATACCTATTAACAACATCGATTTCCTGGCCCCCGAATCATCTTTCTTTCGCCTAAACACCATTACTTTTGATTTAGATAACTTAAGTTCCAAACCCCACGTCTATTCCTTGAGGCAATCCAATTGCACTGGATGACAGAAGAATCACATCATCGGCGTGAAAAGTGTTGGACACAATGTCATTTAAAAAAATAGCAAATAAACTTGGAGAGAGCAGGCACCCCTGCTTTACACCCGTAGACGTGTGAAAATAATCCGTAATAGATCAAGCCAGCCCACCAATCTCTCAGCGCCTCTCTTCTTGAGGAAATCTCTGTACACAATGTGATGGCATCTGATGTAGGTACTACGACGTATGTTTTGTCGTGTGTTTCGTTCAGGAACAATAGGACTATTCTCGCGATGCAGCAAGAAAAGGAATTCCTTTGAGAATTTATAGACAGTTGTGGAAATCATTCGGTTCCCCCTTCAACTCGACGATTAACTTCGTATGTGAAAGGAGGTCCCTCTTCAGTAACCAATCCTTGGTCCATTTTGTGATGGATATGGTTTGTTGGCCCCTTCCCGATTTTAGAATCTGTCGCCTTGGGAGATGAATCGGACGCCTGGCAAGCGTCTGGATCATCCTCTGAGCGTGGCGGAGCGTAATAATGCATCCACCTCCTCGGAAGGGGCAACCATACCATTCCATCACCTCACAATTTCCGCCGTTTAGCCCTTTTAATTCCAATGTCTTTCTCACTAAATAAGCTGCAGTCGCACATTGGATAAGCCCCTCCTCATCCATTTTTGACTAAAAAACAATAGAAACCACAATTAATCCACATTATTAGAAAATTTGAGAAGGATCCCACCAAACGGCTTGCACAAACTCAACTGAACGTGTGGACGCTACCAAGTTGTTCACTTCAGTTTGTGCAAACTGCATGAGCTTGTGAACCGGCCTTAAGAGCTGTAATTCATGCATTATGTACTTACCAATTTAAAATTTGAATTAATATTTTATTTATATGCTGAAAACAACAGGGGACAGGTTGTCCGAGCGAGCTGGGGCGTCAGTCCTCTAGCTGTTTACTTTCAGTGGGAGTACTGATTGCTCCGGTTCGAATCCGGCTGGCACCAATGATTACGGCCAAAATCCTATCAAGTTTTGTATACCTGTCCTGTCGTTAGACAGTTCACCTCTGATCTCGATATCACGTGAATCCAAAACGCTCCCAACCCAGGGGCGTGAGGCAATGGGAAGCCACGAGCGAAATCGTCAGACCTAGTTCCGATCCTCTCTGGAGGACGGCTGGCGACGTCCGCGACACCTCCGGGTAGTCGGACGAAAATCCAAGGTGAAATTCCTTGTTTACTTTACTTACTTACTTTACTGGTTGAAAACAAAAATGATTCGGCACATTGTACATTTAAGAAGCACTTGCAGAAAAATTACATCTCCAGGCCCCGTATACGGCTTATGGTATAATAATGTTATCAAACAAATTATTCGTATTATGAACCTATCACAACAGCCATCATTTAAATTCAACCTGTGCAAATAAATTTAAATTAACTGCAATTGTCCTACCTACGTTTTTCCATTGCAATTGTAGGGATCTGTCAAAAGTACCATTACACTTTTGCATGGTTGAAGTGTGTTAATCTAATTTTCACTGATTTTTCACGCATTCTAGGAGAGGCACGCACAGGTAAGTCAGTTGGTCGTCAGTTTATTTCATTCAATCATTGCTGTTTTTTTGTTAAATGTGTTTGGTCCATATCGATCAGCAAACACCTTCCAAATGATGAAAAACGTTTGCAGTGATTTCGCTCATGAAGTAAGTACTTTTCTGTTGTTATTTTTCATTAGCAGAAACTTCTATCGAAATATTGGATTGTGTTTGAGTATACCAGTAGTAGTTTCTGTTATTAACTAGTGAGTACACCCTCTATGACACTCTATGAGATATTGATTCAGTGATATCTACTTTGCAGGTTACTGAATAGTTCATTTCAGTAATGTTATTGTTGTTTTCTTGGCACATCCTAATCACACCGATAGTGTAGTAAAACTCGTTTTCGTTTTAGGAGATGAATCAGCACAGTTAGCAGGTGAGGATCCTGATGAAGGGATTGTAGTTGAAGCAGCAGATATTGAAAACGACGAGGAAGAGCCAAATGCAGAAGCTAATATAAACTTACAAAGTATGGAATTGCTAGGAGCTGTGTCAGAAGAAGTGCCAGCAGTAAATGAAGAGAATGTGGAAAAAGTTGAATTGTTGAATGATTCTCAATCCCCTATTGTTTCCAATGATGTCGAATTAGATGAAGGTGGAGTTACGAAAGAGTCAGGTATAGGCGCATTAGATGAAGATGTAAACAAGGTACAACAGGTAGACAATAATGAAGAACAACAGGAGATGTTGGAAGAAATCAAGGCTGACGACAATGGAGAAGATGCTAAAGAACAAGAGCAAGGAGGTATTTACAAATCAGATACTAAAGAGGATGATGGCGTCGGGGCTGAAGGAGCTGCAGAAGAGATTCAGGAAAATGCTGAAAATGAAAAAGAATCAACAATAGCAGAGGTGGATGCAGTTGGAGTTGATGGTCCTACTGCTGACACTATAAATGATGCAGCAGGTAAATCCTTATCTGGAGCAGACAATGGTGAAGGTGAGGATACTGAAACCGATATTAAGAACCAGGTAGAGAAAGATGCCGAAGATCCAGCAGATGAAGGTCAAGATGGTGGACAGGATGATCTGGCTACAGAAGATGCTGAAAAAGAGACATCAGGAGTGAATGGCACTGAAGTAGAAGAATCCAAGAATGATGAAGTAAAAGCTGAAGAAAAGAGGGAGGTTGTTGATGAAGGTCAATATGTTGAAAAGGAACTGGAAGGTGTTCCAGTTACTGAAGAAAGTGAAAAAGATGCGGAAGGAGTGAATGGCATTGAAGTAGAAGAATCCGATAGTGGTGAAGCAAAGGCAGAAAAAAATGGTGATGCGGAAGATGATGGAAAGGAGTTAGATGGTTTAGCTACTGAAGAAAGTGAAAATGTGCCAGAAGATGCGAATGACAATGGAGTGGACGAATCTAAAAATGATGAATTAGAAACAGAAGTAAAGGTTGATGAAGGTCAAGATGATGGAAAGGAACCAGATAATCTGGCTAGAGAAGATATTGAAAACACGAGAGCAGGAGTTGATGACAATGAAGCAGAAGAATCCAAAAGTGATGAAATAGAAGCAGAACTAAGTGGGGAAGATAATACTGGTGTTGTTCCATCAAATAACGCAGATGATATCCAAGATGGAAAATCGGACTCCAATGTAGGGGGAGAAATTCAGGTTGAATCAAGCGATTCACCAGGGGAAGGTGGTACTGAAAATGAGGTCATGGAAGGTACAATTGATCAAGGCGCAGGGGATGAACCTGTTGTAAATATCAGCGAATCAGCTCCAAATGGTGATGTGCAATCAACTGAAGAAACTCAAGAGGAGAGTATTCCTGCAAGTGAGTTACAGCCGGAACCTTCGGACGCTGAAAAAGTTGCCACTGAAGACGAAATCGGTGAAGAATCGAAATTAACATATAGCGCTGGTGATGAGGCCCTTCAAGAAAAACCAGAAGATGCACCCCAAGTGGAGAACCAAGAAGTGGAACCCTCAAAACTCGTTGATGACATCGAAACGCAGGAAGATTCGGCTGGTGGTGACCAAGATGTTACCACGGAACTTGATGAAGTGAAGGGTGAAAAATCAGGTAAATATGAAAACATGGGTGAAGATAGTGATTCGATTATTGGTACAGTTCCCGAAGCAAACGATGATACTAAAATTTCGACATCTGAAATAGAAGAAAAAGCTACGAAAGATGAGAGCAACGAAGTAGACCCTGTTCAAGAAGAAATTGAAGGAAACATTATTCCACAAACGGCTTGTGAGTGTATCTTTGTCTAAATTCTATAGATTTTCTCCACTTGAATTTTAGCGAATTACTTTTACAAGAAAAAAATAACTCAAGTACGTTTTTATGCACTGAATTTTTATTGTCATTTTCTTATTTTTTTTTTTTTTTTGTAGATAAAAAAGATAAATTTAGTAAAGTTCTCAATGTTTCCATATTTGGGGAAATTTTCACTTTATCAAGAAAAACGGTTTTCTTAGGAGAAAAAAGGGGAAACGATTGGAGGGGGGGGGAGTTAGTGGAAATGGAAAAAGCCGAAAGGTTTTTTCCACGATTCTTGAAAAATCCTTAACATTTGTTTTTCGTCAAGACCGGGGGGAAGGTGCTATACCACTAAGGTAGGTATTACTCACACGGGGATATTCAAATCGCGAAACGACTGGGATAAGCAGCGACTCGGAGACCCAGCACGTGTTTTTAGATGTTGACGCTCGGATGGGGTGATTCCAGTATCGGAGACTTGGCAATGTCGCTACGCAGAAACTACGCAGAAAACCCAGTCCCTCAGTTGCCTGATCGCAATGAACGAGCAAGCTTTCGACATACTATTTGTCGAGGAAGTAGAGAAATATAAGTGTTATACAATTATAAACTCAAAGAATATTCCAGGAAAGATGTTACGGAAAAGGAGTGGAATCAAGTAGCAAGATAGTTCATCTCAAATCATGTTCTTCTCTGTGTAGGGGTGTAACCGGATCTTTTTCATTTTCCTTTTGACGTATTGGTTGTAATAATAATATTTGATAATGTCCTCATCACTACTGGAATCACTAGTCATATTATAAAAAATTAACTACGCTACAACAACAGATCTCTCCGACAGCTTGATGGAACTGAATACTAGCAACCCGGGTAGCAGCTGTGTGAAGATGAGATGCAACTGAAGTCTCCCAGTATTAGGGTATCCAAGTCTCTGAGTATCCAAATCTCTAGTATCGCAGGATTTCGGTATCCCCGTGTGAGCAGTGCCTAATTCTACATTTAGATCGCTAGTAATCTATTTTGCAACAACTTTAGACCTATAACATTTTTTCTGAAAAGTCCCTAAAATCTGGGAGATTCCACTTTTGAGATTTTGCTTCCGAGTCTACCAAGGTAGCGGAAGCGTTGTTTTCACTTTCGGAATGTGAAAATTTTATTGTCTCCAAAATCAAAAATTCCACTCGCATTTTGCGTTTTAGACCTTTCTGAACAATTTTGGTTCCGTGTCTGTCTGTCAGCAAATCCTTGTTACGGGCAAAACTACACGAAGTTATACATGATGATACATTGCGATAATTTAGGAAAATTCGCCCATATGTTCATGTTTGCCTAACTGGAATTTTCCGTTTTTTTCTGGTCCATTTTCTTGATAAGGGGGAAAATCTTGGTCATTGAGACCGCTATGATCCATTGTGACGTACATCATTCCTGTTCTTTCAGTGAGTCTGTAATTTAAAATAAATAATAACCTATTTCACAATTTGAAGCTGTAAATTGTCAATATTTTCAATATTGTTCAACAGCGGAGCTTTTAAGATCTTCAAAAAATTACAAGAATTTGGACTAATAATTGATGTACTAACAGATTAGGGACAGAAAGCGATGCGAAACAATCATACGAAATTTCAGTCTCTAGGTGTAAAAAGAGCCTTTTTGGTTGATTAATTATTTTTATTTTTTTTATTTTTTTGTGTATTTTGCCGCACCAATATTTTTTACGATCATGCATAGTCGTCGTTTTGTTCCTTGTAATAATGTTATGTTAATATAAAAATTATTAGCATGTAGCTGTTGCGTTACATTCACTTACTGGGATTTTGCATATGTTATACATTAATGTTTGTAAATCAATGACGTCCGTGATGTACCATGTCCTACATTATTTTTTAATATAATTATTCGTGTATTTTTCCTTATAGATATAGTCAATGACGATGGAACACTATCAGGTTGGCACCCCTACATTGCATGTATGATATTTCATTGTTTTCTCTATGATAAACATATTTCGAAAATACAAAATTTGTCATTCGTGATTTATTGCGTTATTTGTTAATGAGTATTTTTTTCAATTTATGTCAAAACAATGATGTTTTAGAATTGTTTCCGTTTGATTACAAGCAGCACCCAGAGCTGAAAGCGTTCTTGATGAAGGTGAGGCGCTATTGTGTGTTGGTTTAGAATTGAAGGTAAGACCTCTTACCTTGAGCCAATTTCTGCATTCTCATGAACAGTGGGACCCTTAGTACTACAATCGAACCAGTTGAAAGTGATTAATTTTATTTATAGGACCCAAATTTTGAATATCCTGAAATTGGCTCAAGGTAGGAACATATTACCAACTGAACTGTTTTCCCTTATAATTTACTAAGCCCAAAAACTGACCTGTTGAACAACGTATTTGTGTTAATACATTTTCAAGATGAACACTTAACAAGGACTACCAGTCAACAACTAACTAAAATAAAGAGCTAGCCCACAATCTCAAAACCCACAGCATGGCAACTTTGCCTGTTCTACCAATATACATCCTCCCTTGGAAAAAAATGACAAGTCCATGAAAAACAAAATGTATACATTAACAACTTGTAGTTAACCTAAGCACAAAGAACAGAATTAGTAAATGGGCGTAAAGGTATAATAAATTCTTGAACATTACACCACTTACTTAGAAGAGAGAGGTTGGAGGACTTGGACTTTGCCGACGATGTGTGCCTCCTTGCTCAGAGATTCTGTGACCTGAATGGCAAGCTTGGAGGTCTCATAGATGCGGGCAGGACTTCTGGCCTGAAAATCAATGGATCAAAAACTAAAGAGATGCGTCTAATGTTACAAGCGAACACACCTTGGTAGTTGGAGATGAACCCATAGAAACGGTAAATGGTTTCACCTACTTAGGAAGCGTAGTCTCTGTCCAGGATGGTACTGGAGATGACATTAAAGCCCGCATTAGAAAAGCGAATTCCTCCTTTGTCCAAATATATCCGCTGTGGAACAATTGCACCATTTCTGAAAGAGTCAAGCTCCGGATCTTCAATACAAATGTGAAATCTGTCCTCCTATACCACAGGCACCAATCATTAGGGCCAAAATCCTATCAAGTGTTGTATACCAGTTCTGTCGTTAGACAGTTCACCTCTGATCTCGATATCACGTGAATCCAAATCGCTCCCAACCCAGGGGCGTGAGGCAATGGGAAGCCGCGAGCGAAAACGTCAGAAATAGTTCCGATCCTCTCTAGAGGAGGGCTGGCAACGTCCGTGACACCTCCGGGTAGTCGGACAAAAATGCAAGGTGAAATTCCTTGTTTACTTTAATTTACTTACTTTTTACTCTTACTGGTGTTGCGTGACCACTACATCTCGAGGTGTACACAAATGAGAATCAAAGGCATTAATAAGCTCAGGGTACTCAAGTTCTGTGGGAAGCTTCGATGACACGAACGCCACAAGTGAGCTGTAATTAGACAGACCAACTGAGTTTAGTAGCAACTACGCACAATTATCAAGAAGAATTTTCAATTTTGTATAGTTTTCGAAACGTTGTTTATAACATTTGAACGATTCTTTTGCAGGGTCGAAATTGTCAAAGGGTTGAACAAAGGCTAGATTGGTCGAAGAGGTAGATGAAGTAGAGGTTAACATTTTGTTAATTAACGCGAGATTAACGCTGTTTGTTGAGATTGAAGAGCCTTCATAAACTGTCTAAACTGCTCGTTATTTATTCTGATCGAATTTACGTCCAGGATTTGGTAGATCAAAGTAACATGATAGTCACGTTCAACCACACAATTAAACTGATACGTGGAATGGAAAATTACGGCGAAAAACAAGGAGCAAACTCACCTCCTCCACTTGAAATCTTAGTTCACCTCGTCGCCAATATAGTGTTAGCGCTTACCAGTGTAACAACATAGTATTTATCAACGATGTTGCCAGCTAAAAATAGAAGCCAAACGCCAAAATCAGTATAAGCTTTCAACATTGATATTAATCGAGAAATATTCCACTGCCAACTTGAACATTACGAAAGTAGCAGATGTTTGCATCCTTATTTTATCTTCCCAATATCACAGGTTGCTCGAAATTGAAGAATGTGCAAGGTAGGAGGCTTTACCTTAATGCAAATCGAATAGTTTAAAAATGTATCAGACTAAAAGTGAATTACAATCGGAATTTGCAATGAATTTCCTATAGAAACTTAGGTGTGTTTGGAAAAATTTCGAGTGAAGACGACGATTACTGCAGAATTTAGTGCAAAGAAAGGCAAAACAAAACTCGGAGCTCCGCGCCTCGCCAGGGGGCAAGCCCCCTGGACCCCCTTTTGCTTTTATTTAGAGACTACTGCCACAAGTATAGGAACGTAGAATACGCTTTAGCCTCGATTGAACGCTGAACGTTCAACGATGATCATCGAACGTTCATTGCCGTTTAAGGATCGTTCATTAATGTTTTAGTATTGTCGATTATCGTTAAAGAAACGTTCAATAACGTTTAAGGATCGTTCATTGGCGCTCGTGGAACGTGAATTAACGTTGATGAGCGCAACATTTCACATTATATATGAAAAGGTTGCTGTGTGAGAGAAAATAATGAATTCTTTGGATGCAATTAATGCTCTGGCAGATTGTCCAGAAACGCCTCTGCTGAAGGTAGATGAAGTAGAGCAGAATAAATGGTATAGAATGGATACACTCAAGAGAGTTACTACCAAATATGGCAAACGACTAATGGTGATCAGCGATGATTTTAGCTGTTTCTTGCCAGTCCGATATGCAAAAATGGACGAAACTTCGATGAATGGCTTAAATTTGAAGGAAAACTTGTTTTTCAAAGTAACTGAATCTACGAAAGGATTTAAGCAAGTGTATTTCTCCGAGAATAAGGAATAAAAATAAAGGTACGTCACCGTTTTCGTTCCTGGATACCATACTCTTTTTCGTTCCTGGATACCATACCCTTTTTCGTACGGGTTTGTCGCAACTACTACACATGGATGTAAATATTCTTATGTTTATTGGTCTCGCGTCACCGTTTTCGTTCCTGGATACCATACCCTTTTTCGTTCCACTCCCGCGTGACACTTTTCGGCTAGTTAGTCCATGGCTAAAGCGTATTCTACGCTAAAATCTACCTGAAAAAGACAACAAAATTCCGGAAAAAACACAAAATTGTGGAAATCTATATCAACCAAAGACAAAATCTGTATATTTTCTTGACCGTAGCTTTCATTTTCGAAATCGACATCCTCAAAATCATCGATATTGGATAAAATGAAGCAGCAAGAAAACTCAGTGGTCATTTGAAAGACTCGCGTCAATTTTATAGCGGACTGAAAGATGACACGCTCTTCTCGAAATTGATATGAGATTATTACACCGTTGTTCCCTATCTAACTTGAAAACATTTCGCTCGATCGAACGACTAGAGAAAAATTTCGCTTGGAGGATTTCACGTCCTTCGCAGACTGGTGTATTGATTTCTCAGTAATGAAACCTGCACTTTCCCTGAAAATGTGTGATGGAAATGGTTAGTTGGCCCCTTCCCAATTTTAGAATCTGTCACCTTGGGAGATGAATCGGACGCCTGCAAGCGTCTGTATCATCCTCTGAGCGTGGCGGAGCATTATCAATGCATCCAGCTCATTGGAAGGGGCAACTAAACCATTCCATCACCTCACAAATGTCTTTAAAAACTGTTACAAACGGGCAGAGCCCTACATCATGTGGTTTCTCTCTCATTTTAGATGCTTTGAAAGAAAGGGATTCGGATAATTCAGTGATTACGAAGGATTCAGACGACGGTATGATGGTGTGGCCAGACATCAAACCTCAGGAAAAGGAGGAAGCCGAGCCCGAACCTCTTATGGAGAAAGAAGTTATTTCCGAAGATGGCATTGAGGTTTTTTTTTTTAAATTATTTATTTATTTATCAATTTATATTACAACTGTAGTAAATATCTAGCAACTTTTCTTTAATAATTTATAAATTGAATTAATTTACGTGACTAAGAATTATGTTAACTAAGCAATTATTATTGCGCACAATTATATATCCTGATATCGTCCCCTCTATGCCAAAACCATGAATGTGCCGAAAATTGATTTTTGAGTTAGACATCACTAACGAAAGATATAGACCCCCTCCAGTAGATAAAAATCGATCCAGGGGGGGGGGGGGGGTCAGGTGTTTATTTAACGGCTTACCAGACAGAACTCAATCCATGAATGTGTTTGGTACCGTCCCTTGGTTAGGCCAAAACCATAATGTACTTACACGTTAATTATTTTTTCATTGCCATAACAATGAATGTGCCAGCTTTTGGTTTATTATTCCATAATAAACCATTGTAATCGCTCTTGAAAAAAATAATTCTAAACCCCCGTCCCAACCCCATTGAACGATTTCTCCCAAACGGCTGAAGCAAAAAAGCTGAAATTTTCAGGAAAATCCATCTTGGTCCGACGCGCCCCAATTCTTGAGCCAACTCTCTCACTTAATTTAAAGTGCCCTTTAAGGGTTGTCAAAGTTTTGTAGAATCCCTAAAAACCTCAAAAAAGTCAAGGCGGCCTAAATGTAGTACTCTTTTTGAAGAACACTCCACGAGGAATCGAATGAGCCCCTCCTCAGGTCCGTAGGTCAAACCATTCCCAATGTATGGCCCGATTTATGGTGCCAACATTTGCGTTATTTTGGTTTATTATTGTTTTTGTTTTGATATCAGTAACCTAGTGATGTAGTGATGTAGTAATGTGGATACTGGAGTGAACTCCTAAAAGGCTTTGTAGCCGATACACGGGTTGAAGCATTCTGATATGCATGAAACGCTGCAAATGCTTTCACTGGGGGTTATTATTCAATTGACTTGCGTTCATGATTTGAATTTATACTAAGCTTTGGAGTGTGCATGTTTCACGCTTAGGTGATAGAGTGGTTATTGAATTTCAGGAGGCACACAAATATGATCAACTCATCAATCCGAATAGGTATTTGGTTTGAGAACAGATTTACGTGCTCTATGCATATCTCCTGAAGTTAAATAATCGCTCTATCACCTGTGAAACATACACACTCCAAAGCTTAGTAGAAATTCAAATCATGAACGCAAGCCAATTGAATAAAAAACCCCAGTGAAAGAATTCGCAGCGTTTTCAAGTATTAATCATACTTGATATATGTAATTCAATAATTAATTCTAACGCTTACTTGTTTCAATTCAACAGGTTTTCACAGATATTGAACTTCAACCGAATCAAGAAGAGCTCAAGTTACTTCCAGTAAGTGGTTGTTTTTTTAGATTATTTACCTATTTATATATTCATTAAAAGAAAAAACATCAAAAAATAAGAACGATGCCACATGTAAGATTTGGGTTTATTATTCTTTGAATAATAATAGGTTCGGGGGTCACTATTAAGTATGGGAATGACTGAAACAGATCGTAGTCTATTTTGCGTCAAACATTTCCCAGGAAATGACACCCACTTGTCTATACTAGCGAACACCCGAGAACCCACGTTTTTGGCAATAGTTCATACGATAAACGATTTTTGTTCAATTTATTTTAATTACAATCAAGTCAGTTTCAACAACTTATTAAGGTCGATCCACACATATCCGTGACGTGACGGTACCGTTGCCCTCCGTGTTCCATACCCTCCAGTGACATCCGTGATAAATATTTCACTGCCATTCACACAGTACTGTATGTCAGTGTTCTCCAGTGATTCTGGTTTTTATTATGTATTTTATGATGCTATTTTGTATAATACTATTTTGTGTAATACTATTTTGTTTGATAACAAAAACTTTAAAAACTCACCATCAAAATTCATTTTGTGGCCAATTTCCTCCCAAATTCTTCCCTTCCGATCGGCATTCAGGTATTTTGGGTCATTCATATTATATAACACGGGCCTTTCCTGAACCAGCTGAATGAGAAGCTCGTCGTTCATATTCCAAAATGAGGTACCTACACTCAGAAAGTTCTAAGGCGTGTCCGTATTTTTTGTTTTCACTGATGATAGCGGAAGGGCACTGTGAGCGACGGAGCGTCACTGTGCCGGTTATGTCTGAACAGGCTGAACACGCCGTCTTTCCTCCTTAGTTTACTAAGAATTTCGTCGGCCGATATATATTTTTTTTCATTGATGGTCACCGTACGGTACGTCACGTCGCGTCCCGTTCCGGATATGTGTGGATCGACCTTTAAGGTGCGTTTACACTTCGCGAAATTTCCTCGCGAGACTGATGGGTGAAGCCCTCGCCCGAGACTACACAACGAAACAAACCATGAAACAGACGCGCGAGGCGGCCATGGCGAGTGTTTCTATAGTTCCTCTTCCTCCCCGAGCAGCCAGTGCTTTGGCTTTCATCGTCGCAGCTCATATTGTCAAAAAGAGGAAAGGACGTCAGCAACAACGCCGACGTCGTTGGTGGGTCAGAGAAATCTTTCGCAAACGGTTGCAATATGGCAATAGATTAATAAAGGACATGCAGATGGAGATGCGTTGAAGACATAATACAGAATATCACGCGAATGAAATCCAGTGACTTCGATTATTTGGTGTTAGTTATTGGACCCAAAATTGAACGGGTAGACACGCACATGAGGGAAGCAATCACTGTGCAGGAAAGAATTGCCATCACACTGATTACAAAATTATAATCGAATAAAGACAATACACCTGCCTCGTACAAACAAATATACACGTCTACACTTATTTTTATTTTATTTTATTTTTTTTATCACACGGGCCGAAGCCCAATATAAGAAGGAACAGAAACAAAATTAGACAAGGGAGCCAAGGAATCACATACAACGGAAACAGAAAGCAAAAACTAAAACGAAAACTCACGCCACTAACTGGAAACGCACTGCACATACTTCGTGACTCATTAGGGACCACTAATCCGATGCACGACGTATCGCAGATCTGATAGATGAAAACGAAGATGCAAAGAAGTCAATCGATGTGTCGGCACCCATCATGGTGCGGTTTACAGCTTGCTGTGCCCTCACCAGAGGGTTGTTCCGAAGGTAGTTTGTTGCCGCTGGCCGCAGGTAGAAGATGGGCGAGTTCCTGGTTGGGTACTGGGGTACGGCGAAATTCAGTCGAGACAAGAGACCAATAGAATCCGTAGACCCATCCAATAGCCTCTTCAAAAACAAGACCTCCTTTCTTTCCATGAGGAATCGAATGAGCCTCTCCCCAGGTCTGTAGCTCAAATCATTCCCGATGTATGGCCCGATTTATGCTGCCAACATTGCATCCACATTCAGTACGTCACTAGGTTACTGCAATCAAAACAAAAACTACAGCGTTTTTTTTTTTTTTTTTTTTTTTTTTTTCATTGCAGTAACCTAGTGATGTAGTGAATGTAGATACTGGAATGAACTCCTAAAAGGGTTTATAGCCGATACACGGGTTGAAGCATTCTGACATGCATGCTCCGTCTTACGAAATTAAAAATTTTCAAATAGAATATTTTTCCTTTGTAATCGCTCTTGAAAAAAAAACGCTGCAAATTCTTTCACTGGGGTTTATTATTCAATGATTCAAGATTTGAATTTCTACTAAGCTTTGGAGTGTGCGTGCTTCACAGGTGATAGAGCAATTATTGAATTTCAGAAGGCACACAAATATGATCAACTGATCAATCCACTGATCAAACTAATAGGTATTTTGGTTGAGAACCGATTTAAGTGCTCTATGCAAATCTCCTGAAATTCAATAGTCGCTCTATCACCTGTGAAACACGCACACTCCAAAGCTTAGTAGAAATTCAAATCATGAACCATTGAATAATAAACCCCAGTAAAAGAATTTGCAGCGTTTTTTATATGTATACACGTACGCCATATACCAAAGGCCTAGGAAGGCGGCACGAGTTTGGCGTCCATAAAGCGGCTCTTTAGACGTTTTATTTTACGTTAAAAATGTGCTTAGTTATTGTGAAATAAAACCAGTATAGCTATTTAAGTATTTGAGAGACAACTATCAATTCAAATTACAAAATCTCTAAAACATATTGAAATATTTCTATTATATCTAGTGTATTTTTGATCTGCCTGGGGGGGGGGGGGGGGCATATGTTCTAATCCGCGCCTGAATTGGCGTTTTTGACTGGGAATTTTTCAAAATTTCCCGATGAAGGCCCCGTGGATCCCCCTTCTTTTGCCCCCCACCCAAACTTCTGGTTACTAATCGCCCCCACTGGCGACGACCTAGCAAAAATGTCACGCCTCGCCACTGGTTTTAAACTATTTTGGTTTATTGGTGCAAATGTGCCTATGCTCCTATCACCAGCCACCCGTGGATAATTTCAGTTAAATTACAAGTACATAATATCATATTTCTGACTTGCTTGAGTAGATAATTGAACAAAACCAAAGGTGTATTGGGGTCTGAGGAAACCATAGGTGGGGAAAAATGTAGTTCCTGCTTAAAGTTATTATTATTGTTAACGAAATTGAGGAATTTTTTCATCTCCGTGTGCAGAGAGGTTATGCAAGCCCGCAATACAGATGTGCTGTTCATTTTATTTGTTTCGTATAGCAGGCGCTCCCAGTTGCAAATCGGTCGGGGGTCTCCGTGGAGCTTGGAACCCCTTGTGGTCTCGTTCTCCAACTGTTGGTCGTTTTCATGTCCGAAAGTTTATAATTTGCTTTGACAATGGGCCGAATGGAGATTTTGCTTCCGAGCCTATCTAAAGGTAATGGAAACATTGTTTTAACTTGCAGGAACTGCACTTTTTTTTTCGTCAAAATCAATTTCACACACATTTTGGTTTATTATTTTCAATAATAAGCATTTGTAATCTTATAACGAAAATTTATTTAACCAGGTCAAGTTTTTTCATCTTCAATTTCAAGGTCTCCGATTACAAATCTCACTATACGGGCCGTAGAATGCCTTGGATTGACGTGAAAGACGCTGCTAACTCACATGCTTTTATCATTTTCAGACAGCCCTACTACGTAGATCACTAGACTGTAGATGATTATTAATCGGAGTGTACGGTCATTATCGAATCATACCCAACAGGCACCAATCTTTCATGTAACGGGTATAAGCGTTGAATATTCCAAAAACGAATTGAAAGATAAATTAATGAAAAAAGAGGAGGAAATGGAAAGTTGCCTTAGGGCTAACTAACGGACTAGAAGTGCATTCATCAGACTTCAGACTCCCGGCGGAAACTACCATTCAAATTTCAGCTTTCTAGGTTGATTAAAACCGAAAATAGGCTTTTCAGTTCATCTTAGTTCTCAGGAAGGAAGGGGTATTTAAGCACATGAAATGTCAATACCTACGATGGTGCGATATGATATATATATATGAACACGATATAGGTCTCCAGAAGAGAGATAGAGAACTGAAATTTAACGAGGTAAAATAGAAAAACTACCTACGCCTATTACACACCTAACACCAATTACATAAGAATTAAAAAATCGTTTTCAAAAGGAATTCCTGACACAAAATTCCTCAGCTCAAATGATCCTCACACGATCCTAGGAGTTCAGGTGAACCCAAGGAAGATGTAAACCGTTGTGCAGTTAATTGATGGAGTCTGTATTTCAGATGAATGCGTAAATGCTCTATGAACGAGTATGGAAATACATAATTCAATTCGTATTCGTCGATACAGTGAACCAATCAAATAAATAAAGGTGTTGTTGAATAAAACCTTAGGGCGCTTCTGCCAAAGTTGAGGTTTTGCGGGTAGCCAACAATATCACAAAATATGCTGCTTTGCCACTACTTAGTTAGTTAGGAACTTAGATAACTATGATACGAAGTCAGTCAAGTTTGATAAGTGATAACTATATAGGGATCCCAGAAAATATTAGGGAGGTCCCAGGAGAGCCAAGTTAATTAAGAGTGTAAGAGCATTTGGATTCACGTGATATCGAGATCAGAGGTGAACTGTCTAACGACAGGACAGGTATACGATACTTGATAGGATTTTGTCCCTAATCATTGGTGCCTGCCGGAATCGAACCGGGGAATCAGTACTACACTGAAAGTAAACAGCCAAAGAACTGATGCCTTAGCTCGCTCGGACAACCTGTCCCCACTTATATACTTCTATTTCATGTTATAAATACCATACATGTCTGTCTCCGGAAAATCAGAATATGTTTGTTGTGTGTGAAACTTACAACAACTTAGAATAATCAAAATTTTAACCATAGATTCATGTAAAGCACATCAAAAAGAATATAGAAGTGATTTTTTTTTCAAAAGAGTGTTTATGCTGAATATTGTAATGACCTTAGATTAATGTATGAAAATTACTTTTCCAGGATCAGCAGGAAGAGGAACAAGTTGAAGGTAAATAGCAAGCTGCAAATTATTGCACAAAGGTTAGCCATTTCTACACACTGGATTCTGTATAAACAGAAACTGGATTGTACAGAGAGAGACTGTGCTTCTTTGGTACACTCAGAAAAGGAATCCAAGTATAGAACAATTGAAATTTGATGGGATTCAATAAAAATATGGGAAAAAACAGCTTTTGTACAAGTACGCAACCACGAGGGACATTTTATGTCTTTGCGCCCCCTCCCGCACACACACCACGTACTTCCAATTGGAGGCCAGTTTTGATGTAAAACGCTTATCAAATTCAACGTCGGCGAGAGAATGAGGCGTCTCGATAAATGTATCACGTACCTCGCCAATTTCAATTTCATTTGTGTGTGTAGTATTATCCAAACTCAGGTAGGGGTAGCAACTTATTGCAAGAATGAACCCATTAATGTTGGAATATTTCGAAGAATAACCTCATTTAAACATTTTCCTGCACATCCAACATACCTCCCTTCAGGCAAAAGCGAGGAAATTCTACATATTTTTGTTGGTCAGATCAAAAATAAAGCTATGATTGGACACATTCAGATGACTTGCAAAGGTAGAACCACCTTTGTTGTTCCTGAAATCCTTTTCATGCTATTTTATTCCCTAAATTTCCGACCAGTTTGACCACAGTACTCGAGCCAGCGTAAACATTTAGTTTATAAACTCCCCTTTTATCCTGAACGTTAATCTTATCATTTCTGTTCCAACGAGTGCTATAACTACGTTAGATTGTGCTCGTTGATGGTTGCGATGTAATGGTTCCATCGTTTGGTACGAATGGTAAACTGTAAAGACATAATCATCACCACTCACAGGACTGTCACAGTTAGTAAACAATATGGTTCCATCGGGAGGTCACTGAGGTTCCGAATGTCCAGGGGTTAACGTAACAAGATTAAGTAAATCAACAGCTTTCAAATGAGTGGTGAACGAGTTTTGTACGATCACAAATGTCGAAGATAATGATCCGTAGCAACGAATCGGTTTTAAGCGAAAACCATCAGAAATATTTTCGTGACGCTGTCTGCGTTGCATTTTCGAGTTTATGTAGCAAAGTAAATACATAAAATGTCAAATAAAATTCAATTAACCCAATATTGGTTGGGGATAGAGGTGAGGAAAACCTGATTGAGTGCTCTCCAGTAACCCTTGAACTGGCTGAAACCCAAGTCTCCAGAAACCATCAGAAATATTTTCGCGACGATTTTCGTGACGCTGTCCGCGTTACATTTTCGAGTTTATGTAGCAAAGTAAAGACATAAAATGTCAAAAAGAATTGCTAATTCTCACTTCAAGTATCAACTCATTCTTTGCGTTGAAGGCTACCCTGTGATTGGTGAGCTGATGATCATACGGCAACCAGAGTGGTCTAGTTCGATTCAGGGAACTAATTTCTGTTTGAGACAAGCAAAAACTACCTTCATACATCAATATTGTTTGAGTATCGCCGAATTTTGTTTTAAAAAAAATTGAAGTTATTCAACACAAATATTTTAAAATAAATAATTGATAATGGATTATAATTACAAATAGCAGGGACGGTAACTTGTCAAAAGAGGCTGGTTTTCGTCTTTCATTCATAGACGAAATGTCATTTTTCTCATTATTTCTACAAACAGGTTCACAGCATCCTTTTATTACCTTCTAGGGCTTGATTGTTGAAAAAATTTTAAACATTTTTATGAAATAGGGAGGTCACAGTGAGAAGCCAGATAACTTGAGAATGACCCATTAGCGATAGGTACCCAATCCGTGTACCTTTGATGTATCTACTACCTGAACCAACTACATTTTCTTGGAAATTGTTGGTAACTTCACAGTTTACATACATATGCATCTAACAATTCGGTATTCATTTCCATTTTCCTTTAGCCGAGGAAGAGAACATCTTCGCTCCTCAGATCGACAGTTTTACAGATCTTCTCGAAGCTGAAAGTGCTCCGGTCGAAGAGACTAACCCAGATCAACTGGCAGCTGCTCTTGAAGGTATCAAATAATTAAATCAGTTTTATTATTATAGAATACTGTTTGGTACTAGGAGGTGTCACTGCTAAATTATGAACTACCTTGATATTTCAGCTCTCCCTCTTTGAAAACCAGCGCCAACATCGATGTCTTCCTCCTTATTCAAGTTGGGATTACCAACTAAGAATTTGCACCAGAACAAGCTTGTTTTCTGTCGCTTAGGAATATGTCAAGGTCATACAATTGAATAGATGCAGCTTTCCCAGGAGGGATGGATGTAGTAGTTCACCCTTCCTGTTTCTTGAAAATGCTACTTCTAAGTATGTTAGGACAATCCTCGGTGTGTTACATGCTAATCGTCTTCACCCTTGGAAGGGGCAACTACATCGATCCATCGCCTCCTTGTTAACTGGTTATGGTGGAAGATGGCCATGTCCCAAGGTCTTGGGCGACATAAATTATTCCACTTCTAATAGGAGGTTGATTTGTTTAGGAGAGCCTGATCTTGTTGGACTTGGTGCTTCTCCCCCAGCCTGCTAGCAGATGGGACAACAATTCGAGCCCAAAGCAGGTGAGAGGAACGGTATGGCGCACCATTCGGAAGACCTTGTTCAGAAATTACCTTGCAAGCTATCTGCTCTTGAACCTTGTAGCTGATTCAACCAACTAAGGATGTTGGTGCCTGAGTTTGTACTTAAACTCGTATACCAAGACACATTACTGGTTTGCAAGTCCCCAGTGATGCAGTATCTACTCCTGAGCACCCTAGGCAAATCCCATGGGCTGGGATTTGGTCAACCACTCCTACCACGAGTCCTACCTTGTCAGCAGGGAGGATGGTGACACTGTGGCAGCTGATGCTGCTGGTGAACTGGTAGCCTGCGGCTCTCTTCAACCCATGGTACCGGTTTTGAGATCAGCGATTACCATGTTCGAGATGCCTGACTAAGCAGCAGGCCTGAATGCTGAGAATTTGTGCCACCCTTCTTATGGTTCCACCATCTACTTACTGACGACATTCCTCCCCAAGCTCAGGCCAATTGTCAAAGTTGTGTGGAGGAGGGAACTTCCTACATAAGCGCGCCTCAGTGCGCAAGAATGTCTTGTGCAAGTGGAAAACCTGGTTTTTGATTAGGAGTTCACATTCACTTTCACCAAGACATTCAGGATATGGAAAAATGCTACCAATGACGATGGAACGTCAATATGCTAGCTGACTATTGTTGGATGCTCAAGAGGGATACGGACATTTTGGGGCATGAAAACGTGTGCAACGAAGTATCATAGAAAAAACAAAGGTTCCACAAGCAAACTGAATGAAGTTTTTGAGCATTTTGTACTGAATAGTAAACAAATACTTTCTTTTATTTTGAGACAATCCAAATTATTGTGTTTTTTCTACGTTTTCGTTTTTTATGTCCCCCTCTCCCCTAATTTGCAAGAGAGATTTTTTTCTTCTCATTTTTGGATTCACACCAAAAAACATGAAATTTAGCTAAAATATTCCATGCAGCTGATCAAAAAAATTTTTTTTGCAGACCTGTGTAATTTATGAGCCATAATTTTCTTTTAAACTTGAAAAACATCGAGCTGTCCATCCAGGTTCAAGTCTTAAAATAAAAGAAGAAATAAAAACGTGATTTTTAATTACATTACCTCAATTTATTTTAATTATATTATTGTTTATGAATTAATTACCTGCCCACAACTTACTGATTTATTGCTAAAATAAAGTACTGGAAAAGTTTATTCACGTAGCAACATATTGACTCTTGTGTAACTGTTTGTAGCAATTGTTCTATAGTTAATGAAAGCTATTGGTTATTGTCGAAGGTTCGGAAATTGAAGTTGCAGAACCTGGGTTGGTCGTCTCCAGCCAACAGATGGTCATCGATGTTGGAGATTCGGGTGAGTACCGCTTTTTCTTTCCAATTGTATCACTTCAAGTCTGTTTAATTCCATGGTACATTCACAAATTTCTTGCCCATTGGGAATCCATCTTTTCAGAAGAATGAAAGTCTGAATCAGGTTGTGCAAAAATCCAGGAATGATCATTCGCGTTGAGTTTTAATACTGGGGCACACACAAATGGGTATAATAATAAAACTCGAAAGTGAGAAGATGATTGGTGTGGTGAAAGAATTACATGTGAGGAGGGTTCTTTGAAAAATGAACATGTCCATCTTTGGCTAAAATTCCGTTTCTTGCCCATTTTCGTTCAGAAATATGAGCTTCACAAACCCACAGATCTGTTTCATTCAGAAGTTCAGAGTGGAGCGTATATCAGCTTTTTATTTCATTTTGTTGGAAGTGTTTCGCCCCACTACGGGGGCTTCCTCAGTCCTGTCATTAAGCGTAAACATGTACAGCCAACCAACAATATCCAGGTCATCATATTTTAATTATTGTTGGAGTAATCTTATGCTTATCATTGCATTTCTTGTACCCCAAATGTGACTTGATCGCATCACCTTCATTCCATAGGCATTATTGGCCTTATTGTGCGTAATGGTCACACACCACATTACTTTGACAGAAACTATTGCAAAAAATATAGGTTCCCCATTGAAAAACTTTTTTTGCATGAAACTCATGAGAAAAGAGATGGAAACCTACCAGACTGGCGTTTTTCCTTTGAATGAATCGTAATTCGGCTCAGGGAAATCATTGTGTTCGCACGGGACGTAATAACTCCCTCTGGATACTCTACTTTCTGAAGTTTCCCAGCCTCGTCTTTCATCCATTCCAAAAAAAGATGATCAGGGGGTAAGGACTGGGGTGTGGGTTCATCAGCAGCAAGTGAATTTTCATCAGTCGTGAATGTGACCAACTCATTTATTGGAACACTGACGAGATCTGGGTAATCCCCAACTGTTGGTCCACTCACGCGAACGTTATCGAAAAGATTTCATCAGGTGCCAATAGCTGATTTTCAGGCAAATGGAGTAATTTTCCACCCTTATCTTCATCCCCTGACGCTTCGTCAGTAAGGTAACTTAGTTTAGGAGGTTCGACAAAAACTTCTCTTGGTGTTGCTGCCTCATGCTTCGTCGTGCAGTAGTGCTTCAAGGGCCTCATAAAGGGAAAATCTAGGTCTACGATTCAGAGACGAAATTCTAGCTCAGAGGAGGGGAGCTAGTAAACAGAGATTAAAGCTACGGCTGGGGGGGAGGGGGCGCTAACAAGGGTTTACGTGATCGCATTCTGTGTTTATAAACGGTACTTACAAAGCCTAACCAACTCCCTGGAAAAATCTGTAGATTCAACCAGAGCTCGAGTGACCCCCTCGGGCGGACGGAAAAGTGGTGATGCCGGGATAACTAAGGGCGGAAGGAGCCCACCCGAAGGTTAGTTGAAGGAGGGTTGAGCGGGGGGTTGTCAGGTCGGTCGCTAAGAAATGGATTGTACTCCTGTTAATCATTTAAATGATAAAAATGACTTACTTGAGAATAGATTGGAGCTGGTCGAGGTCACACGCGTCGCTCATTTCAGAAGGCAAGAAAGTGACCGAAAAAAAGACAGAAGAGAGGTGGCAACCCTTTTGGTCCCAAACATCAACTCTTGCACTTGCATTGTAACGTAAACAAACCTCATTTCAGTCATCAGAAGTTGCCAAAATACCGTTTTCAAAACAAGAGGTTTGGCGCATCCATATGGACCCGCTGATCCTTAATGGGTTAAATAAAAGAATATATAAACTGGTCATTTATGAGTGTGATAGGTAAAAACTGGACTTAAAGACCTGCATTACCTGAAGTATTCGACAAAAGATTCTGTACGCTGGTGCATATTAAAGTTCTTTCTTAACAATCAGGTTTGTTTATTCCATACAGGAGAGGAAGATGGGGCCGTAGAGTCCACAGTTGCTCCTACAAGCGAACTTAAAACGGATGAGCCAGACCAGAAAAAAGAGAAAAAAGTAAGAGCCGATTTGTCGATTTAACTAAGCATTTGTTTGGGGAAAGATTGGTCCATAATATGGATAGTATATTAAACTTCAAAATTTATCAAGAATACTCCAAACGTTGATCAAGAATCAGAAAATATTATCTGCAGTACGAATGTAAAAATATTTGTTATTTTGTGGGCTATAAACCAGGAAGGGGCTTGAAAATGGTCAATTTTAGAATTTTGGCGATATTGAAATAACTTCAAATAGTAATGACGGATAGGCACAATTAGGCACAACGTAAACTGGGGTCAAACCTAGGGATTCTTGGCTTATAAAGTTGGCTAAGCTGAATAGGATAAAATTACAGGTAGTTAGTTTGTTGTTTCATATGGGAACCCTCTTTTTTCACTCCTGATTCGGATTCCAAGCAGAAATGGGCGTTAATCGATTAACGAATACATTTTTGCGATTACAGATACGAATAACGAATAACGATTACTTTGTTTTTCGAAGTCTCAGAAGTGAGGATCTTCGAAGAATCCAAGAATCTTCGTTGTTGAGTAGAAGGAAAATTAAGAGGAAAGTTATGTTTTTGTTGTCATAACACCCCTGCCGTGGGAATGACCCCGGGCTGAGAAAAGTAAATTTGACAGTTTAACCATACTTCGCTCTTGAAATTGGAATGTTGAAACACATTCCAATCAATCCAGCGTCCAAATTTACAACATACATCGAAAACGATACCCCACACAACTTTGTTCTCAAAATCCCAATTTTAGCGCCCATTTTTCACTTCGAAACTTCGACAAAACCGTTAAGTTTCCGTAATCATTATTCATAATGTTATGTATAACTATAACTGATATTCCTTTCAAGTACCCGCACTTGCATCACAAACAATTTTATGAGCCTAAAGTTTTTTCAATTTACCAAAAATTTGGGAAATGCAGAAATATCTACCAAATTCTTCAAAACTGTAACCTTATGGCACACCACACTTTTCCATTAGGCTAGAATGGTCAAACTTCACAAGTTGTCATTTGGGTCGATTTCACAAAGAAAAACTACCAGGTATGTCCATACGATTATCAAAAAAGGGTTTCAGTTCTTCTAATTCTTCCAATACTTTTCTTTTCTCAAATGTATCTTTTTTTCCTTGCAAATTCGCTAAAATCAGTTGTGAATTGAGTACGTTTAATAATATCCTTTCCCATAGGTTGTCGGTTGAGATAACATAGCAAATTGAACATTTAATCATAACGGTACCCACTTGTGATCACATAAAATTGGAACCAAAAGTACCTATTAATTTAAAACCAAGAAGTTAAAATATGGAAACATCGTTTGAGTTCAAATCTTAATTTGTACTAATCTAAAAATGTAATTTTTCATAAAATTATTGTCCATTTTATGGTTCATTTATGAGCTATGCCTGCTTATGACTTTGTGTAATATGCAGATTTTTTTCAGGGTTTATTATAAAAGTCAATTTTTATTAATTAAATTCAGGCAGAAGACCTTCTGCGACGAACATCAAAAGTAAATGTCAACGGCATGGACCATTGTAATCGGCAAAAGTATTCGAATACAAAAGTAATCAAATACAATATTAATCGATTACAATTGTATTCGAATACTTCTGCCGATTACAAAAGTATTCGAAAAAGTAATCGCATCGTGCGAATACAAAAGGAATTGATTAGTCTCGTTATTCGATTACTTTTGTAATCGTAAAAGTATTCGTTAATCAGGGATGCCCATCTCTGATTCCAAGCTTAATTTCATGAAAATTGTACCTCTCATTTGATTTTTTCAGCTGCGCACAATTTAGCTTTAGCGAGCACGCATATTTGCCAAGTCGCCAAAATCGTGGAAACAAATTAGCAAACCCAAAATGTGAGACATCAATTTAACTTCTTTTTTACTGCTGATTACGGTATAAACGCGTGCAAACTTAGTAGCCTGAAGAAAACGGATTTCAACCAGCGTTGAAAAACAATGAGAACTGACGAGTCAAACTTTAGGTATGTTAATTTAAGTTACCGCAGTTTTGAGACTTGGTAACTATGCGCGCTAGCATATCGTTGCTCGCTGCCAAAAAAATCAAATGAGTGGTCGAGTTTTTATGAAATCTGCTATCAAATGTAGGAGTTCTCATTTGAATAAACAAAATTGGTGTGCGTTGCTCACATTTGCGCACGTAGTGCTCAAAAACATCATGGTTCTATCCGTGTCGTATGTTTGCGCCTGAGGTGCATTTAATTAGAGAATTTTGTGGACATTTGCGCCTGCCACCGAAATTGGACAAAAGCGCGCATAAACATGAATAAAGAAAAAAAATTGCGTGTCCAGCAACTTGAAACAGCAACGTCAGAACACCGAGGCACTGTGAGCAACGACATTCCTATACGCGAACGTCCAATATTCACAACAGAAGACGTCTAGCGTAAACGTCCATGTAAAATCCGAGATTGGCGAATATGTAATCACAATATTTAATTGGTTCGTCAATTATCTGGCGCAAACGTCCGCCAGCCGGTTCTACTCCTTGTAGAAAATATAGAACATCGTTGGTCTCGTTTTTCGATGGATCGGGTAAAGGAATTTCGGGGGTGATCCACTTTGGATAAGACTAAGACTGATCAGTGGCGGTCCTAGGCTTACATTTGGCGGTAATTGTTAGAAAATGTAATACATTTTTTTATCAAATCAAAGCCAAGTCCTTACCTAAAGACCTTACCTTAAGATTTTCAATGAAACTTAGGTCTATCTTTAACATTTTTTCCCGTACAATAATTATCAGAGGAAGAAAAAAGTGTGTTTGCAAAATAAGCTTATTATAAACCATAAAATTAAAAATTTGGGGGGGGGGGGGTCATGACCCCTGTGACCCCCCCTTGGATCCGCGCCTGAGACTGATACTGATGTATATAGCAATCTTTTTGTACTGTTAACCTCTGATTGTATGTAGGCAATTTTATATATACGAATAAACTAAAATCGGTGATTGGTCAGCAACGGAGACACCACAAAGATGTCGAACTTGAGTCTCTCGTGAAGAAAGACAGCGACATGATGCTGCTACCAACGCCCATCACGTCTGACGTCATGCTTTACATGGACGGATCCTGTGACAAAACAGCTGTGAAGATCGGTCCCACTCAGCATCTCTACCATAAGATGTCGATGGTCGACGTTCAAGTCTCGGTCCCTATCGACGAAACAGTAAGGGATCTACTTGTAAAATTTGGGAAGAGAAAAGAGTGGTGTAAGTGTTTGGTGTTACAACCTTTCATTAGGAACTCTGAAGCGAATATAGCGAGTGAATAGAGAATATATATGTATATATTCTTGACAACTACGTTCTCTTTCGGCATTGAGAAGATGAACCAAATTCTAAAAGATCTGTACCCACTCCTCTCGGCTAATTCAACCTCAAAAAGTGTTTTTTCAGAAGTACCATCAATGTCCTATCGACAGGCCTCGTCGATCGGACACATTTTGTCTCATAGACGATCAGATAGGGCAATACCACCCATGTGGCAAGAGAAGGTGTAAAGTTTGCCCCATAGTTGTCGAGGACGAGCTGTTCTCATCGGCCAATAACACCAACTCGTACAAACGTAAAGGATCGGCTGAATGCAAAACATCAATGTGTGTACGAGTTGGTGTGTAAGAAATGCCCTGCATTTCACGTTGGCAAAGCTGAGACAGCACTCAATCTCAGGGTCAACAATCATAGGGCATCTGTTGTCGGAGGGAACACAGATTTGCCTGTGAGCCGTCATGCCACAGCACATGGCGAAACTTTCGATGAGTGTTTTGGAATCAAAATTTTGAAAAAAATGAAACCTCAAGACAACAAAATTATCTTCCAGTCCTGAATATTAAACGTTAACAGGGTAACCAAATTTCTCCACGGCAAACAATTTCTCAACATTAATGTTAAAATTTCCCATTACTATTAATTTTCTCGTAATTTGAAAAAGGCTAAAAGCCGAAATATAAAACTTAGTGTTGTTTTGTGAATTATTGTTTCTGAAATTTGTACATTTATATATAAATATATATGGCCATATATTCGATTTATTTGTACATCTTCATCAGGGCTACATCAACAAAGAGAATTTGGGAAACAATTAGTCTACTTTTTTAAAATAAATATACGTGGATATTTTTATTACTGATCCTATGGGTAACTAAAAACTATGTTAATAAAAGTTAACTTTAAAAGTTAACTGGATTGTTGTTAATAAAAGTTTGTAAGGTTGGCTACATACCTTAGACAGGGTTTTGTTGGGATTATCACATCTTCAATTACACATCTCAATGTAAACTATTGCACTTTTGCGGACATACACTAATTTATACTAAAGCTACTTATATTAATGAATCTATAATATCATCAGTATTAAATGTACCGTTACTAAATAAATTAGTGTGTGTCCACAAAAGTGCAATAGTTTAAATTGAAATGTGTAATTTAAGATGTGATAATCCCAACAAAACCCTGTCTAAGGTATGTAGCCAACCTTACAAACTCTTATTAACAACTATCCAGTTAACTTTTAAAGTTAACTTTTATTAACATAGTTTTTAGTTACCCATAGGATCAGTAATAAAAATATCCATGTATATTTATTTTTAAAAAAATTAGACTAATTGTTTCACAAATGTTCTTTGTTGATGTAGCCCTGATGAAGATTTACAAATAAATCGAATATATGGCCAGATAAACATTGAGATTATTCGACTGAACCTCAAGACCCACTACTACAAGTTTTAAAGTACGCAGTCAAGAACATCACACCAATATATAATAGGTGTAAATACCCGGCTTTGCCCGGATTTAAAATAAGGTTTTCGTAAAAGCGTAAAAAACTGTTTATTTTCATGCAATAAACGGATCCTTTTATTATAAAACAACATGATAGACAACATTTGTCGTAGTTCCATTTGGAGTGTCCACGAAAAGATTGTCCTCTTTGCTCATTCTGGAACAGGCCAAATACAACTGTCCAAAAAAATTAAAATTTCCTCGTTAAAATATAAGGGAAAAGCACCAATAGTGAACACTGTACCAATAGTGGACACTTCGGAAAAAAAGTTGTAGAATAAGGATTCGGGTTGAGCAGGGCACTTGAATCTTTTTGGATTAACTAAAGTAATAGCCTAACAAACGTGATGAACCAAAAGAAAACGTTAGGGCCAAAATGAAAAATAATAACTTGACATTAAAAACAACCAGTCTGTGGGTGGAGTGATTTTGAGCAGGACGCTGTGCAAAATGCTAAGGAATAGAAAGTATGTTTTAAGCAATGTTCACATATAATATTCAAATATGTGTGCCCATTGGTTTGAATATATACTTCAATAACTAAATTGTCGATTTTCCAGTCGCCTAACTCCGTTAATATTGATAAAGTGGGTTTTTAAAGCATGTCCACTTCTAGTACAACAAAAATGACGGATGCTCCGGTAGTGGACATCCCTGTTCACGACTGGTGCAACTTCCCTTTTCACGAAAGGATATTTTCTTAATTTTCTACTTGTTCATTTGTATTGGAACAAGCTCTCGGTACGATTTTCAAATGAAAATATTGTAGCAGACCAGAGGCGGACAGAGGGTGTCCTCTACTAGTGCAAGAGATGTCCACTACTAGTCCATGAGCTATCTTCTACTTATACATGAATTGTTCTCTACTGGTGCTCACTTCATTCTTCCAGTTGAATGGAATTCTTTTTGTTTTACTACCGATTAGATATATACATGATTTTAAACGAGATTTTACGTCGTCTTGTTGATATCTACGACGTGTCCACTACTGGGTCATGAAGTGTCCACTACATCAACACTAGAAAATTTTAGCTGTCCACTACTGGTGTTTTCTGTTATTCCACAAAATTTGACTCTATTTCTTCAAACATTTATAAAATTGGTGTTTCCTTTGATTAAACTCAACTAAAAATGTCTGAAGAACGTGTAGACACCAAAAAAAAAAAAATTTTGAGAGCTAAAAATTTATGAGGTAACACAAACAATCACACAAGATTTTCTTAACATGTCCACTACCTACTGGTGCTTTCCCCTTAGTGAAGTTACTATTTGACATTTTTTTAGGCTCGGAAATTACGGAGATAAGTGGCTGGTCCATTAAATTTTGGCCACCCTGTATATCTTCACATCTTAAATTTCTCTGTTAAATTTTGTTTAATTCCGATGTTTCCAAAGAGGGAGTACTCCTGTATGACACGCCTCCCCTCTGTATGCTAATCTTAGGATATGGCTAGCTCAACCTTTATATTCATATTGAAGAACTAAGGTACTAATAAATCTAATCTCTCGCTTATAAAATTACCTTCCGATTCTATTCGACAGATTGTCGAGGTGGTTGAGCAACACCACTACCCGAAATGGATGCACATACCCGGGATCGGTCCAGTGGTCCCCGACTTCATCATTGAAGAAGCGGAAAAGTACTTCCTCAAGATCTCCGAGCTCCAAGAGGGGATGGTCATGCCGAGGAACATCCGACATTTCCACTGCCCGCCCCTTGAAATGGTCGAAGACTGCCCCGAAGGGCTTGCAGAGGGGATTTGAAAAAAATGCTTTTTTTCAAGAACTCTATTAAGATTTGAAATTATTGTCAAATATTTCGCACCCTACTATACGGATGATGTCACATGATAAAACTTAAATTTTAGGAAAAAAACTTGCTAGAATCACCATGCATCTTGCTTCAAGTTCTTTAATCATTCATCTGGAGCGAAATGAAAGCCGTCATGGGAAAGTCCCAGTTTCTAAGAATTCAGCTAGTAGAAACCAGGCACGGGCAAAATCGTGCCAATGATTAAGATTTTAATCGCAATGTTGTGCACGATTAAACGAAGAAAATTTTCAATCACATTCAAAAGAGTGGTTAACTTTTTAATAAAAATTGGCTCCTTGAATACAAGTAAAATCTTAATCGGGAAGATGATTGCGATTAATATCTCAATCAAAATTCGATACTCATGTTGTATCGATGTATCGTTCGATTATCGTGTTGTACAATGCAATTTTCTGAAAATTTCAAAGAAAGTTCGCCATTTTATCAACAATTCTAACTTTTTCGAGAGTACTCCTCTATCACATGCCAAACCTTGTGAGGTGATGGAATGGTATAGTTGCCCCTTCCAATGAGGTGGATGCATTGATATGCTCCGCCACGCTCAGAGGATGACTCAGACGCTTGCAGGCGTCCGATTCATCTCCCAAGGAGACAGATTCTAAAATCGGGAAGGGGCCAACTAACCATATCCATCACAACCTCTGCTTGCAGTTTAGAGACCTCTTTTTGACAGTTACTTTTAATGAAGAAAAACTCAACTGTCATAACACTTTGACCAGATTTGGTAGGACCTCATATTAAACATTTGACAAATTATCAAAGTTGAATGAAGTAGAAACTACTTTTAATGAAGAAAAACTCAACTGTCATAACACTTCCTGACCAGATAAGCCTGCATTTTTTTTCTCAAATTTTGTTAGAAACTATCTATATTGGTCGTAAACATTACATAATCATGGCTTCTTCTTAATTATTTGCATCACAGGCTTCAAAAATAGATATCCTTCTGGGAGGATTGCAGGGCAAATGAGACATCAGTATTACAAAAAACTTTATTTCATTTGCAACGTCAATCATACTGAAATGAAAATGATGAGTTTCAAGAAAAACGTTGAAATAAACGTATGACTCTACGAGTTGATAAAACGTAAAATATAATAGATCAACACGTTTTGGTATGGTATGGTAGAAAACAGTCAAAACGTAACACCAAATTGCACCAGACACATATTGTCGTAGCTTTCTTTCCACATACTCTACATACTAGCTTTTTTTTTAAACCAGGATCCAGTGTCTCCAGGCTGCAAATAAGATGGTCAACTCCGTCGTACCTGGTTTCCACATCATGTTTCCTGCTTTGTCGTCCACTACGAGGCACAATTCTTTGATTTGTCTCTAGAATAGCTAGAGCTATTTTACTTCAAAATGTCTGGTGATCAATCGGCACTTCTTTCTTTGATGCAGCTGCCATGCGTTGATTTCACAAACATCGATCAGGTGTGCGAAAATATTTGGCGCTTACAAGAGAGTTCTTCAGGAAATTCTGCGGCCAACCTTGGAACTCTGCTTGGAACTCTTGGTTGATTTTTTCGGGAAACTCTTGTTTTACTATTCTATACTATTAGTAAGAACCGGGTCCAAAATCGAAGAAACATCCATGCCATAGTCACATCCTGTGATACTCACGATAGCCTCTGAGTGCATTTGACTTTTAGGAGCGTTGTCAGTGGTAGGCTCGTCCTCGGGTCCTGAGTCTTCATCCGTTACATCGTCAGTCGCATTTGTTGGTGGTAAAAGAGGCACGTCCAATCCTTGAAAGGGTATTTCGTCTTCTTCTTCATCAAGGATCTCCAACAGTTCGAAAAGAGTAAGCCGTTTGCTGAAAAACAACAAGATAGACAAAATTATATCGCATTGGTCTATAATCCTCCCAGGAGGATATCACAGTTTGATTGCATGGTGAGGTGAACGATGATTAAATTCATAGTACTAAATTATCAAACAGTCTAATAACATTTCTAGATAGTGTTTTATGCAAAAATATTAATTCTACAGCAAAAACGGAACGAAAATACTTATTATTCACGATGATGTCCGTTAGCTTATCCATGTTCACATAAGACACCACTTTATTTACTTCTCACGTTGACTCTAGACAATCTTGCGCTCAACTGAGGTCATTTTGGGTTAGACTAACTATTATTGATGACAAATATCCCTGCCATGTCCGGTGGGAATATCGGGAATTAATAATAGTAATCAAAAACTACGTTGAAGTCCATCATCCTTCCAGAAGGATTGTAGGGCCATCTGGGTTAATTAAAGCGTCAAGAAGCGGTATTTTACCAGAAAATATAAAAACTATGGGTGAGTTCTAAACAATCTCAAGAAATATACGTTTTGTCTATTGCCTACTGGGTTCGAATTTCTTCAATACCTATATAAATCTTCTTTTAGTTCTAAGTTGGGGAGAGGGGGGGGGGGTATAGTATGAAAGGCGTTAATGACCCCTCCACACTCCTAAGTGTTTAAATATTTTTCTATCAGAATTCACTATAAGTTTTACAGAAATAATTCAGTCTTCTATGCCCCATTCTCCCTTGTTCCTCATCAATCACACGATCCTTCTCTGGAATGAACCATACATTTCATGTTCTTCATCTTCTGAAATAATTCATTAACCCCATTTGTTGTAACAACCTTACATTATAATCTTTTGAGATTATCTCAAACATTTCAAAAGATCAAAGCTCTGATGTTACATAGACGAAGGAGTCATGTGCCACATGATCTATATGGTAGACTCGGAAAAATTCATTTGCAGCGTTTTTTTGTTTTAACCCTCTACTTGGCAAGACTACAGTATTTTAGCTAGATTTTTTTATTCAAAATTAGTTTTTTAGCCCTCAAAAACAATTTGAGAAAATAAAATTCGAAAAATTCATAAATTTCAGCACATTTTGAACATGTAGAGTATACTACAGGGTGTCCCACGAGTTGCCCCCCCCCCCCTCCCTCCACTCCTAAAATCGTCAAAATGGGAGTAAACAAGGAAATGGTTTTTTGGATCTTCATATTTTTTCCAAAGATCTCAAATTTCATATTTGCGCACCCCGCCCAACTCGCTCAACAATGCGCAATTGACACTAACTTTTAAATGAGAGCCCCCATTTTTTATTGCAAATTCGGATTCTACCCAAGATTTCATGAAAATTTGACCCCTCAACCAATTTTTTTTTATTGCGCGTAACCGGTTCAGTGAGCACGCAAAGTTGCGCAACCCCAAAATTGCCAAATAGTGGATGATGGTGAACTGTAGAGTGTGGCACATGAATTTTCATTGTTTTTCAACGCTGATTCACGTGATGCTATCCATTTTTTGATTTGACTCAATTTTTGCGGAATAATGACTGAAATTTGTTTCTTGAAATCTACTACTATTTTGTGATCGGAATTACGACGAGTTTGTCAAGAGTCAGTATTGTTCCTTTGTGGGTGGCTACAATATTTCGATTGTGGACGTCCGGTGAGGGATGGAGCGGGTGGTGGAAGGGGGGGAAAAACAGACGTGAACATCATCGATCGCCGGAGGAAAAGGCGAGGCTTCCTGCACCACTCCCCGCGATTGTTCCGACATCCCGTGGACATCTGATGGGCATGAGAATCCTGGATATGAAGGGAGCTGGCGTCCCGACCACCAGAGATGTCCCGTGACAACAGCCGAACGGGTTTAATGAACTCATCCGATCGTTTTCGCTAAGGGATAAGGTTGCTTTCTTATATACAAATCTCATATTTGTCTGTTTGTCCTGTACGGAGTATTAGCCTGTGGTTCCTGCCAGGACAGGTATCGATTGTACAACCAATTTGCAACAAAATTTTCATGAGCTGTCACCATGCTGATAGTCTAAGTACAAACACTGTGTAGTACACTAAAAATGTCAGTGAGGTATATTATTTAAAATAATGGTCTCAATAAAATTTATCACAAAAAAAAAAGTTTCAACCCATTCAAGCGTTGCTCATAGAGCTTGTAAAGCTGATTTTCCTGATTCTTTTTTGTTCGATTAAGGTTTTGTTTTTGAACATTTATTATTGTACCAGATATTGTTCTGTTAATCATGATGCCGATAGCCGATAGGACTACCGACTATCGATGTTTGGGAATGCGAAATAACTCTGCCCGCTTCCCTTGAAATTTAAAGCTTCACTTGAAGGGAAGTTAAGTCATAACAAGTGAAAGGCATCTACAATAGATCTACGGTTCCTCCTATTCACAACTCATATTCATTGAATGGGAACAACAGTGGATAGGTCAAGAAAACCTCAGGGGAGTGTCAAAAACCTGGGTTTTAATAAAGATTTAACACCTGAATAATGTTCATATTATATTATTTAATACCTTTTTTGGTTTATTATTCAATAATAAACCATCGTAATCGCTCTTGAAAAAAAAATTTAATGCCCCTGAAAATTTTATGGTTTACAATTCAAAAGGTGTAGAATCCGAATCTGCAATAAAAAATTTTCCGTCCGTCCGCCGTACGCCGTACGCACGATATCTCCGAAACGGCTGGAGCAAAAAATCTGAAATTTTCAGGAAAAATCCATCTTGGTCCGACGACGCCCCAATTTTTGAGCCAGCTCTCTCACTCAATTTAAAGTGGCCTTTAAGGGCTGTAAAACTTTTGTAAAATCCCTGAAAACCTCAAAACTAGTCGAATCGGCCTAAATATTTTCCTATTTGAAGAACTTACCATTAGGAATCGAATGAGCCCTTCCCCACGTCCGTAGGTCAAACCATTCCCGATGTATGGCCCGATTTATGGTGCCAACATTTGCGTTGTTTCATTTATTATTGTTTGTTTGTAACCTAGTGATGTCCGGCCGATAGCGTCGAGTTGTAGTGAATGTGGATACTGGAGTGATAGCCGATGTGAATACTTGTAGTGTAGTTAGTAGCCGATACACGGGTTGAAGCATTCTGATAATATATAGGTAAATATTATTACTGGGGTTTATTATTCAATATTATTACTGGGGTAAATAAGTATTCTTTCACTGGGGTTTATTATTCAATTGGCTTGCGTTCGTGATTTGAATCTGTACCAGGCTTCGGAGTGTGCGTGTTTCACAGGATAGGGCGATTATTGAATTTCAGGAGGCACACAAATATGATCAACTGATCAATCCAAATAGGTATTTTGGTCGAGAACAGATTCACGTGCTCCATGTATATCTCCTGAAATTCAATAATTATCCTGTGAAACACGCAGACTCCAAAGCTTAGTAGAAATTCAAATCATGAACGCAAGCCGATCGAATAATAAACCCCATTGAAAGAATTTGCAGCGTTTTTTAAACCTCTCAAGTTTCAATTCAAATTATCACATATCTATTCCATTTCCAACTAATTAAAATTTAAGAACTTTTAAATTTCTCCGTATTAAAAATAGGAAATTTTTCCATATTTCTATAAAAAAACATACTATAAACATCCATACGAATGGATTAGGAGTCTATGTAAGAAGTCCAAGCCCATCAGGCCCACACTGGAATTTGAGTATTGACAAGATTAGCAGAAGAAAAGAGGAGCCCCCGGACCATTGGTAATATTAATATTAATAAGTCTTATTATTTACTTGAGTAACATTATGAAACGGAAGATAATATTAACCCTCTAGCTAACAGAACGAGGTGTTGCAGATCTACCTTCATGAGTTGAATGAGTCCACCCAGACCGTTTTACGTTCAACCGTTCGCTCTCCCTTTTTTGACAGAAAAACACACTCGGACTGTGAACATGCTTGGACACAGTAAAACTTTGCTAATATGGGAGGGATCCCATCAGCTGATATAATTGCAACGGAATTATCTTTCAAGATTTTTTTTTATCGACTTTTTCAAGACTGACCTAATCTAAATGTGGACAGCTGAAGCGTTTGTTATGTTAAGATAGGTTTGTTATTATATCTCATTCAGTTGTTCTTTTCGTAGATTTGTACGTCCTGTTCATATATATATGGGTCATTTCAAAATTTCGGTCACATTTATGTCACTGATCAGTATTGCCGTCAAATCTCAACTGAATACAGTTTTGTAAGTGTTCTAAAATGTTCTCTTATTTGGATGTACATGTTCCATGGAAGATTATGTAAAAGTTTTGCCTACAGGACCCAGGAGAAAATACCAAAGTCCGTATTTCTCACTCCCTACAGCTGTCACTAACCAGAGGTATACAACTTCTATCGTGTTATATCCACTTACACTATGAAGGAGCATACCATCTACAATGGATATCCGCCTCAGGAAAAAAAATTGGATCAAATCAAGTAGCCTTATCAGCCCATTATTTCAGTGTCACTCGGTTTTTCCTCACTCCCTACAATGTTTTGAAAAGTAGCCCCCAACAGGCAGGAAAGGGTGTTTCTGAAGTTGCTTCTGTTTTGTTGACATCCCTTATTCAAGATGATCCCTACGCTGATGGTTGGATTTTGCCTAGACCTTCCCAGCCAGTTCTACCGGAAAACCAACCCTGGAGGCAGCAGTGGGTTTTTCAACTCTCACTCCCTACTCCAGTAACATTCTGACTGTGGCAAGTGAAACTTGATTGCACTTGTTGACAATTAGTGTAGTTGTTGGAAGGTCGTTGACAACATTTTGGTTCAACCAGTTTCAATTGATTTGTGGCCTGTAAAGGCGGTGAAAGGCTATAACCTCACTCCCTACTCTCTCACTCCCTACAATATCCAGCCAATAGCCCTTAAATTATAGGGAGTGAGATCTGCTTGCAGCAAGTGAGATTTTAGCAAGGAAACCTTAGTAATTACTATAGCTAAAATTGAGCTAATTTGTGCTGTTCCACTCACCTAAAGCGGCGATTCCCATGGAGGTTGGAGGCTCAAGAGCGGAAAAAATAGTAATATATACCTCACTCCCTACAAAAGTTTTTTTTCTTCAAAAATGTGTGTTTATGTGAGCTCACTTGGTAATATGCCGAGAGAACCACAGTGATTGATTAGGAATAAGAAAATCGATCAAGTTTCAACTTTTATTTTTTTAGAAAATTTGACACCCAAATGTGATCGAAATTGTATGTATTAACCTGCTCTCCTGGCAAATAAAAGTTCTTGCGTCACTAGAAACTAAAATAGCTCTGTTGTCCTAATCTGTCCAGATTACATTTGAATGGCAGCTTCTGTGGGGTGTAATAAATAATTAACCCTTGTGGTATAATTATTAGCTTTTTTCTATTAATCTTAATTCTGTTAGCGTCCACCATTGTATATGTTAATAAAACAGTGAAATGATTAGAGCTTGCTTTGGGACTTTTTTTCCACCCTCAGGATTGAAATCCAATGGGATGTTGTGGAAAAGAATGATGCAGATAGATAAAAGTGAGGCCCGAAACGAACGATGATATTTCTACGACGTAGATATGTGGATCGTCAGCAGAGCGATAAAGGCGGGCTGAGAGAGCCTTGTTTATATTTATAGGTACGGGGCACTTCTGGCCCCATCCTCCGACCAGTCTCACTCGGGTCATTTGCAAGTGAAGAGAAACACGTTGTGCGCTGAATATTTTCCCCTTTTATAATTAACAGTTCATCAAGTTTTTCCAGAACCGTCCGAAGTTCGAACGTGTAAATGTGGAACTCCAGGAAAATTACGAGCAAGAATCCAGAGCCGCGTTTTGGTGGAGATCATCATAGAAGGTAGGAGCTATCCGCAGATCCAAAAACTTTTGTCACTAGTGATACCAACCGATTCGCGAGGCATCTTGAATGCGACACTGGTAAATAAATGCCTTCAACGCACTATGCTGCCAACTATGTAGCTTTTCTGCACCTCATTCAACGCCGGTCAATAAACAGACAACGTCGCTGCAAGTTATTCCAGCGATTATTATCCGCACCTCAACAAAGTCTGAGATAACCCAAAACCCAATTAGGGAGAATTTAAACGTTTAAAGGATTTCCTATGCAGTTACCACCTGTAAAATATCTGCCATTGTTACACATCACACCACGTGATCCAGGTATTTAAATATTTAACTGAATGTTAATATATAAATTTATTTACTAGGTACCACCTACCGAATTGATTGCGGTTTGATTCGGATTAAAGTGAGATAAATTCCATTGACGAACTCTGTCTGGCCACCTCAGCTCTGCAGTAGACAATTCTATAAATATCTCCCACGTGTCAATGACCGAATCGGATTTCGTTTGGAACCTGCGGCAAAAATCCTTCACTGCGGTCTTAGAAAACTTCCTGAAACAGGGTGGTCCAAAAATACCAACAAAAAAAACCTACGCTGACTGGTTTTGTTGTTTTTAGATCGTCGAAAAGATTGAACCCTATTATAATTGGCCCAAGGGGGAAGGGAAATCAAACCATTTTTTGCACACGGGTTTAATATTTTGAGGTTCGGGGTTCACTTGGAGGTTTTGAAATTGCGATTATGTGCTGAAGGTGAACTTTTACGGATCTGAAACGTATCCCAGTCGTTTTTTCGTAAAAATGATTAGAAAATGACACCTTAGTTGCGTATATTAATAAAAACCCCGAAAACTCACGTTGTTGGTCCGACGATAATGATTTTGGGGAAATCGAGAGTGAAAGTTGAAACCTCTACACCCAGCTGCTTTTAAGCTTCCTTAAATGTCCTTAAAAGGACATTAGCTTCAATAACTTTTGACAAACATGAAGAACTTTGCAACTGGAAGGAATTCCGAATGCCCCTTACTGTTAAAAATCAGCTAAAAATAGTGGAGATACTACGATTTAACACAATTACCCCCTCCATTCACCCCCTTCAGTGATTGAATTTCAGGGTTTATTACTATTACTCCAATTGTATTCAATAAAACAACTATGACACTAATCTGTCAAGGATTCTCGTAGAGCAGACGTTGATAGGATTGGCTATTAACCAGTCCGTTCCACCTCATGACAGCAAAAGCAACATTTCCGAAGTTAGTTACTCAAATCGACTAAAGTGGTTTTTTTTAATGATGAAAAATGTTATTGTTATTTATGTAACATTACAATTAGGTTAACAACGTTTATATTATAAAATGTATAGTAGTTAATTATATCCAATTAACATGAAACAAGAAAGTAGGGATCAATCCCTGCAGGATTGTCCTACATGCCGTAATTAAATAATTTATCAATCAATAAAGGGAACATTTAGTTAACAAGAACAGATAATATTATTTATAATTTAATTTCACTCTATAGATAAGAAGTCTTTTACTTTTTAGACGACTTCGGTTTCGGGGAAATGGTGCGTTTGTGATGAGATCAGTTAGAAGGGTATTATTGTGATTTCTCATTGGCGCATTTAGATTGAAATAAGCGTTTTGCAGGATGATGCTTACATCAGAAATATCTAGGTCTTCGTGTAAGGTTGAGTTACGGACAAACCATGGTACATCCGTGATCATACGTAAAACCCGATTTTGGAGAGTTTGGATCCGTTTTACGTGAGTTTGCGCTGCGGAGCCCCAAATGCTGCACGAATATAAATTATATAACCAAAGTAGTAATTTAAAATGAAAAATACAAGAAGTATGAATATTGATTTAAAAAAATATTTCCTGAGTAGAGTCGACAAACTTTGTCGAAAAAAACACGTTTTTCTCTTTAAAATAGTCTCTTTTTCATGAAATTCTAAATTTTCTAGGTTGTTTGCACACCTAGAATAAAATTGGATGAATCCAAAGAAGAATTACGAAAAATCGGTTAATAATTGCAGATGGGAGAGTGTCGGCAAAATTTGTCAGACACACATACGTAATAGAGACACATCTCGTACTCGGAAATACAACAGGTGTCTAAGGATAGTTACTATCCTTTTGGTTTATTATTCAATAATAAACCATTGTAATCGCTCTTGAAAAAAAAATTTCTAACCCCCCTGAAAATTTCATGGTTTACGTTTCAAAGGGTGTAGAATCCAAATCTGCAATAAAAAATTTTCCTTCCGTCCGCAGATTTTCTCCCAAACGGCTGGAGCAAAAAATCTGAAATTTTCAGGAAAAATCCATATTGGTCCGAAAACGCCCCAATTCTTTAGCCAGCTCTCTCACTTAATTTGAAGTGCCCTTTAAGGGTTGTCAAAGTTTTGTAAAATCTCTAAAAATCTCAAAAAAACAAAGGCGGCCTAAATATGGACTTTTTTTTAAACATTCCAATGAGGAATCGAATGAGCCCCTCCCCAGGTCTGTAGCTCAAACCATTCCCGATGTATGGCATGATCTTATGCTGCCAACATTTGCTTTTTTTTTTGGTTTATTATTGTTTTTGTTTTGGTCGCAGTAACCTAGTAATGTAGTGAATGTGGATACTGGAGTGAACTCCCGAAAGGGTTTATAGCCGATACACGGGTTGAAGCATTTTGATATGCATGAAACTCTGCAAATTCTTTCACTGGAGTTTATTATTCAATTTCATTCATTTGATTCATGATTTGAATTTCTACTAAGCTTTGGAGTGTGCGTTTTTCACAGGTGATAGAGCGATTATTGAATTTCAGGAGATATGCAGAGACCACCTAAATCGGTTCTCAACCAAAATACCTATTTGGATTGATCAGTTATATTTGTTGCCTAGTGTACATCAGTCTACCTCTGGCTACATCTTTTAAATTTGGATTTGGGGAAGTTTTAACGCAATTCCAGTTCCAAAGTGACTTGATAAATTATAGATGTTTTTATTGTGGGGGGGGGGGGTATTGAGGTTCAATAAAAAAACGCTGCAAATTCTTTCACTGGGGTCTATTATTCATTTGGCTTGCATTCATGATTTGAATTTGTACTAAGCTCTGGAGTGTGCGTGTTTCACAGGTGATAGAGCGATTATTGAATTTCAGGAGGCACACAAATATGATCAACTGATCAATCCAAATATGTATTTTGGTTGAGAACAGATTTATGTGCTCTATGCATATCTCCTGAAATTCAATAATCGCTCTATCACCTGTGAAACACGCACACTCCAAAGCTTAGTAGAAATTCAAATCATGAATGCAAGCCAATTGAATTATAAACCCCAGTGAAAGAATTTGCAGCGTTTTTTTTAACGGATTCGTTCTTGGAATGATGTGGAACAGATTTTTATTCAGCAATTTATTCTCATGTTTATGTTGCCCCACATTCACCTGGATCGATTCTAATTGGCTTCTCTCCTTTGACAGAGCCTTGCTTCAGAAAGACGTTCTAAAACGACCGATTAATAATAACAGTAATAATATAAAGTGATTGATTAACTGGGATCAAATTTAGCTTAAAGTCACGGGTGACATACTCGTGTGTAAGGTGTTTCGATGTAAGGTTACGGCCGTCCCCGCCTAACGGCCATCGAGCCAAGGCGTATGTGTAATTTAAAATGTTGTTGTCTTTCCCATTCTTAAATATATGCACGTTATCTATCTATCTATCTAAATGGTCATTCCATACCTAAGCGTTACCTACCTCAACTTACACATTTCTGGCGTCTCAATGAGGTTCAAATCTTCACAGAAAACGCCCGTCTGTGAAAACTGATAAATGATATCCAATATAGTCCCTCGGTTATAACGGAGCGGCAACGATTCCACACAGTCTATAGGTCGAGCCCCCCAGCTTATCGCATGAAGCTTATCATATGGAAGTTTGGTTATATCATGTTAATGAAATCTCATTCTCAACGCAAAACTGACTGCGAAACCAAACTTTTGTGGCGTGTCCGAGGGTCAGCTGTTATGCAATTAATTCCCACGTCATTAATTTTGTTTGTGAATGACTAACAGGTTTCGGGAGGAGCCTCATTCGTCAATTTTATTGTCTCTAGATCTGGAATAATCTCATGATTTCGTTTACTGTTCGTAATTTTTGTTGTGAAAAGAAGGGTATCTTGGATTTAGCGCGTATACGATAAAAATATTTAGAATCCGTTGTCAACTGACTCCCGCTTAGGACGTGCCATTCCTGGGAAGGAGTCAGAATGACTCCTCATTACCTACTTTATTCCTAGTTGGAGTCATATGTAAAAAGTTACACTATTCGGGCTTTATCGATGAAAGAAACTGCCCTTTGGTTTAAAAATATCACCTGGTATTGATTTATTATTCAATAATAAACCATTGTAATCGCTCTAGAGAAAAAAAATTCTAACCCCCCCTGAAAATTTCAAGGTTTACGTTTCAAAGGTTGTAGAATCCCAATCTGCAATACGGCTGAAGCAAAAAAAAGCTGATATTTTCAGGAAAAATCCATGTTGGTCCGGCGACGCCCCGATTCTTGAGCCAGCTCTCTCACTTCATTTAAAGTGCCCTTTAAGGGTTGTCAAAGTTTTGTAAAATCCCTAAAAACCTCAAAAAAAGTCAAGGCGGCCTAAATTTGTACTCTTTTTGAAGAACACTCCACGAGGAATCGAATGAGCCCCTCCCCAGGTCCGTAGGTCAAACCATTCTCGATCTATGGCCCGATTTATGGTGCCAACATTCGCGTTATTTTGGTTTATTATTGGTTTTGTGTTGATATCAGTAACCTAGTGACGTAGTGATGTAGTAATGTGGATACTGGAGTGAACTCCTAAAATGCTTTGTAGCCGATACACGGGTTGAAGCATTCTGATAACCATTAAAAAAAATTTTAAAAATGAAAAAAAAAACGCTGCTAATTCTTTCACTGGGGTTTATTATTCAATTGGCTTGCGTTCATGGTTTGAATTTATACTAAACTATGGAGTGTGCGTGTTTTACAGGTGATAGAGCGATTATTGAATTTCAGGAGATATGCATAGAGCACGTAAATCTGTTCTCGACCAAAATACCTATTCGGATTGATCAGCTGATCATATTAAATATGCAAATTTTATTTACATTTAATTCAATAAAATCATATACAAATTTTGTGTGCCTCCTGAAATTCAATAATCGCTCTATCACCTGTGAAACACGCACACTCCAAAGCTTAGTATAAATTCAAATCATGAACGCAAGCCAATTGAATAATAAACCCCAGTGAAAGAATTTGCATCGTTTTTTTTTCAAACAACACTTGCCACCGTGATCCGACGACATAGAATTCAAGTTTTTTGTGTAAACTACATCGATGACATCCTGATATTTCCGACCGATTTTGAGCAGAATTTAATTCACATAAAGACATTATTTCATGCTATAAATTAGAGAGATTCCGCTCAAAGTTGTCAAAATGTAACTATCTTTCATCTCTCCATCACTCCTCATCTGTAATACCTTAATCATTTTTCCACTATACCTCCAAGTATTTTTTTCAGGAAATTTTTCCCGTGATTTCCTGTCATATTCTGACGTTTAACTTTTATTGATCCGGACTCTGGTGATCGCTGATGAGTCATGGCAAAAAAAACTACAACATCGATGTTTTGAAACATAAATTTTTCTCGTGAAAGTATCGATGTCTCTTACATCTTACAATACATTATAATGAATTGAGGCCCTCTCGGTCTCAATTCGTTTTAACGAATTTTCAAAGAAAATAAAACTATTTCAATGGCTCTGAAAATAAGAATTTTCAATAACATTTTTCATTAAAATCCGTTTTGAGGCATTCTGAAATTATTCCTGGAATAATATAAAACATGTAAAAACGCTGCAAATTCTTTCACTGGGGTTTATTATTCAATCGGCTTGCGTTCATGATTTGAATTTCTACTAAGCTTTGGAGTGTGCGTGTTTCACAGGTGATACAGCGATCATTGAATTTCAGGAGATATGCATTGAGCAGGTAAATCTGTTCTCAACCAAAATACCTATTTGGATTGATCAGTTGATCATATTTGTGTGCCTCCTGAAATTCAATAATCGCTCTATCCTGTGAAACACGCACACTCCAAAGCTTAGTAGAAATTCAAATCATGAACGCAAGCCAATTGAATAATAAAACCCCAGTGAAAGAATTTGCAGCGTTTTTTTATTGAACCTCAATACCCCCCCCCCCCCACAATAAAAACTTCTATAATTTATCAAGTCCTTTAGCAATCCCTGACCCCAATGCGATGCAGGTACGCCCCGCACAATCCGTGATTGGACCGTAACCTATTGATCGCCCGGATCTCCGGCCTGCTAAACTCGAACTGCGAGAACCATGGTTTTACAGACACTCGGGGGTTCATAAGACGATATTGGACTCCCACTCTTGCATCATCATATGTCTGTTGCCAATTTATTTTCAACTGTCTGTAAGCACATACATACATATCACTGAACGGCAACCCCACGTCCAAGTTGAGACCGTTCCGCCGGGCTGAGTTAGACAAAGAGTCTGCAACCTCGTTCCCTGTCACTCCAACATGCGCCCTCGTCCACACGAATTGCACTTGTTGGCCCCGAACTTTCATTTGGTACACTGCCTCCAATATCTCGATGAGAATGTGATTTATCTTTGCACTCATTTGAAAGTTTGAGAGTTTAATTAGTGCGCTTCGACAGTCAGTCACCACAACCACCAACTCCTCATCTCTTACTCCAGCATATCTAAGAGCCTCTCTAATCGCCACTGCCTCGCACGTGAATATTGAAGCATTGGGATCGATGTATTGTTGCCATCCCTACTGATGACTTTTGGAACACCATTATTAACTAAAAGTCAATTCCTGGAGACAGTGTAATGTGATCATCACGAACCGTCTGATGACAGCCACATGTATGCAAGCTCCTCATACGAATTATATCCTAAATGGGGCCTTTCATCGCAAAGTACATGAGCCTCAAGCCTTTACGAGAGTATGTCGTTTGGACGCAACCCCCCAAAATCACAGGCCGTTTCGCCGCACATTAACAATCCGTTTGGACGCACCCTTAGAATTGAGCACTTATGCACTATGCTTGCAGTAAATGAAAGTTGCAGCCAATTATCTGACATGACGGAAAAACATACGTGGCAGCAGCATGAGCTGCTTTTTCGAAGTCAACATGCAACATGTTGATCTCTAAATTTTCGTTGATTAGCTTTCGACTGAGCTCTTTCAGCGAAGTCCAGAACTGAATGTACACATCTTTGGATTTCTACGGCAAAAAGGAATATACCACAGGAATATTGAACCCATGCATACACACATGCACAGTGTACAGCTGCGTACACAGTGATCAGTTACTATGATCCAAAGTTACTGCGTCCAAAGTGATCGTTCGCTGAAAGCGCAAGGTGCGGCCAAACGGACTACAGGAAGCAGTGGTGTCTAGGAATTTGTGTGTTACCAATACCGTTTTAGGTCGGTTAACCTCAAGGGATCCGTAGTTATTTGTCCTGGAATCCTATCTGTGTACCGTTACGGTTTGTCCGACTCTTCAAAAACGTCTCAAACTGTAGCCACCCTCCTAAAACGCCTTTTATTTCGGATTACAACGGTTTCCCGATCCTGCCCCTTTCACAGTTTGGTTCCCTACCTGATGTTCATTTATGGCGAGCCAACGGCACTTCATTAACAAGCTAGACAGACATGACGAACCCCGAGATCTTGTCGGTAGGTAGACACCCATAACGTGTGATCCCACAGTATAACAATGATAAACCGTTACCAATACCGACACTCCTTTGAATTTAGAATAATGAGGTGTCAAAAAAGAGAAGTAAGAAATAGCATTTTAATTAGACCTCCCTCTTTTAGTTTTCTTGAACACCCTTCTTTTACAGAAATCTTATTTTGAACCAGTCTATCAGGAAATCCACTTGTTTCAACAGCTGTCGCGACCCCGGGGCGCTTTTATTCTGTCCACGAAACCTGCTAGGGTGGGCAGGTGGGGTGCGGGAAACATACTGAAATGTTGATTTGGTGTGTACAGAGCCAAAAGGGTTGTCAAGGGTGGCTTGGATTTTAATTAGGTTCGAAACCCATATTGTGTAGCCTCCCCCTTACAACTTGAGGTCGTTATGAACATTGAGTAATATTATTTTCAACTATCAGATTCAATAGCATGAAGGGATATAATGTTTCTTAAGTCAAATTAGTAATGAGAGCTCTTGAAAATGCTAATCGCTCATCTATCACCGACTCCTGACCACTACCGTCAATTGGGGGAAAGAATAGTCGAAGAAAGCTCTATTTATGGAACATGATATTAATCACCACATTTTTATACAATACCGTGCATATTCTATCAGATTGTTGAAGTTTGGGCAGTTTGTGTTCAAAGAAATCGACACACATTTTGCCTTCAAGTCCACCTATAGGTAGCCGAAGGTTTGTTTTCACTTTCTGGGGAAGAAACATTTTAACCTTAAAAAGGTTTTTGCGATGGGAACCCCGCCAAAAAGCGACAGGAGAAAGTGAAAAAAACGCTGCAAATTCTTTCACTGGGGTTTATTATTCAATTGGCTTGCGTTCATGATTTGAATTTCTACTAAGCTTTGGAGTGTGCGTGTTTCACAGGATAGAGCGATTATTGAATTTCAGGAGATATGCAAGAGCACGTAAATCTGTTCTCAAGCAAAATACCTATTTGGATTGATCAGTTGATCATATTTGTGTGCCTCCTGAAATTCAATAATCGCTCTATCACCTGTAAACACGCACACTCCAAAGCTTAGTAGAAATTCAAATCATGAACGCAAGGCAATTGAATAATAAGCCCCAATGGAAGAATTTGCAGCGTTTTTTTATGGTTATCAGAATGCTTCAACCCGTTTTTAAATTTAATTTATTTTTTTTATTGGTTGCGTCACAATAATTGTAACATATAACCAGTAAAGTTGCATAGTATTTTATCCTATAAATTACATGTACAGTAACTGATTGTTAATTAAGAATTTTTCGACTTTCACAACACTACATCGCATTCCTGCACCTTTCATGAGGTTTATAAGTCTTTTATGGTCTGCAAGAGTTCCATTTCGTAGAAATTCTGTGAGGTCTCGATATACAAAGTGGATTTGTAATTTGCGTCATGTCTTCTAATTGGTCTTCGCAGAACTCACATTCAGGAAAATCGCTTAGGCCAATGAGGTACAGGCTGCGATTCACCTGACCGTGGCCACATCGCACCCTGACCAACTGGACCGTGTCACTTCTGGATAGTTGCATATTCAACAATTTCGGTTTTTTATGAACCCGGGACATTATTTCGTAATGGTAAAAGCCCTTATTTATCAAATATGAGTCATAGGTTTTGCCAGGTTTGCCACTAATGGAGAACAACCTTGTCACTCCTGGATAGTTGCATATTCAATAATTTCGGTTTTTTATGAACTTGGGACATTATTTCATAATGGTATAAGCCCTAGTCCATTAATTATGAGTCATACCAGGTTTGCCATTAATGGAGAGCAACCGTTTCCCCAGCACGTAATGCATCTGTGAGAGGGATTGGGGCCTGGGCACGTCTTTCTCCTGGTGCACCTCCAAGTTTGGCTGCTTAATCAGCTTTATCATTTCCTCGTAGATCTACATGTGAGGATAGTAACAGGTCTTGTTGCGTTCCGTAATAATTTGGCAATGTCATAGGCTATATCATTTTTGCATTGACCTTGGTGAATCTGTGAGAGCTGCTGACGTGCAACTTTTGAGTCGGTGAGAATCACAATCTCTTGGGTGAACCTTCGTTTCATGGTCTCTTCCAGAGCTAGTTTTATGGCGAACATTTCAGCGCTACTGATCTGGAATGATGATGGTAGGCGATTCGAAGATGATAGGTCGGTTTCTGCATCATAAACACCCACTCCAGTCGCTCCCTTTGATGCGTCAGTGTATACCTTGTAATGTGAAGCGTGCTAGTATAACTACAGTGAATGCTGCGAGCTCCCTCAAGGACATATTACTTTTCGATTCATTTATTCCAGGGACAGAGCAGTTCACATTCCATGTTACCATTGACACAGGCACATCCAAAGTGTAAAGAAGAGGTAAAGGTGAGACGTGTATGGTCCCCTAAAGGGTTGTGTGTTCATTGTTGTGTTTGGTTGGAAGGGGTTTGGAGTTTTTAAAAGTAGCAGACAGACTGGCAGTTGCAGACACGGTTGAAGAATCAACAGAAAAATTACAAGAAGCTACAGATGCCAAATGGCGCCTCAAACTAAAAGAAACTAAGTCTACTCATGTGAACTTCACGAATAAAAAAATTACAAACCCTCCTTTGTATCTGAATCAGTGCACAGTCCCATATTCCAACTCAGCTAAGTACCTAGGAATGACCTTAGATGCAAAGCTGAAGTGGAAAGAACATGTCAAGAAAAAAAGGAAGAGCTATTAATCAGGTATAGAAAGCTTTATTGGCTGTTGGGCCGACATTCACAACTCAGTTTGCACAATAAATTGCTGTTATACAAAACAGTACTTATGCCTATCTGGACCTACGGTATTCAGCTATGGGGATGCACAGCTAAAAGTAACTTGAAAATGGTTCAAACATTCCAAAATAAGGTACTAAGGAGTATTGTGAATGCTCCATGGTATATTCGTAATGATGACCTCTACAAGGACCTCAAAATCGAAAGAGTCAACGATGTTATTAAAAGATACGCAAGGAACTAAGAAAAGAGGCTTCTTGCTCATACCAACCCAGAAGCCATTAGGCTTCTCGACAACTCCCAAGTAAACCGACGCCTGAAAAGGACCAAGCCATTGGACCTTGTATGCTGATGTGAAGCCGAAATGTGGTGCATTGTCAATGGACTAACAAATAAATAATGCGGAATTTATTTGAAGTAAATATCTAGATAGTTGCCTATATATTACCTCAGTTGTGACTAGTTGATATATTAACAAGTAAACGCTCTATAAAAAAAAGGTCATAATCATTTACTGGGTATTTGTTCCATGGCTGGGTCTGCTCAGCTAATACTTTGATAGACTCTCTTCTATATAACATATTACGGCACACACATAGCGGAGGCTCTCCGGCTTCTCCAAGGAGAGCATTGATTGGTGTCGTCCTAAATGCACCCAGAGACAAACGCACTGTGTAGTTCAAAGCTTATCATACTTCTGCAGTTTTCCTTGTAGCTGAATGTCCAGTAATGGCCGAACGAGAGCTCGGCTCGCTGCCAACAAATTTTATGGGTGTCCTCCTAATGAAATTCCCGATACACAAAGCACAACCTTAGCCGCATTCAGCGCTTTTCCGGTAATTTCATTACAAAAATGTTAATCTGCAGTTTAGCGGTACCCCTAAGAAATTGCGCACCTTATTCAAGGCAATGTACTGTGTGTAATTTCCTGTGAGTAATAATTTGCAGCCTTTTGATCTATTATTCAATAATAAACCATTGTAATCGCTCCGAAAAAAAAATTCTAACCCCCTCTGAAAATTGCACGGTTTACGTTTCAAAGGGTGTAGAATCCGAATTCAATAAAAATTTTTCCGTCCGTCCACCGTACGTACGTTTTCTCCCAAACGGCTGGAGCAAAACATCTTAAATATTCAGGTAAACTCCATATTGGTCCGACGACACCCCAATTCTTGAGCCAGCCCTCTCACTTAATTTAAAGTGTCCTTTAAGGGTTGTCAATGTTTTGTAAAACCTCAAAAAAAGTCAAGGCGGCCTAAATTTAGACTCTTTTTGAAGAACTTTCCACGAGGAATCGAATGAGCCCCTCCTCAGGTCCGTAGGTCAAACCATCCCCGATGTATGGCCCGATTTATGGTGCCAACATTTTCGTTATTTTGCTTTATTATTGTTTTTGTTTTGATTGCAGTAACCTGTTAATGTAGTGGACGTGCATACTGGAGTGAACTCCTAAAAGGGTTTATAGCCAATACACGGGTTGAAGCATTTGATATATAATGCACTGTTTATATTCGATACGTTCATGATTGGAATTTCTACTAAGTATGGAGTAAATTGTTCATATCATAGAATTTTGTTCTCAAAAAGATACCTATTTGGATTGATCAGTTGATCATATTTGTGTGCCTCCTGAAATTCAATAATCACTCTATCACCTGTGAAACATACACGCTCCAAAGCTTAGTAGAAATTCAAATCATGAACGCAAGCCAATTGAATTATAAACCCCTGTGAAAGAATTCGCAGCGTTTTCAAGTGTTAATCATACTTGATATATGTAGTTCAATAATTAATTCTAACGCTTACTTGTTTCAATTCAACAGGTCTTCACAGATATTGAACTTCAACCGAATCAAGAAGAGCTCAAGTTACTTCCAGTAAGTGGTTGTTTTTTTAGATTATTTACCTATTTAACATATGTATATGTATATTCATTAAAAGAACGCTTTGAATGATTTCTCAAACGGCTGGAGCAAAAGATCTGATTTCCATCTTGGTCCGACGACACCCCAATTCTTGAGCCAGCTCTCTCACTCAATTTAAAGTGCCCTTTAAGGGCTGTCAAAGTTTTGTAAAACCCCTAAAAACCTCAAAACAAGTCGAAGCGGCCTAAATTGATACCTATTTGAAGAACATACCATAAGGAATCGAATGAGCCCCTCCCCACGTCCGTAGGTCAAACCATTCCCGATGTATGGCCCGATTTATGGTGCCAAGATTTGCGTTTTTTGGTTTATTATTGTTTGTTTGTAACCTAGTGATGCCGATAGCGTCGAGTTGTAGGGAATATGGATACTGGAGTGTTAGCCGATGTGGATACTTGTGGTTTATAGCCGATACACGGGTTGAAGCATTCTGATATTTATGGAACGCTGATAATATCAATATTATTAGTGGGGTAAATAAGTATTCTTTCTCTGGGGTTTATTATTCAATTGGCTTGCGTTCATGATTTGAATCTGTACTAAGCTTCTGAGTGTGCGTGTTTCACAGGTGATAGAGCGATTATTGAATTTCAGGAGATATACATAGAGCACGTAAATCCGTTCTCAACCAAAATACCTATTTGGATTGATCAGTTGATCATATTTGTGTGCCTCCTGAAATTCAATAATCGCTCTATCACCTGTGAAACACGCACACTGGAAATTCTTTCAGTGGGGTTTATTATTCAATTTTATTCATTTGAGTTGCATTCATGATTTGAATTTCTACTAAGCTTTGGAGTGTGCGTGTTTTACAGGTGATAGAGCGATTATTGAATTTCAGGAGATATGCATAGACCACGTAAATTGGTTCTCAACCAAAACTCCTATTTGGATTGATCAGTTGATGATATTTGTGTGCCTCCTCTACATCTGTCTACCTTTGGCTACATCGTTTAAATTTGGATTTGGGGAAGTTTTAACGCAATACGAGTACTAAAGGACTTGATAAATTATAGATGATTTATTGAGGGGGGGTATTGAGGTTCAATAAAAAAACGCTGCAAATTCTTTCACTGGGGTTTATTATTAATTGGCTTGCATTCATGATTTGAATTTCTACTAAGCTTTGGAGTCAGCGTGTTTCACAGGGTAGAGCGATTATTGAATTTCAGGAGGCACACAAATATGATTAACTGATCAATCCAAATAGGTATTTTGGTTGAGAACAGATTTACGTGCTCCATGCATATCTCCTGAAATTCAATAAACGCTCTATCCTGTGAAACACGCACACTCCAAAGCTTAGTAGAAATTCAAATCATGAACGCAAGCCAATTGAATAATAAACCCCAGTGAAAGAATTTGCAGCGTTTTTTAACAATCTTCGTCAGGGGCGCTCCATAACTTTCATTGTCCCTAATCCCTCGCCCATGTATCAAAGGACGAAATCATTCATCGCGGCGGAGGGAAGACGAGAAAAGGCGTAGTGCAACCCACCCTCTTGAGACGGATCTCGATGCAGGGGAACGCTCCAAGACGGTATTCCTCGCCGGTGGAACAATACGCTTTGGGAATACGAGGCCAGATGAAGGGCTTTTTTTTTCTCGCAGTGGAAAAAGGAAACTCCAATAATATGACGTGCTTTCAAATCGTGTAGGTAGGTACATACTCTCCCGGAGAGCGCGGTTTCCTGGGCACAAAGGAACTTGGGACCAGCCTTAGCCCACCTGCCTCCCGTCACCTCATCTCTCCACCATCAACGGAGAACCCTCGGGGTCCTATTACTCACCTGGATGGGGCTTCCGTTCGGTAGATAAGGTTACCTACTTCGAGCTTCGAAAATTAAAAAAATAGAAATAAAAAATGAAATAATAAGTTGCCCGCCTTTTCTTCCTGTTGAACCCCCGACGTCTTTATTGCGCGGAGGATTTTTGAACGCTTCCCTTCTTGAAAGAGGTCGGTGACCTTAGTCGTTTTGAGGGGATTTTAATGGTTTTCGAATGGTTTTACTAGGGTATATAGAGTTGTTAAAAATTTACTCGCAAGTACAAAGTGCTGGTAATCATAAACTATATAAAGACGAGCTTATCAGAGTATATCGACGTTTCAGGGGGTGGTAACGCTGGGCGGTTGAGAAATTCTTTCCCGGTCTTCCAGGGCAAACTTGCGACTTGCTCATGTCATCTTGTAGTCAGAGGTTGAACTAGGAGTGCGCAGAGCATCATTGGAAATTGTGGTAAACTTCTCAATATAACCGTCCCTAGTTTCCTCGTTTGTTGGGATGTAAGCGACGTGGTCCTTTTGTTCTCGGGGATTTGGGATATACGATTTTTTGACTTCGCATATTGTTATTATACTCCCTCATTGTGTTATTCGCCTATTTCTTTTTAACCTGCGTAGCAGGGCCATTAAACTAGTTGAATTATAAGCATAAACTTACTAATCTTAGTTTAGTGCAAATCAGGGTGCTTCCCTCGTAGTGTACGAAACATTTTTGGGTAAAACTAGACCGAAAATGGAGCAAAACGCCGCCAATCGCACTGTTCTATCCCAACCCATTCCGGAGATATGATTTTTCAAAGATTTTTTCGACGAAACCACGTTTTTTTCCATAAAAGCTGTGTTATGTGCACTTTGCTCCAATGTTTTTCGATTTTTTAGTACATTTTCGGATTCAGCATTAAATTTTCAATAAGATGGTAGTACAGGTTACCATAAAAGTTACTAACTTTGCATCGAATGAACAGCTCAAACTTCAACTTACGTAGGAAAGTTACATTTTCTTATTTTTCATTATCGCTCATCAATTTACTAAAAGACCACCCACAAAACTGCTAATTCCATAAAAAGTAGCGCATTTAACCAGCTTTCGAATGATATAGTCACATTTATGATTTTGGTCCGATTTCGTAGAGAAATTCACATTTTAAGTCCGAAAAACATGGTGTATTATTTTGGTATGAAAATCAGGTACCTGCTTTAGATAAATCATAGGTACATTATGATATTCACATTATTAAAATCTGTATTTTATACAAAACAAACTCTTCAGCGGAAGAGAAAAGAAAAGTTTTGCGTTTTGCTCCATTTTCGGTCCGGTTTTACCCAAAAAATTTCGTACACTACGAGGGAATCACCCTGTATCATAGTGACAGATAACGAGCAGTCCACATTGACAAAGCGAAACGGCTGCTCTCAAGGCACTTCAATTGGGCCGATTATTTTTCCCTATATGTGAATGAACTTGCATCACAAAAATATTCCGGGAAAATCTACATGTTTGCTGATGACGTTGCCCTAGTAAACTCCGGGCAAGCGTGGCAGGAGGTCCATCAAAATGCCGAGAAAGATTTGAGGGCGGTAAGACAATGGATGAACACCAACAAGCTTACCATCAATGCTACCAAATCGGTTTTCATGGACATAGCAAGAAAAACAGAACATGGACATTGGACATTACATAGCTGCAATGATTCACCGTGTGACTGTTCAAAAATTAAAAACGTGAATAGCTTAATTTATTTAGAAGTGACTTTCGATTCTCATATGAAATGGACCCACCACATTCAAAATTTGTGTCAAAAGCTAAGAAAATGTGCATATACCCTCTATAGAATACAATTTCTACCAGAAGAGCTAAAGATCAATATTTATCAGGCGCTGTTTGAGTCAATCTTACAGTAAGCGATTGTAATATGGGGGAGCACTTTCAAGTACGTAATTGATAAAATTTTTAAGATTCAAAAAATGACATTAAGGGTATTGTTCAATAAGCCCAGGCGCCATCCCAGTGATACATTATTTCATGATTTGAATTTGTTAACTGTCCACCAATTGTACACATTAAATATGTTAAAACTAATCCCTAAACACAAAAATATATATTTTGCTGATAGACAGCGGCAATCAAAATCATACAGACTCACGTTGCCGAGAGTAAAAAATACATTTGCTCAAATGACGACAAAATACAATAAAGCATAGCAAATAGTCAATAAAGATTTTGAAAAAATTAGAAACCTAATGAAGATAAACAGTGAGCATCTATTCAAAAAAGAAACTTATAAACTAATAAGAGATAACCCATATGAGCACTTTATGAACTAAAATTAATGATTATATAAAATTAGCAGCTATAAAGGGTGGCCCAACTAACGTGACCACCCCTTTTATTTTCAATACAAACAGTATATTTGAAAAACCAAAAATGTAGTGATGTAGTGAATGTGGATACTGGAGTGAACCCCTAAAAGGGTTTACGGTTTGAAGCATTCTGATATGCATGAAACGCTGCAAATTCTTTCACTGGGGTTTATTATTAAATTTCATTCATTTGGCTTGCATTCATGATTTGAATTCCTACTAAGCTTTGGAGTGTGCGTGTTTCACAGGTGATAGAGCGATTTTTGAATTTCAGGAGATATGCATAGAGCACGTAAATCGGTTCTCAACCAAAATACCTATTTGGATTGATCAGTTGATCATATTTGTGTGCCTCCTCTGCAGTCTACCATGTTTAAATTTGGCTACATCGTTTAAATTTGGCGATTTTGAATTTCAGGAGATATGCATTGACGCAAATCGGTTCTCACGAAAATACCTAAATCAGTTGATCATTTTGATAAATTATAGATGTTTTCAAATTTGTTTGGGGGGGTGAAACACGCGCAATCCAAAGCCCCAGAAAGAATTTGCAAGGGGGATATTAAATAGGTTCAATAAAAAAACGCTGCAAATTCTTTCACATGGGGTCTTATTATTCATTTGGCTTGCAATCATGATTTGAATTTCTACTAAGCTTTGCAGTGTGCGTGTTTCACTGGTGATAGAGCGATTATTGAATTTCAGGAGATATGCATAGAGCACGTAAATCGGTTCTATAACAATATAATTTTCAGAAGCTCTCTCTCCCCTTAGCAAAGAGGTTCCTCCGGGTCTCCCCAATATCCATCCAGGTTTTCCCAGTGAAATTCCGCCAGCTGGACGACCTCTCCAGCACCTGGCCCTCGACTCCATTCACCCGGGGCAGATGCCAAGCGGACCTTCAGGGCCCCAGCCTGTGCCCCGGTCCACGCCGAAACTCCTTGTTTGCCGCAAAGAAACGTTCCTTCCTCTTATGAACCCCCATCTTTTTATTTCTGCCTTGCTATCATACCTACAATCTTTCTACCTTTTCTACGATTGTTCTTCTGATCGTTTATTTTCAATATTCAATATTGAACCTTTGTACTCGACTAAGAAAAACGCTGCAAATTCTTTTACTGGGGTTTATTATTCAATTGGCTTGCGTTCATGATTTGAATTTCTACTAGGCTTTGGAGTGTGCGTGTTTCACAGGTAATAGAGCGATTATTGAATTTCAGGAGATATGCATAGAGCACGTAAATCTGTTCTCAACCAAAATACCTATTACACGATCACTGGATCATATTTGTGTGCCTCCATGAAATTCAATAATCGCTATACTTGTGAAATTCAACATCATGAGCTTAGCAGAAATTCAAATCAAACACAAGCCAATTGAATAATAAACCCCAGTGAAAGAATTTGCAGCGTTTTTTTTTTTATGGTTATCAGAATGCTTCAACCCGTGTATCGGCTACAAAGCCTTTTAGGAGTTCACTCCAGTATCCACATTACTACATCACTACATCACTAGATTACTGATATCTAAACAAAATCAATAATAAACCAAAATAACGCAAATGTTGGCACCATAAATTGGGCCATACATCGGGAATGGTTTGACCTACGGTCCTGGGGAAGGGCTCATTCGATTCCTCGTGGAAATTTCTTCAATAAGTGTCCAAATTTAGGCCGCATTGACTTTTTTTGAGGTTTTTGGGGATTTTACAAAACTTTGACAACCCTTAAAGGGCGCTTTAAATTAAGTAAGTCCAAGAATTGGGGCGTCGTCGGACCAACATGGATTTTTCCTGAAAATTTCAGCTTTTTTGCTTCTGCCGTTTGGCAGAAATCGTGCGTACGGCGTATTTTATTGCAGATTCGGATTCTACACCCTTTGAAACGTAAACCATGAAATTTTCAGGGGGGGTTAGAATTTTTTTTTTCAAGAGAGATTACAATGGTTTATTACTGAATAATAAACCAAAATTTATATTTCTTCCTCAAAATTTTTTATTTTCACGTTTCAAGATGCGTCGGATCAGAAAATTGTAACCAAAAAAGCCAATCTAAAGGGTTAAACCAAATGGGTAAATTTTGAAAAGTCATAATATCGAAACCTTTCTCAAGTACAATTGGTTTCATGTTTGTTAGTGACTAACGTGACCAAGTTGTTCGTGATTAACGAATACTTTTTAAGTAATTGTGATTAACGAATACATTTTTTGGGATTACAGATACTAATAACGATTACTTTGTTTTTCGAAGTCTCAGAAGTGAGAATCTTCGGACTCCAAGAATCTTCGTTGTTGAGTAAAGGGAAATACTTTTGATTTTATTCTTCGAAATTTGAATTTAATCCGAAATTTTATCCGCTCAAAGTACGTTTTACCGGAAATATTTTAACTAGTATTTTTTTAGAATTAGTTACTGGATGTTAGTGCGCTTACAAGTGGGACTAAATTTTAGATAGTCTGTACGAATCAAGTGCTCAAAGTTTGTCCCAAACCTTCTGTCTCATTGTCATGGGTTTGAAGGAAATCATCGTAGCTCTCTCAAATGAGGGCATTTTTTGGCAATTCAAAGTGTTTTCAGAGTTGGTAACCCTCCCTTTGAAGAAACACCATGCTTCCGCCATTTCTATACAGTTGAGGCTCAAAAATGAAATTAGCCGTTTCTAAAACAGGTATGTACGTTGCATACTTCTCATTGTTATGGGTTCGAGAATCACTCTTAATCAATCTTATTGATTTGTTTAGCATTCATTTTGGGATAGAGATGTAAAAACTCTATTTAACGCAAGTTTCAATTTCTATAAGTATCCACTAGTCTCCTAATTACAGAAGGTTAGTGTTGATTTCTCATTGTCATGGCGGTTTTAAACTTCATTGTTGTGGCTACCACAAAAGCCGTCATGGCTGTTTGAAACAATTTTTTTCTTCAAGTTTGGTATTTGATACTAAAAAAATACCAATAATAAAATGTGATACTTGTTCTAGCACAAAGTCAGGAAAAACTGAAATCAGATGCCCGCCCACCTACACTTTTGTGAACCGTGATTATTTTGATACTTTTAATATTGGGTGGTAGTAACTAACTGAAAAAATCATCCTCCTTCAACTAGGAATTAAAATGTTTTTGGTTTAAATATCTGTCTCATTCAACCTCGTTTACATAGTTCTATCGTCATTTGGTTGACAAAGCTCATTGTCATGGATACATATTATTGTGTCCTATAAAATTTTAAAACCTGAATTTTGAGGAAACAAACGAGAATCAAGCTTGCTTGTACATCACTATACCATAAGAGTAACATCTAGATTGTACAATTTAAAAAACCATAATTTTCGGAGAACAAAATTTTTTAGTCAGAATCAAAACCTCGATTGTCCCGTAGAATGACAATCACCCTTATATGCGAATGTTCATCTCCTTTGATGTAGGCAAAAAGCTGAGAAGAAGCAGAACGCCCTAAAGTTGGCTATTTGGAGGTCGAGACCCACCAAACACACTAAAACGAGTTTGCCTAATCAGGAGACTTGGTACTCGCCGAGCACCGCATGTTAGTGCCCTGCTTTGATGTGGCCGGTGGCGACGTAACGAGGGCAGACCTATGAGAAACCGAACGGGGTAGCATCTCACCCCTTGTGACAGTTACCCCCGTGAAATGTCCTCATTCCGAACAAGTTGCTGCCATTCGAGTCTTTTGTCGAATGGATACCACCCCTCGTATCTCGAACGAAGCAACAATTAACGATTTTACGGTGGGGAAGCTCTTTATTGTCATGTTAATGCTGATGTCCGTCTTTCTGAAATCGAAGTTTCACTATAATGGAATCCGGTACGAGGGAGACATTTATTGATTACTAATTGGACTAATAGGTTTCCATCTATATTTTCTCAAGAGTTTTCTTACAGCACATTTCTTTAGTATTGTTTTTGGTTTTTCAATAGGGAACCTATACTTTTTGACAATGATAAGGATAAGATTACTCCAACAATAATTCAAATATGATGACCTGGATGGTGTTGGTTGGATGTACTTACATATTTATAACTGAATGACAGGACTGAGGAAGTCCCGGTAGTGGGGCGAAACGTTTCCGTCAAATAAAACTAATATACGCTCCACTCTGATATTCTAAATGAAAGTGGTCACACCACAACCCACAACCATGAAATCGAAGTTTTACTGTAGTGGAATTCGGTACGAGGGAGACATTTATTGATTGATTTGATTGAGCATAACAGTAGGCATTGCCTAAGATATGATTTTTTTTTTTTTTTTTCTGGGGAGTGGGGAAACTCATCATGAGCAAAGGAGGGAAAACGCACCCTCCGACAGTGTTGGACTGCACCAACTAAAACCCCACTCCTATCTTCCTTCTTTGCAGACTACCCCGGAACTACTTTCCAGCATTACTTCAGGGTAGGCTGATGCACTGCCCTACCATGGGCCTCTTCTATTTTTTTCCTTTTTTTTCCCTTTTATTCCTCTTCCCACTCTCGGTTTACTTCTTTAATCTTCAGGACAGTGATCACAAAGTTGGCCACTATGTCCCAATTCTCTTGGTTCTCCAACATCTTGGTTATCACTGTGTCAACTGTTAATGAACCAAGGTGTGTGATCACATTTCCTCGAAGAATGCTCCATTTGGCACAGGTAAAAAATGTGTGGTGCACATCTTCGTCCCCTTCTCCACAGTACCTGCATGTGGGATTGCCCAATTTTCCAATTTTGGTCAGAAACGCTCGGAAATACCCGTGGCCAGTGAGGAATTGGGTCAGGTAATAGTTGACTTCCCCGTGTTTTCTGTCTCGCCATTTCATGATGTCTACTATCAGTCTAGCAGTCCATCGTCCACGGGTCTCAGTTGTCCAGGACTGCTTCCATCTCCTGTGCGTTTCCTCCCTTTCTTCTTTCTTGACGTCTTGGGTTTGCCCATGGCCTTTCCTTAGATACGATGGACACGCTACTTAGTAGGGTAAAGATATGTGGTCGCCGTGTCTATACTTCACTTGCCCGCTTATATGTTATAAAACAAACAAACATGTTGTGAAAAACTCGATTTCAAAAGGTCTCTTAAAAACGGAATTCCATTGCAATTATATCAGCTAATTGGTCGCCATTTACCTGTATTTCTAACAAGTGAGAGGACGTTCACGTAGACTTTAATGTTCACGACCTTTTTGTCTGAGTAGAGAGTAGGGATGGGTGTCGAATTTGCAAGTTTTTTTTTTCAAGCGATTACAATGGAAAAATATTCTATTTGAAAATTTTAAATTTCGTAAGACGGAGCATGCATATCAGAATGCCTCAACCCGTGTATCGGCTATAAACCCTTTTAGGAGTTCTCTCCAGTATCCACATTCACTACATCACTAGGTTACTGCGATCAAAACAAAAAAAAAAACTCTTGTGTTTGTTTTGATTGCAGTAACCTAGTGATGTACTGAATGTGGATTAGGGTGGGCCGAAACAGACGATTTTTGGATTTCAGAATCCCATTACCCCTCAAAATTCGGAGGATGATGTCCTGAGTTCGGGAAAAATAATAAAAAAAATTCTTAGCAGCGATCTTCAGTTCGCGCAAAAGGCACAAAGTTTTAAAAAACGGTGAAAAAACTGAAATTTTCCAAAATTTGTTTAATGATGTTGTTGTGTTTTTTACTTTTCATTATTGATTAAATTAAAGAACAAAGTATTTAGTTACGAAACAAATTATATTTTCACCTTGGTGTGTTTTTTATACTTACTTCTATAGTTTTATAGGATCTACGTATAGTTACCGAAAAAGATTTGTCACTTGTAGTGGATAAAAATTCGGTTCTTCGAGAAAAACAAAAAGTTCGTGAGAGTTTACATAAAGAAGAACAAAACACAAATGTACATGGCTTATACTTTGACTGGCGAAAAGATAAAACTTTATATCAGGAAAAAGTTGGCAACAGATACTATTGAAAAGAGAAATAAGAAGAGCGTATAAGTTTAGTTCAAGAGCCTGGTGGAACATATTTTGGTCACTTGAAACCACGAAACGGCACTGGTAGCTGGCCGACAGTATTTTGTCCTACCTAAAAACTAAAAATTTTGACACTGATAACTACAATCAAAACATCATCATCATCATTTTTATTTTTAGGTAGGGCAAAATACTATCGGCAATCCAGCTGTGAGTGAGTTTTGAGTTGTCAAGTGACTTATATGCTCTTCTTATATCTCTTTTCGATAGTATTTGTTGCCAACTTTTTCCTGATATGAAGTTGTTTCTTTTCTTCCTTCAAAGTATATGCCATGTACATTTGTGTTTTGTTCTTCTTTTTGTAAACTGTCTCGAACTTTTTGTTTTTCTCGAAGAACCTTATTTTTAAATACTACAAGTGACAAATCTTTTTCGGTAACTATACGTAAATCCTGTAAAACATACGAGGTGATAGCAGCCGTCGCCCTACTCGACACCCCATACCTCTCGCTAGCTAATGCAGTTGCAGAAAGTTTAATTCTCATCTGCCATGGTTTAATTGCACTCTTACTACAACTTGGGATTTTCTCTTTTGTAATAACTTGGGCATCACAACAGGAAACTGCACTAGCGACATGTCTACGCCGGTACACAAGGCTAGCTCACTGCTCGCTGCTCAAAGTGCTCACTCAGTTGCCATCCAAAGGGTTTTGTTGTTTGTTTTAATGTAATACTACATAACACATTAATTTAGTAGTAAATTATTATAATGGCCCATGTATTCTAGTTTGACAGTTATTATAAAACAACCTCGTGTATAGAATTTTATTTTGGTTTATTATTCAATAATAAACCATTGTAATCGCTCTTGAAAAAAAAAATTTTAACCCCCCCTGAAAATTTTATGGTTTACGTTTCAAAGGGTGTAGTATCCGAATCTGCAATAAAAATTTTTCCGTCCGTCCGCCGTACGCACGATTTCTCCCAAACGGCTGGAGCAAAAGATCTGAAATTTTCAGGAAAAATCCATCTTGGTCCGACGACGCCCCAATTCTTGAGCCAGCTCTCTCACTCAATTTAAAGTGCCCTTTAAGGGCTGTCATAGTTTTGTGAAATCCCTAAAAACCTCAAAACAAGTCGAATCGGCCTAAATATTTACCTATTTGAAGAACATACCATGAGGAATCGAATGAGCCCCTCCCCAGGTCCGTGGATCAAACCATTCCCGATGTTTGGCCCGATTTATGGTGCCAACATTTGCGTTTTTTGGTTTATTATTGTTTGTTTGTAACCTAGTGATGTCCGGCCGATAGCGTCGAGTTGTAGTGAATGTGGATACTGGAGTGATAGCCGATGTGAATACTTGTAGTGTAGTTAGTAGCCGATACACGGGTTGAAGCATTCTGATATGCATGAAACGCTGATGATATATAGGTAAATATTATTCAATATTATTAGTGGGGTAAATAAGTATTCTTTCTCCGGGGTTTATTATTCAATTGGCTTGCGTTCATAATTTGAATCTGTACTAAGCTTCGGAGTGTGTGTGTTTGACAGGGGATAGAGCGATTATTGAATTTCAGGAGATATGCATAGAAATCGGTTCTCAACCGAAACACCTATTTGGATTGATCAGTTGATGATATTTGTGTGCCTCCTCCACTCAGTCTACCTTTGGCTACATCGTTTAAATTTGGATTTGGGGAAGTTTTAACGCAATACGAGTGCTAAGGACTTGATAAATTATGAATGTTTTTATTGTGGGGGGGGGGGGGGGGTATTGAGGTTCAATAAAAAAACGCTGCAAATTCTTTCACTGGGGTTTATTATTCAATTGGCTTGCGTTCGTTATTTGAATTTCTACCAAGCTTTGGAGTGTGCGTGTTTCACAGGGTAGAGCGATTATTGAATTTCAGGAGGCACACAAATATGATCAACTGATCAATCCAAATAGGTATTTTGGTTGAGAACAGATTTACGTGCTCCATGCATATCTCCTGAAATTCAATAATCGCTCTATCCTGCGAAACACGCACACTCCAAAGCTTAGTAGAAATTCAAATCATGAACGCAAGCCAATTGAATAATAAACTCCAGTGAAAGAATTTGCAGCGTTTTTTTAAAATTATAAACCAAAAATGGAAGGTCATATTTATGTTGAATCAATGTTGAATTTATGTTTAATTACACTAAAATGTATAAAAAGTCGATGCAAATGCAAAAAAACATATAGTTAACAATTTCTTTGCAAACGAAATATGAAGAACAATTAAAATGAAGGTGAAGTTGAAATTTAAATGTATTTCTTCTCTCATACAATAATCACTCATAACTGGAACTTTTGTAATATCGTGGGGTTCCGAGTAAAAGTGACCAAGTAACATTTGCAAAATTTTACAGGGGAGCGATCTGAAGTTTCACCTATTTTCTTCTTACGAACACTGGTTGTGTGATGTCTCATCCGACTATGTTTCGATTTTTTTTTATCCTGTAGGTAGTTAGCTAGTGCCCGCCTATGACATCGTGCTTCAAAATTCACTTCAGATTAAATAAGAGCTATTTTCCGGAAAACTCTATTTGATCATTTTTACCTGCCTGGAGTTTCAAGCTTTACTCATTTGGTCAATTCAATTCTTCGAAAATCCGTCGCATAGTTACATGAAATTGAGGGATTGAATAGTTTTTTCGTTAATTTATCGTGTTGCCAAGCATCTAATAACAATGATATACCTATTTCTGTTAGAAAAGGTTATCCATTACCTATCACTGTAATTGGTCATTTTCACCTGCCCACTATGCAATCTTACAAATCTTACACAGTAAAAGTGATCAAATGGCAATTGATAACATTCACATGCACCAGCGAGAGTACATTTATAATCCATCTCGTGTTTTGTGGTTGAGTTCAAATGCCATTTGGTCACATAAAACACTTTGGGTCAGGCAGGTAAAATTTATTTTCAAGTATTTCTTGCACATCAGTTTGAAGATAACGTTCTTAGCAACAACACACAGTAGACAACGTTCCTTAGTACCGGAATGACAAAAAAAGCTCATTTTGAAAAAAAAATGTTACTTGATCACTTTTACCCGGAACCCGACGATATCTTACGCGATTCTTGTATGTGGCGACACCTAGACGAGAGGAATCGTGACCGCAAGGAGGGAGGAGTATCTGTGTGCATTAACGAGCGTCTTATTCAGGCAAGTTGTTGAAAACGAAGGACTGGAGAAAAAAAAAAAGTGGAAGAAGTGGAAATACTTTACATTGCCCCCGGAAAGAGGCGATCCAGACGTATAAACTTTGCATTCTATTATTTAAATGACTCCCACAAATCTAGATAGTGGAGTGACAGAATAGATTGGCCGACTGTTGAACCGCGTGGCGATGCCCTCTAAAATCTCTGTCCCATCCAGCTTCCACACAAGGTCTTGAGTTCGGAAAAATTATTGTTCCAACCCCCACTTTGTAAAGTTATTTACAAAATTTATTCTTCACATTGTAATATACAGCCTTTGATTCTACGGCATTCGTTATTACAGTTTATTCCTCTTAAAAAAAAACTACAACTGATTAATACCTTTGTCTCGAGCGGCTCTCAGCGGTAGGGAAGGCCGATAGTCGATAGGAGTATCAATAATTGAGAATACGAAACAACTCTGCCCGCTTCCCTTGAAATTTAAAGCTTCACTTGACTGAATGTTAAGTTAATTCATCCTAACAATTGAATTCACAAGTAAAATTCATTAAATGGGAACAACAGTGGATAGGTCTAGAAAACCTCGGGGGGGGGGGGGGGGATAATAAACTTGTCATCAGAAGTTTTTAGACTCCTTGATTACGGCGTTCTTAGTTACCAATTTAATGAATAATTCCGTTCAATAAAGCCTATCTCAAAGGTATTTCTTCATCTTTCTATAACAAATTTATTGAACGGAATGGACCGTCTCTTGAAACCGACCATACTCGACTTGATCCTGATTCAAGCTTACAACATCTCACTGGAATCACTGGCTACAGAAATTCACAAATTTCGTTCGCGCTTCAGACGAAACCGCTGCAATGAAACTGAGGAAGGTAAGCTTCAACTTTTAGTCAACTACGTTTCTTGTTCTGTCTTCGAGCACATAACACATTGCCATACATACAATGAGGCTATCTCCATCTTGAAGGGTCTCTTCGTGAAACCTGTCAACGAGGTTTTTGCTCGCCATCAACTACTGGCAAGACGTTCAATTGATCATCTTGAAGAAAGTTTTAAGTGGGACTGTCAATTCAAAGTCCGTCACTGCTGAAACCAATAGGGATGTACATTCGCGATTCCTTCATTCGCGGAATAACGAGTTCACCATTCGCCAGCGTTTACTGGAGAACTTTACCTGACTTTAATGCCTACACTCAAGCTCGAACTATGGAACAAGCTCAGTCTCAGTCACAACATTATGAAGCCCCAACTCCATCATTAATGCTCTTAATCAATCTTCTTCATCAAATGATACTCCCGCAGAGGACAGCAATATTATGGCTGGGGGGTGTCAAAAACCTGGGTTTTAATAAAGATTCAACACCTGAATATCTAATTTAATGCATTTTCTTTGAACCTCTCGAGTTTCCATTCAAATTCTCACATATCTATTCCATTTCCAACTAATTAAAATTGAAGAACTTTCAAATTTCTCCGTATTAAAAACCGCTGCAAATTCATTCACTGGGGTTTATTCAATAATAAACCATTGTAATCGTTCTTGAAAAAGAAAATTTTAACAGCTCCTGAAAATTTCATGGTTTACGTTTCAAAGGGTGTAAAATCCAAATCTGCAATAAAAAATTTTCCGTCGGTACGCACGATTTCTCCCATACGACTGGAGCAAAAAATCTGAAATTTTCAGGAAAAATCAATATTGGTCCGACAACGCCCCAATTCTTTAGCCAGCACTCTCACTTAATTTGAAGTGCCCTTTAAGGGTTGTCAAAGTTTTGTAAAATCCCTAAAAACCTCAAAACAAGTCAAGGCGGCCTAAATGTGTACTTATTTTTAAGAACATACCTCGAGGAATCGAATGAGCCCCTCCCCAGGTCCGTAGCTCGAACCATTCCCGATGTATGGCACGATACATGGTGCCAACATTGGCGTTATTTTGTTTATTATCGTTTTTGTTTTGATTGCAGTAACCTAGTGATGTAGTGAACGTGGATACTGGAGTGAACTCCTAAAAGGGTTTATAGCCGATACACGGGTTGAAGTATTCTGATAACCATTAAAAAAACGCTGCAAATTCTTTCACTGGGGTTTATAATTCAATTGGCTTGCGTTCCTGATTTGAATTTCTACTAAGCTTTGGAGTGTGCTTGTTTCACAGGTGATAGAGCGATTATTGAATTTCAGGAGGCACATAAATATGGTCAACTGATCAATCCAAATAGGTATTTTGGTAGAGAACAGATATCATATCTCCTGAAATTCAATAATCGCTCTATCACCTCAATTGAATAATAATCGCAGTAACCTAGTGATGTAGTGAATGTGGATGCAAATGTTGGCACCACAAATCAGGCCATACATCGGGATTGGTTTGAGCTACGGACCTGGGGAGGGGCTCATTCGATTCCTCGTGGAAAGTTCTTAAAAAAAAGTGCAAATTTAGGCCGCCTTGACTTTTTTTTAAGGTTTTTAGGGATTTTACAAAACTTTTACAGCCCTTAAAGGGCACTTTAAATTAAGTGAGAGAGCTGGCTAAAGAATTGAGGCCAACTTGGATTAATCCTGAAAATTTCAGATTTTTGCTTTTTCGGGGGGGGGGGGGGGGGGGGGGTAGAATTTTTCTTTCAAGAGCGATTACAATGGTTTATTATTGAATAATAAACCAAAAGGAAAATTTTCCATATTTCTATAAACAACATAGGTACTATAAACATCCATACGAATGGATCAGGAGTCTATGTGAACCCAAGTGTGATTGGCCAAAATTTCACCCATCTGCAAATCAGTCGTTTCTGGACCCTCAAATTCGTGTTTTTTTACTACGTCTGCACGTAAGACCCAGCCACTGTGAAGTGGCAGACGAACATGGTTGAGTTTCTCATGGATCAAAGTATCATTGGCCGAAATGGTATTCATCTACCTGTGAGTCGGATTTTCATAGTTTTGAGGTCTGTTTCACTGACCGCCATCGTTTAATCCGACGGCTTTAGAATGGCAGACATGCGTTTTATATATAACCTCAGCGAGTACTATAAAATTCAATAATTGGTTCTTTTCTATCGATCAGTTGCCTTTTTTCAGCCAGGCTCCTAGACTAAAAGAGTAGCGATGCACTGAAAGCGTGTTCCTATAGAAACATAGGTTTTGAATCGGGGAGGGATGGTTTCAAGGAGGGAAGCAGGAAGTTGTGACAATGGGCTGGGACGTACAGGTATTGGGTGTAGCGTACATGCAACGTACGTGGGAACTAACGTGCTACGTGGATTAGTGGGCATCCGAGATGAGCTCCCTTCGTTAGACCGCCTTCAAAAAGTTGAACATACAAAACACGAAACCCGCTCAAAGGACAGCAAATGCGGAAGGATTAAACAAAAAAGATGCGAATTATTTTACAATTTTAACCCCCCACCGCAACATTTTTTGATTCATCGTCAAATCGAGAAAAAATTGGAATTTAAATTAATTTTTACATCCACTTTCTCCGACACTTTCAACTTTAAAATTAAAATTTTCAAGACAGATGAGCTTGGATTGGTCTGAGATCCATCTCAATCGATTCGGCGTCCAAAATCATTTGAAAATGATGCCCGACTTGTCTAGGTCAGTAAAAACCTCAACGTTTTCAGGTGAAAAGATGATTGTTTCACGATTACAAAGGCTAATTTTTTTTTGGTTTATTATTCAATAATAAACCATTGTAATCGTCTGGAAAAAAAAATTCTAACCCCCCTGAAAATTTCATGGTTTACGTTTCAAAGGGTGTAGAATCCGAATCTGCAATAAAAATTTTTCCGTCCGTCCGCCGTACGCACGATTTCTCCCAAACGGCTGGAGCAAAAGATCTGAAATTTTCAGGAAAAATCCATCTTGGTCCGACGACGCCCCAATTCTTGAGCCAGCTATCTCACTCAATTTAAAGTCCCTTTAAGGGCTGTCATAGTTTTGTAAAATACCTAAAAACCTCAAAACAAGTCGAAGGCGGCCTAAATTTGTACTTATTTTTAAGAACATACCTCGAGGAATCGAATGAGCCCCTCCCAGGTCCGTAGGTCAAACCATTCCCGATCTATGGCCCGATTTATGGTGCCAACATTTGCGTTTTTTGGTTTATTATTGTTTGTTTGTAACCTAGTGATGTCCGGCCGATAGCGTCGAGTTGTAGTGAATGTGGATACCGGAGTGATAGCCGATGTGGATACTTGTAGTTTATAGCCGATACACGGGTTGAAGCATTCTGATATGCATGAAACGCTGATAAAATATAGGTAAATATTATTCAATATTAGTACTGGGGTAAATAAGTATTCTTTATGTTGTTTATTATTCAATTGGCTTGAGTTCATGATTTGAATCTTACTAAGCTTCGGAGTGTGCGTGTTTTACAGGTGATAGAGCGAATTTATTGAATTTCAGGAGATATGCATAGACCACGTAAATCGGTTCTCAACCAAAACACCTATTTGGATTGATCAGTTGATGATATTTGTGTGCCTCCTCTACATCAATCTACCTTTGGCTACATCGTTTAAATTTGGATTTGGGGAAGTTTCTACGCAATACGAGTGCTAAAGTACTTGATAAATTATAGATGTTTTTATTGTGGGGGTGTTGAGGTTCAATAAAAAAACGCGGCAAATTCTTTCACTGGGGTTTATTATTCAATTGGCTTGCGTTCATTATTTGAATTTCTACTAAGCTTTGGAGTGTGCGTGTTTCACAGGATGGAGCGATTATTGAATTTCAGGAGATATGAATGGAGCACGTAAATCTGTTCTCAACCAAAATACCTATTTGGATTGATCAGTTTATCATATTTGTGTGCCTTCTGAAATTCAATAATCGCTCTATCCTGTGAAATATGCACACTCCAAAGCTTAGTAGAAATTCAAATCATGAACGCAAGCCAATTGAATAATAAACCCCAGTGAAAGAATTTGCAGCGTTTATTTTATTGTTTTCTGAAGAATTATCCTAAATGGGTTGTTGGGCTCTTGAGGGTTTCCCAGAAGAAAGGAAGTGGGTTGAGCTAGCTGAGTGGCATCAAGGCTCCATCTTCGAGCCCAAGGCAGCGGACTTTCCTCTTTGAGCCTCGAATCCGCAGTGAAACTGCCCGTATTACAGCCATCTGGGTCTTCACCCTCACCCACTGAGAGGTTTCGACCATTTTTCGGACAGGACAACAGCTATTTCTTTTAAGACGCAGTTGTACTCCTTGAGGAGGGAGCCCTCGCAGGATACCACTAAGGGCGTAAATGAGCCTCTCATATCCTCGGCTGCCCTGTCATACTTTCTGTGCTTTGCATTGGCAGCATTTTGGTAAACTGAAGTCCACGTTTGAGAGATGTAGGAGGAGGCTAATTATTGAAAACAATAAATCCAAAACACTGCCAATTCCAACACATAGGTTCATTATTTTGCAGATAACCGATCACTGTCCCCACCTAACAACCTGGGCAGGTCGCCGTTCCTTTACAACGGATTCTACTATTCAAATAAAATTAATTCATAAAGACTCGGAAAATGATCTCGTTTTGGTACCTCACTGTTTTACTCAGAGGTACTCATGTAAGTCTGTCATCTACCGAACCCTGACTGTACACGAAGATAATAGAGAGGTCCCATCCATTCACAAAGTGAATTGGAGCAAATCGAGGTAGCCAATCCACTGAACTGGTGAACTTCTCCTGACTGATCCCATTCATCCACGCGGAGATTAAAAATAAACCTTTTTTTTTTCCCACTGACCTTGCCAGTTTGTGACTGAGTTGAAAGTCCTGCAGGGAGTTACTCACCTCTAATGCAGCCTATACTGATGAATTTCCAGATTTAACAATAAGCCTCTTAGACTCATTAGCGTTTTTTCCCTTTTTCTCTTTTATATTTTCAGTTGGGCTTTGTAATTATGCATCTATTGATCAGTGATCTACAGTGATGGACCATCTGATACGGATATGATAAACCGTTGTGTAATAATTCGCACCGTTTTCTCTTCCTTCCCTGAACGAAAGGGTTGCGACGACCCAGACGCTGGCCAGGAGCGTGGGAAGTTGGCTCAAGGCCGCCTCATCTTCACGCTGTAAAAGGGACGTGCCGGCGCGTTTATTTTAATTCTCCGAGATGTTTCTGCATTCGAGGGGAACACGAATTTACATTAACGTTTTCCACTCAAGGCTTGGATTGGAAGGTATTGATTTAGTATTTTCTCATCATATTCAACCTTTTTCGCTTAAAATTACAGCTTTTTCTGAAGGTGCAAAATTATTTTCAAGATGAACAAAATTTTTCACGTTTAATTAAAGTGGGTGTTACATAGGTCGGCAATTGGGGGAGGAGGATGCGGATCGGTGGGGAAATGCCTGAACTCACGTAAGTGAACTGTTTAATGAAACGCTGCAAATTCTTTCACTGGGGTTTATTATTCAATTAATTCATGATTTGAATTTCTACTAAGCTTTAGAGTGTGCGTGTTTCACAGGATAGAGCGATTATTGAATTTCAGGAGGCACACAAATATGATCAACTGATCAATCCAAATGGGTGTTTTGGTTGAGAACCGATTTACGTGCTTTATGCATATCTCCTGAAATTCAATAATCGTTATCACTTGTGGAACAAGCTCCAAAGATAAGTAGAAATTCAAATGAATGCGAAAATGAATGAAATTGAATAATAAACCCCAGTGAAAATGAATTTGCAGCGTTTTTATTTTCCTCTTTAATATTTTTAGTAGGGCTTTGTAATTAGGTATCTATTGGTCAGTGATCTGCAGAAAAGGGCCATCTGATGGGCATGTGACATAGACTAATGCTTAATACGTAGAAAGACTGTCTAATACTGTTCAGGCGATCTTTTAGACGACTTGGCCAGGAGAGCCTTAGGACTCCAACTCTTATCTGAGGCGAGAACCCGTGAAAAGAACAGTGTTCCGTCCTCAAGTTCACATTCTTGAACTCTTATACAGGATCAAATTTCAATTAACGATCAACAATAACAATCATCACTGGGGCCTGTGCAATTCTTCTATTTTGCCCTCCCTTCTCCAAGGAAAGCTGCGGCTCATCCATCATCGCGTCTCCACGTTCACTTCGATTCCAACCCCTTATAAAACTGTGCCTCTTTTTCTATATTGAAGGTCCCTGTATCCTTCCGTTTTTTATGCGACGTCTTCATCTCTGGGTCCCTGCATCCCTGAAGAACACTCGTCCTTACCAGCTTGTTCAGCGTTCTACCCTTTTGGCTGGCGTTTCTGTAAGTACCAGCAAGTACTCCTCACATCTCAATGTTGTTTCGAAGCCTCCATGCGCCACGTGCTCTCGTCTTGTGTCAGATTCCTTATGGAAGAATATATTGCTTTCAGCGTCCACTGCATCGTGCGCTCTCACTCGCCCTTTTTGCTGCCTTGTTCGCTGTCTCTCGAATTCGGATCGCCCCATACCCGACGAGGACCGAAGCTTGGCCATTTCCCGATCGCTGTGTGAGACTCGCCCCCCGTCACGGTCAGAATATTATTTTCAGTTTTAAAAGCTTCCGAGCTGCAGTATAATTTATATTCTACCAAACAGTTGACAGCAACGTCCTATATCTTCTTAGGGGGAGCAAAATTATAGCTATAATAAGAAGAAGTTATTATATTTCTTAAACAGTTAGGAGGAGCTCCACTAGGACCCCCTGTGAGCGTATTGCCTTTTTTTCCATTAGTTTTAGTTCTATAGGAAGTGATTTATTTCTTTTTTCGTCATTTACGCTTCTTAGCCACTTTTGCTGTTCTCGATAATAAATGGAATAGATCACTTTATAAGGTGTTTGACTGCGAAAGTTGGTCAGTTTTTTATGTCAAAGTAGTACTTTTCCACGTTCAAACAAATACGAATCTCTGTATATCAATTTGAAGCGTTTATTCTTCCAAAATCCACACCACTAAGATTCTGCTTTAAAGTGAGCCCTTGAGCACCACTGTGCGACCCAACTCATTTTTGTAGTAAATATCGGAACCAATCCTATGTAGAGAGAGAGAGAGAGAGAGAGAGAGAGAGAGAGAAACTTTATTCATTACAGAAACAGAACATAACGTAATATGTTAGTGAGCTATATTATAGCTCACTAGATTTAGAAAACAAACAAACAAAAATTTAGGAGAAACGAGTCTTACAGTTATTAACAGAATAAGTATTGCTTGGCAAAGGCAGTGCCCGTGGGCCAAGCAAGAGCTGCTCACGATTTTGACATCGAAATAATAAGAATTAATCCTCTAAGTAAATGAAAAAAATTTCCTAGTGCAAATTACTTACCTAATATAATAAGAATACATTTCATGGTTTATTGTACATATATACTCTTAAAAATGCCTTCAGCGGCAATTTGACCAAATTTGATTAACCAATCATAGACTAGTTTTTTATAAGCGTCTCTCTTATAATTGGCAGGAGAACGGAGCGAACTAGTGATTTGATTATATACGATATACAACATGTAAGTTGGACTACGAGTAGTTTGAGTGAGGCGAATTTTAGGATTGGCGATGTCACCTGCCAGTTGGAATCTCGTGTGATGGGTTACAGAAAGGGGTGCGTTGATAAGGTGGGGATGCTTGTAGTAGTACACAATTAAGTTGTTCAAGTGCAGCTGAGTGGTAGTAAAACACTTTGATAAATCAAAAATCTCATGCTTGGAAAAATTTTCCTTAGCAAGAGCAGAGTGAAAACTTAGCAGACGAGAAAAGACGGAGTTACGTCATTCGATGTAAGTCGTTGACATCCACAACAACTTTCAGAAGTTCCTATTGACAAAGGGAATTTTAAACTCACCTCAAATCTTCTCTGAGAGTGTCAACCTTTCTGCGCAGATAAGCGAGGGTATCTACGGGGGTTTCAATCTTTGCAAAAGAGGGGCCTCCCCGAAACCTGGGTTTCGCAACCCATCTACATTCAAACGGGAATCGTTGAGCAACGCCCGAGTTGGTATCGCAACTACCCCAGTTAGGGTACCTACCCATACTTTTTTTTTCTTTAAAGAAGCTTTTATAATGCCACCTATTGAAAACCGGACAGGATTTAAATTTGTCTGCCATCTAACACGCAATATCTACTCCCAGATAATGAAACAGAATTATTATCGTCAAACTTAGAGAAGAACCTAAGAAACGGAATTTCCGAATCATCCACGAAGTTGAACGACCCTATTTTCGTTGGCTAGTTCCCTATTATTGTCGTGGTGAATTACCGAAGTAAAGAAAACTTCAACGTTTTGAGAATTCTTCCGCGAAAAACCTGTCTCTGAAAGGTCACCGGAATTAATACATACATTTAATTTATTTTCATATACAGTATAACTACTTTTGAACTTGTAACGAACTCAATTTCTGCTCTTTCAACATAATTTTCGGTGTGGAGCTGGGCTGGAGCGGGCCCTTGTTGGTTTCTATAAGCGGATTCTGCTACTCCCTCGTAGTTCTCCTAATGCAGTGGTGCGCACGGAGGTGGGTGTGCTTTCCCTCAGTACCCTCTTAGTGAGAGATGCCTTACATTGGCTACTCAAGGTCATTCGTATGCCACCTGACAGCTTGCCAAGATTGTGCATGGAACGTCTGATTTCTCTATCCATGCTGCCATGTGTAACTGATCCCAGATGTAACTGGTTCAAACAGCTTGGGGACGCTGTGGGAGCTTTTGGAGTGAGCCCACCCGCTGACATCAGTCTACTGCCTTCTGACCGTTGTGGACTTTTTGGTCTTCTGAACTCCCTGCCTTTCATCTCCAGAAACATCGATCACCAGATGGCTGTGCTTTCACAGGCTGTGGATCCTCTGCCTACCAGGAATCTTCCCTTCAACCTCAGCACTACCTCACTGAGGACTGGCCAATGTTTATGGCCCAGCTGCGAGTGCTCGGAAAATACAATTCGAGGATTCTGGTTTCTGGCCTTAAGGTGCTCTGTACTTCACTTTGTCCTTCAGTGTCCTATGCTGTCCACCCCCCGGCTGAAATTTCTACTCCCAGTGCTTGCGCTGCCCCTGACATTCAGTGAGCAGTTTAAACGAATATTGACGACAGATGAGCGTAGAGTTGCCAGCAGGCTGTTCCTCTATCTGAGAGAGGCGAGTGAACATCGTTCAATGGTCTTAAGCATTTAACGTGAGGAAGAAGAAAGAGAAAGAAGAGAGAAAACGAGAAATGAGAAAGGAAAACGAAGGAGAAGAAAAACTTGGGGACTGAAAGAAGAAAGAAATGTGTCAAAGAAAATTTTACAATTTTTTTTTCCAAATTCTTATTTTTATTTTATGGCATAGTGTGTAAGCCGCTTTATAGATTGCTATAGATGTTAATATCTGCGCAGCAATAAAGAATTATCTATTTATCTATCTATCTATCTTCCAATATAATTTAAAATATTTCAATGTTGGGTACATTCATGTTACCAGAAAGCCATGTGGGTCATTCCATAGTATGGAATCCATACCCAGACAGACTCGAAATGTACCGACCCCCTCGGATTTTGTTCATACTTGGTGTAGTTGCTTCCTCTACCGAATAAAAAAGGCTTGCCAGGTCAGTTCCTCCAAAAATGAACGATTTTGGAAGCTATAGCAGTACGATATTTTGACGATTTTTTCGATTTTGGTTTATTATTCAATAATAAACCATTGTAATCGCTCTTGAAAAGAAAATTCTAACCCCCCCTGAAAATTTCATGGTTTACGTTTCAAAGGGTGTAGAATCCAAATCTGCAATAACATTTTTCCGTCCGTCCGCCTTACGCCGTACGCACGATTTCTCCCAAACGGCTGGAGCAAAAAATCTGAAATTTCCCATGTGGGTCCGACAACGCGCCAATTCTTTGGCCAGTTCTCTCACTTAATTTAAAGTGCCCTTCAAGGGTTGTCAAAGTTTTGTAAAATCCCTAAAAACCTCTAAAAAAAAAGTCAAGGCGGCCTAAATTTGGGCTCTTTTTGAAGAACTTTCCATGAGGAATCGAATTAGCCCCTCCCCAGGTCCGTTGGTCAAACCATTTCCAATGTATGGCCCGATTTATGGTGTCAACATTGCATCCACATTCACTACATCACTAGGTTACTGCGATCAAACAAAAACAACAGCTTTTTTTTTTTTTTTATCGCAGTAACCTAGTGATGTAGTGAATGTGGATACTGGAGTGAACTCTTAAAAGGGTTTATAGCCGATACACGGGTTGAAGCATTCTGATATGCACGCTCCGTCTTACAAAATCTAAAATTTTCAAATAGAATATTTTTCCATTGTAATCGCTCTCGGAAAAAAAAACGCTGCAAATTCTTTCAGTGGGGTTTATTATTCAATGATTCGTGATTTGAATCACTACTAAGCTTTGGAGTGTGCGTGTTTCACAAGTGATAGAGCGATTATTGAATTTCAGGAGGCACACAAATACGATCAACTGATCAATCCAAATAGGTATTTTGGTTGAGAACCGATTCAAGTGCTCTATGCAAATCTCCTGAAATTCAATAATCGCTGTATCACCTGTGAAACACGCACACTCCAAAGCTTAGTAGTAATTCAAATCATGAACGCAAGCCAATTGAATAATAAACCTTAGTGAAAGAATTTGCAGCGTTTTTATGACCGAAACATGGTTATTTGACTATATCTCAGGTTTTATTCGATCAAATAAAGCGTACGCTATCTGATTTTCTTCGTAATAGATTTAAGAACGCAACTGACCTTGCGGAAAACCGGGATGAAAGTCGATTTTGTTAGTCTGACGGATAACGTTCCGCAAATCTTAAAAACGCGATTTTTGCTCAAGTTGCTCAGTAGAATTAGGCGTTCGAGGTCTTAAAATGTTTGTAATTACTTGTTTTACAATGGCCCCAACGGGTTTTGTGTGTAAATATCATTTGACTGAGTTATAAAGATTTTAAGGGCTATGCACCGCCATTATTTCACTTTATTTCGCCTTTTATCGATGTAAAACTGAATTATCTCGAAAACCGTTCGAGATATCAAAAATTGTCATGGAAGAAAAGTTGTAGCTCTTGAAATTTCCATTCAGAAGGACTTCTTCTACTTTTCCATAGCTCCTACTGTTTACGCGCTGTGAGCAAAACAAATTCTGCCCATTTACGGGTATTGGTAAGAAGTTAGCAGTGGCAAAGGGAGTTTCATAGTCAGTAGAGCTCTAATTAAATCCATGAATTTGACCAGTAAAACTCGAACTTTTCTCGAACGCCTAATTACTGAGCGATTCAGGAAAAATTGCGTTTTTAAGATTTGCGGGCGTTATTTGCCCGACAGACAAAACGGACGCTCGTACCGGCTTTCTGCAGGGTCCGATGCGTTCTTAACTTTATTACGAAGAAAGTCTGACCGCGTATGATTCATTTGATCGATTGGAACCGAAAATATAGTAAAAGAATAAACCATGTTTCGGTCATAAAAAATCGTCAAAAAATCATACTGCTAAAGCTTCCAAAACCGTTCATTTTTGGAGGAGCTGACCTGTCAAGGCTTTTCTATTCGTTAATGGAAGCAACTACACCAAGTATGAACAAAATCCGAGGGGGTCGGTACATTTCGAGTCCGTCTGCGTATGGAATGACCCATAGTGGCGAGTTTTGGTTGACTATTTCCAAAATCAATTTGTAATCAACCAATGGAAATAAAATGTTAGATTAGAAATTAGATTTTTGCCTTTTGTTTAGGATAAAAAAATTTCGCAATAACCACCGAGTGAGAGTGTACATTCACATTCAGGCTTGATCTATGAATTCTGCCTAAGAATCATTTAGGATTATTAACTTGTTACCGAAATTCTTTATCTACTTTCAGGATGTAAAGATGGTGTCGCCATCAGCTTTTTTTCTCTCTGAGTCGAGCTTGGGATAATTCCTAGCAGTTTTTTATTCCTCCTCAACTTTTTTTTCGTGCTCCACAACCGAAAGATTCAAGTTTCAGAGCCGTCCCGTGAGACACAAACCGACTTCCGGTCCCATACCGTCTTTAGGTTGACCAAAACGGGGTCACCTCCCGCCGTTCTGTTAGAGGTGTATAAACTAGGAAAGGCCGATAGTCGATAGGACCATCGATTTATCGATAGTTTCACACTATCGATAGTCAGCTGACCATCGATGTTTGTGAATACAAAATAACTCTGCCCGCTTCCCTTGAAATGTAAAGCTTCACTTGAAGGAAAGTTAATTCAAAACAATTGAAAGGCATCTACAATATATCTATGGTTCCTCCTATTCACAACTCAATCCATTGAATAGGAACAACAGTGGATAGGTCTAGAAAACCTAGGGGGGGTGTGTGGTGTCTACCAAAGCTTAGTAGAAATTCAAATCATGAATGCAACCCAAATGAATAATAAACCCCAGTGGAAGAATTTGCAGCGTTTCATGCATATCAGAATGCTTCAACCCGTATATCGGCTGTAAACCCTCTTCAGGAGTTCACTCCAGTATCCACGTTCACTACATTACTAGGTTACTGTAATCAAAACAAAAACAATAATAAACCAAAATAACGCAAATGTTGGCACCATAAATCGGGCCATACAACGGGAATGGTTTGACCTACTGACCTGGGGAGGGGCTCATTCGATTCCTCGTGGAAAGTTCTTCAAAAAGAGTACAAATTTAGGCCGCCTTAACTTTTATTGAGGTTTTTAGGGATTTTACAAGACTTTGACAACCCTTAAAGGGCACTTTAAATTAATTGAGAGAGCTGGCTCAAGAATTGAGGCGTCGTCGGACCAAGATGGATTTTTACTGAAAATTTCAGATTTTTTGCTCCAGCTGTTTCGGAGATATCGTGCGTACGGCGGACAGACGGAAATTTTTTACTGCAGAGTTGGATTCTACACCCTTTGAAACGTAAACCATGAAATTTTCAGGGTTGTTAAAATTTGTTTAGCAGCATTCCTTTCAATATTCCGTACTATCGATGCTATCGATGCTATTGATAGTTAGTCACCGATAGTATCGAACTATCGATAGTGTCTCACTATCGACTATCGGCCTTCCCTAGCCGATACCCAGGTCACCTGAGGTAGTAGACTCCCTGCAGGTCACTCAGTCCAAAGACAAGGTCAGTGGGAGAAGTTCACTCCTTGATGAATGGGACCTGCAGTTCACTTTGTGAATTAATGGCGACCTCTATTTTTTTTCGTGTACAATCAGGGTTCGGTAGATGACAGACGTCTACTGTGCTCCTTACATCTTATGATGAACTGCAGGTCTTCCTTCTGCAGGTCATTCAAGTTCTCTTGAAAGAGAAGTTCTTTGTGACAAGGTCATTTATTCACTACCCACCTCTACCTTGCGTTCATATGTTATTATATTTCAATAACCATGAGCTCCTCTGCCTCAATTGCTGTCATGATTTCCAATGGACAATATCCTATTGATTAATACTATTTCGATTATTGTTTTATATTATAATAGTTATAGACGATACTATGATACGATCTTACGGTCAATAATCTTTTAATTTTTTGTGGCAATTCATTTCACGGACAATCACAATTTATAACCCAATGTCCGACGTTTACATGACCGCACTTATAAACGTCACTTTCATGTTTATAAAACACTGCAAATTATTATATAAAGATTTATTATTTCTGTTTTAGATAACCCCCGACGAAGATCAACAGACTATCAGGACTGGACTGTGTATCCAGAGATAATGCTTCCTCAGCAGCACTGGTAGGTACAATACCAAATACACGTAACGAAAGAACAAGATTTTCAAAAACCATTTTTCTAATCAATAAAATCCGATTTTGAGCCACTTTTATTCAAGTGCGCCATACAGTTCATTACGAACAGATCGAACAAGCGATTCTTAACTTGTAGGCTCGTATACGCGGCTTTGGGTAGCGTCACATTCTTGGCCGACACCTCCCCTTCCACAACCCACCAGTTCGCAGGACACAATTAGTGACTCAGATCCTTCCCCAGACTGTAAATTCGTCGGGATATTTTAGTCGGAGGTGAGTAACTTGGCAGCTTCTCGACCCATCAGGTCTCAGCCCGTCGCGCTTCAACATTCCTTTAGGCCTAACGAAGGAATATGACCACCGCGAAACTCCGCCCTTACGTTTTTATTCGTACTTGTGATATCTCACTGAGCAGTCGTTCTGCAGCTGTGCAATTTGTAAATAAGTTAATAAAGATACAAATCCATCCAGTCCTAAGACGTTTGATTTCCCTAATGGTGAACATGGCCCTCAATTGAGACTGCTACAATTTATGCAACATTCAAGTTAAGACTATGCTCCTCAAGAAGGAGTACGGTTCCACAGCAACTGGGTTCCGGCTAATTAGTTCCAAACTGAACCTTTCTCCAAAAATCAAAATTTTTAAAAAAAACGCTGCAAATTCTTTCACTGTCATTCATTTGGCTTGCATTCATGATTTGAATTTCTACTATGCTTTGGAGTGTGCGTGTTTCACAGGTGATAGAGTGATTATTGAATTTCAGGAGGCACAAAAATATGATCAACTGCTCAATCCAAATAGGTATTTTGGTTGAGAACAGATTTACGAGCTCTATGCATATCTCGTGAAATTCAATAATCGCTCTATCGCCTGTGAAACACGCACACTCCAGAGCTTAGTAGAAATTCAAATTATGAATGCAGCCAAATGAATGAAATTGAATAATGAACCCCAGAAAATTGAATTATTCTATTTGAAAATAGAATATTCTGTTTTTAAAAGCTTTTATTTCTCTTGAAATGTATGTAGGTATGTACTACGTGAGGATGTTTGGGTGGAATCTTGCGACCCGATTTAGAACCGACGATTTTCAACTGACTAAGCTGACATTTTGTGTGCACTAGATTGGATGACAACACACCATTAGTTGTGTCATAAGTCAAAAGTCAAAAGTCATTCCAGATTCATTACGGCGGAACAGTAATTTTTAATGTATTTCCACAATATGGGTATCAAATGAAAGGGCTTGTTGAATATTGGTTTCAAATGAGAGGAAGTTAAAGTTGAGAAAAAATGCATGTTAAAAAAGAAGAAGCTTCGGAATCCCCCTGAAAATTTCATGGTTTACGTTTAAAAGGGTGTAGAGTCCAAATCTGCAATTAAAATGTTTCCGTCCGTCCGCCGTACGCGGTACGCACGATTTCTTCCAAACGGCTGGAGCAAAAAATTTGAAATTTTCAGGAAAAATCAATATTGGTCCGACAACGCCCCAATTGTTTAGCCAGCTCTCTCACTTAATTTAAAGTGTCCATTAAGGGTTGTCAAAGTTTTGTAAAATCCCTAAAACCCTCAAAACAAGTCGAAGCGGCCTAAATTTGTACTCTTTTTGAAGAACACTCTCTCACCTCTCCAGGTCTCTTCTCTCTATCTCTCTCTCTCCAACATTCGCGTTATTTGGTTTAGTTATTGTTTTTGTGTTGATATCAGTGATAACTGGCTAGTGACGTAAAGTGATGTTGGGATTGTAGTAATGTGGATATTAGTGAACCCTTAAAAGGCTCTTAGCCGATACATCGGGTTGAATAAAAAAACCCCAGGAAAAATTTATCAGAATTTTTTCAAAACCTTTTAAAGTAACAACGCTGCTAATTCTTTCACTGGGATTTTTTATTGCAGATTCTGATTCTACACTTTGAAACGTAAACCATGAATTTTTTTTTCAAGAGCGATCACAATGGTTTATTATTGAATAATAAACCAAAATGCATGTTGAAAAACAAGAAGCTCTGTTGGGATCCCCCTGAAATTTGGTGTAGAGACCTCGTTTATTCTGGCTTTAAACCTGTAGAATCTGTAGATTTTTTTTTTAACTAGTATTTTTTAGAATTAGTTACTAGATGTTAGTGCGCTTACAAGTGGGACTAACTTTTAGATAGTCTGTACGAATCAAGTGCTCCAAGTTTGTCCCAAACCTTCTGTCTCATTGTCATGGGTTTGAAGGAAATCATCGTAGCTCTCTCAAATGAGGGCATTTTTTGGCAATTCAAAGTTTTTTCAGCGTTGGTAACCCTGCCCTTTGAGGAAACACCATGCTTCCGTCATTTCTATACAGTTGGGGCTCAAAAATGAAGCCATTTGTAAGACAGGTGTGTACGTTTCGTACTTCTCATTGTTATGGGTTTGAAAATCACTCTTAATCAATCTTATTGATTCGTTTAGCATTCATTTTGGGATAGAGATGTAAAAACTCTATTTAATGCAAGTTTCAATTTCTATAAGTGTTCATTAGACTCCTAATTGCAGAAGGTTAATGTTGATTTCTCATTGTCGTGGCGATTTAAAACTTCATTGTTGTGGCTACCACAAAAGCCGTCATGGCTGTTTGAAACAATTTTTTTTTTCAATTTTGGTATTTGATACTAAATAAATACTAAAAATAAAATGTGATACCTGTTCTAGCACAAAGTCAGGAAAAACTGAAATCAGATATCTGTCTCATTCAACCTTATCTACACATCGTTTACATAATTCTATCGTTATTTGGTTGACAAAGCTCATTATCATGGATAAAATTTTAAAACCTGAATTTTGAGGAGACAAACGAAAATCATGCGCGCTTGTACATCAGTATATCATTAGAGTAAGATCTAGATTGTATAATAAAAAAATCATTAATTAGGAGAACAAAAGTTTTTAGTCAGAATCAAGACCTCGATTGTCCCGTTGAATGAGAATCACCCATGAACAGAATGTACTCAAAAATTCTATAGCATTAACACGACTACCAGAAATGGGAAATTCTATTACCATTCGATTAAACAAATTACAATAATGAAGAAGTAATACCATTATTTTGAACAAATAAAACATGATCGAAACTGAAGCTGTGACTTAGGTACAGGGCCGCTGGGCGCCTGCTGCGCCGCGCGTCTTGAGAGAAAACCTTCCCGCAGCGCGGCGCGGCTGGCGCCTGTGTGGGTGCCTACATGAAGCGATCGCCAGCCGCAGACGCCAGGTCATACGAAGCGTCACATATGACGCCAGGGTCATACGTGAAAAACGAACGGGAGCGAGCGGGCCACCAACGCGATCTGTTCTATGAGCGATCAAACTATGCTGTTCTATAGAATTGTCATACGTAAAAACGCGGCATCGCACCTCGTGCCGCGTTATGACTTTCAAATCGCCATTTCGCCGCGCAATCGCGTTAACGTTTGTTTGCACTTTGTAGGTTAACCTGCTTCTGTCGAGATTTACCGTTCTTCGTTGATATAGCTTTTCACAGTCAAATCAATACTTTTCCCAGTCAAATTAATACTTTTCCCAGTCAAATTAATACTTTTCCCAGTCAAATTAATACTTTTCCCAGTCAAATTAATTCTTTTCCCAGTCAAATTAATACTTTTCCCAGCCAAATTAATCCTTTTCCCAACCAAATTAATACTTTTCCCAACCAAATTAATACTTTCCCTACCAAATTGATCTTAAAACCAAGTGGGTGTGGCACATAGCTTCCTCGTATCCATAACATGACTGTATAGATCATTGAAAATTATTATTGACTAAAGAACTTCGTTCAATTAGGCGTAGTAAATATTGAATTAGGGTAAATTTATTGTTATGCAGGAGGGAATTTAGGGATTTATTGTTATAAAGGCATGTTCAACTATTGAACAAACTCTAAAATTTACCAAATCCGAACAATCCCTGAAAATTTCATCGAAATCAGTCATGAACTCCCGGAGTTATGCGTGTAACAAGGATTTCACGTTTGAGGATGCGCTGAGGCTACTATTGATCCGGGGGTCATGAAACTTTTAGGGATCATCTACACATCAAACTGAACAATCCCTGAAAATGTCATCGAAATCGGTCAAGAACTCCTGGAGTTATGCTTGTGACAAGGATTTCACGTTTGCGCATGCGCAGAGGCTACTGTTGATCCGGGGGTCATGAAACTCGTAGGGGACCATCTACATCCCAACCCTCACAATCCCTGAAAATTTCATCAAAATCGGACTATAACTTCGTGTTACTCACCCACTTAGTTTAAGATCAACTTGGTAGGGAAAGTATCAATTTGGTAGGGTAAAGTATTAATTTGACTAGGAAAAGTATTAATTTGACTGGGAAAAGTATTAATTTGCTTGGGAAAAGCTATATTGCCTTTGTGGTGTATTTTCAATGATTTTCAATTGAATGATGTTCAAAAACTTACAGTACGAAAATTTCAAAGATTCTGATAAGATAACATCAACAAAATGGAACGTTGAAAAACTTGAATTCTTTTCGTGATTTTAACAGTTTGGAGAGTTTCAGAAATGCGTTCATTCGATTCAGCGATACAAATTACGTGGTTATTTCCCCCTTGTCTCATCATTTTCATCCAACAACACACTCATTATGCCATGCCAAAACGCTGATTTCGTATAGAAACGCTACAAATTCTTTCACTGGGGTTTATTATTCAATTGGCTTCCGTTCATGATTTGTATTTCTACTAAGCTTTGGAGTGTGCGTGTTTCACAGGTGATATAGCGATTATTGAATTTCAGGAGATAAGCATGGAGCCTATTTGGATTGATCAGTTCATCATATTTGTGTGCCTCCTGAAATTCAATAATCGCTCTATCACCTGTGAAACACGCACACTCCAAAGCTTATTAGAAATTCAAATCACGAAAAATCACACTATATAAAAACCGGCTTATCTGAGTATATCGACGATTCAGGGGGTGGTAACGCTGGGCGGGTGGAATTCTCGCCCCCGTCTCCCAGGGCAACCGACCTGCTCCCCCCCTCCCCGACCCCGCCAGTGAAGGAAGGAGGGCCCCAGCGGGGGGAAGCGTCTCCCAGGGCAAGCGACGTGGTCCTCTCCTCGGGGATTTGGGATATACGATTTTTTGACTTTTAATATTGTTATTATACTCCCTCATTGTGTTGTTTAGTACTCTACCTCCTGTACACACGGGACTTACCCCAACAAGAAGGCACAACTGTAGCCACCTTTGCAGATGATACGGCTATCCTCTCTGTTGGAGATGATATAGAAGCTGCAACACGCAAACTACAGACGTCTACTACTGAGGTTTGTAAATGGACCAAGATGTGGAGAATGAAGCTGAACGAATCAAAATCAGCCCACATCAACTTCACTAACCGAAAAGTCCCAATCTTGGATGTTGAGATCAATTCGAATAAAATACCGCATACTGAAGCAGTTAAATACTTGGGTTTGACACTTGACTCCAAATTAAACTGGAATAAACACATAGAAAAGAAGAAAGAAGAACTTAAAATCAAGTACAGAATTAGGATGTATTGGCTGATGAATGGGAAGGAATTCCCATCTCTCTCTTCACAACAAACTGCTTATATATAAGCAGATCCTTCGCCCTATTTGGACCTATGGGATACAGATCTGGGGCTGTGCCAAGAAATCAAATATTAAGAAAATCCAAACCTTTCAGAATAAAATACTGAGAAGTATAGTTGGAGCCCCTTGGTACATGCGAAACGATGATATTCATCGAGATTTGAGGATGGAGACAGTCTATGAAATTATTGCAAAATACGCAAGGAAGCATGAACATCGCCTCCACAAACACCTGAACCCGGAGATGCTCTACGTTTTGGACAACGAAGGTGAAATCCGACGTCTCAAGCGAAACAAACCACTGGATTTTGTTGTTCTGCGTGAATAGAAGTGCAATCGAACTCAGTGCTAATTAATTGAGCTATATAATAAAGGGCTAGATTTTGCTGTAAACCTACCCTCTTGGAGTGAACCTTTATTGATATGTAAAATTGCTAGATGAAATGTATTTGATTTTTCAGTCGCAATTAATAAATCACGAAAAAAAATGTGTTTTTCACCTATTTCTTTTTAACCTGCGTCGCAGGGCCATTAAACTAGTTAAATAATAAACCCCAGTGAAAGAATTTGCATCGTTTATTTTGATGGTTATCAGAATACTTCAACCCGTGCATCGGCTATAAACCCTTTTAGGAGTTCACTCCAGTATTCACTTTCTACGTTACAGCAATCAGAACAAAAACAATAATAAACCAAAATAACGCAAATTTTGGCACCATAAATCGGGCCATACATCAGGAATGGTTTGAGCTACGGACCTGGGGAGGGGCTCATTCGATTCCTCATGGAAAGTTCTTTAAAAAAAGTCCAAATTTAGGCCGCCTTGACTTTTTTTTGAGGTTTTTAAGGATTTTACAAAACTTTGACAACCCTTAAAGGGCACTTTAAATTCAGTGAGAGAGCTGGCTAAAGAATTAGGGCGTTGTCGGACCAATATTGATTTTTCCTGAAAATTTCAGATTTTTTGCTCCAGCCGTTTGGGAAAAATCGTGCGTACGGCGGACGGACGGAAAATTTTTTATTGCAGATTTGGATTCTACATCCTTTGGAACGTAAACCATAAAATTTTCAGGGGGGTTAGAACTTTTTTTTCCAGAGCGATTGCAATGGTTCATTATTGAATAAAAAAGCAAAATTCACGTTTTTCCACGTTTTAACACCATTTTCTGTGCCAAAAATCGCTCTGAGATATAAATTCAATAGACCTACAAAAAGCTGATGGAATGTCGTGTTTTTTACCATAAAGCTCATCCATCTTCCAGTAGATGTTATGGTGGTAAGTCAACATTGAAAATTATTAAAAGGTTGACCAAAATTCAAGTTTATGCTAGAAAAAACCAAGTTGAAACCATTTTAAGAGAAACTTTAATGGAATGAAAATTGAAACAATTTAACGCTCTTTTCAACGGTATAATTTTAAATGTAATTTATTTAGGTAGGTACCAACGAGTAATAATTTTACTGGAGAGCTCTAAAAATGAAGCGCAGTTTGGTAACGCTGAAGCTCGCTTGCGTCACTCAACAACAAAAAAAAAAAGCAAGAAGTACCTACTATAGGGGAGGCATATTGGAGTCTGGTCCTTTGTACCGGATCCCCCCTTTATGCGTTCAAACTTCATTCTTCGTCTTGAAGAAAGGGGAGGAAAACTCAGGATCTCCTTTTATATTTTAATGAGTGGAAGAAACTTGCGCAACAGGCAGCTGCTCGGACAGCTGCTTACCTGTTGACTGGATCTTTCCTTGAGAGGCTCCCCTTTACGTTCTGCAGTCGCGCGGAGCGATAACGGTCCTTTTGACGATTGCTGGGTTAACTATCGCGTCTCCATATCTTTTATGGGAAAAGCCCTATTAAAAAGGAGTTGCGACTCAAAATCATGTGTTTGAATAGTCAGTAGTCAATCGTTTTTTATTGCCAACATACGAGGTACACTTTTTTGTTTTCTCTTTTTACCAGAAGAATCAACGCATGATGAAAAACCAGAGTATCCAGTGACAAACCACGTTTTTCTTACTTGAAAAGCAATTTTCCCCCGGAAAACTACACGGAATTTCAAATCTGGTTATATCGCTGGAAAGCCTAGATTTTGGCGCATCTTTTAGCACTACAGGCTAAAATTCACATGCCTTATTACAGGGACTCTTCAGCGTTTGAAGAAAATCGACATCTCCGCGATTTGACAATGTGTCCTAGTCAAGATGATTTTTCACCCGTTTCGCCGGCTCAAATAAGTTAATTCTTAATTAAGGCGATAGGAAATTTAACGCTCTTTCCAATAGTGGGTTCAGATTTGAAACCAGACAATAAGTGTGGGAGATATGGCCGTTTTAATGCGATAAGGTCACTCCTGTCCTGTGACCGTCACGAAATGTGACACCCTGTATACACTCAGTAAAGAATGTCTCCGTACACCCCAGAAATGTGTCTTTTTTTTTAATTACCCAGGCAGGCTAATTCGGACATCTAGGTTCCAGCTGTTATGTAACATTATTTTTCTGATTGGGAATCTCGAAAATAAGAGCCATTTGTTTTAGAAAAGGGGAAGATCAAAGTCTTCACAAACAGGATGGAGTTCATGTGAATTAGTACAAGATCGATCAAGACCCTCAGCACCAGCGACTACCAGAGGTCTAGAATCATACAAATTACCGGATCAGCATTTTTTCCGGTCACGGTCATGGACGTCTCACAATTCAAGAAAGTCTAATAGAATTGATCCAGGTTAGTGAGGGTCAATACAAATCAATCTATGGCCGAAGATGGAAAAAAACTATAAGGGTTCTTGAACAAAACTTTCAAAAACAGAATTCTACAATTTCCATGGTTTGATATGGTTATTGTTCGTGTATTATATTGTTATGGTGTTGTACGTTCACCAGATGCCTGCGTGGCACGAATGCTCCGAGATACCATCCAGTATGGCTCAGAAACTCGCCGATTGGATGAAGATCATGAACGAGTCATTCTTTGGGAATAGCACTATTGCATGTCCAGACAAATTTCTATCCAAACCAATGTTCTAAGTTTGCCCGAATTTTTCCGAATTTGTGCAGACCATTCCTTAATTTTCAACTCAATGCAAGCCGAATTAAAAAACGCTGCAAATTCTTTCACTTGGGTTCATTATTCAATTTCATTCATTTGGCTTGCCTTCGTGATTTGAATTTCTACCAAGCTTTGGAGTGTGCGTGTTTCACAGGTGATAGAGTGATTATTGAATTTCAGGAGGCACACAAATATGATCAACTGAACAATCCAAATAGGTATTTTGGTTGAAAACAGATTTACGTGCTCTATGCATATCTCCTGAAATTCAATAATCGCTCTATCACCTGTGAAACACGCACACTCCAAAGCTTAGTAGAAATTCAAATTATGAATGCAAGCCAAATGAATGAAATTGAATAACAAACCCCAGTCAAAGAATTTGCAGCGTTTTTTTCAAGAGCGATTGCAATGGAAAAACATATTTGAAAAGTTTAAATTTCGTAAGACGGAGCATGCATATCAGAATGTTTCAACCCGTGTATCGGCTACAAACCCTTTTAGGAGATCACTCCAGTATCCACATTACTACATCACTAGGTTACTGCGTATCCCAAAACTGCTGTGTAGCTGGAACAGGCTTCAGGAAGTATGTAAGCCATCGACAATTCATTTGTAATATCCAAGTAAGCACAACCCACGTTGTTCCCATTCTTGGATCCGTCGGTAAAAAGAATCACATGTTTTGTCCAACAGGAGTTCAGAAATTTGTCCATCAGGAAATTGTCCATCAGGAGTTCAGAAAGTTCATCAAGTAGTTTATCGTATGACAACAGTACACTCGTAAGTCTTGTTCAACACACCCACCTACCCGTCTTCCTCTACGCGATATGGAGCAGTATTGTCGGATTTGAGATCATCCAGAGCTTATCAAGAATTGCTATCAACTACTAAGCTGGAGTTTGGCAGTCCTTTGGTCACTAGCCTGTATTGATAAACACCACCTCACTCAGTAATCAATCATTTTCGATAACGACCAACCAAACTAGATAACAAAATTTGTTATCTAGTTTGGTTGGTAGATATTAGAATTTTCGCTTCGGTGCGAGCCGGCGTATCAATCGTATTCTAATATCTATAAAATTCAACCTGAAAAGCGGAACTCCGTCAGATCACGAATATCGTAATCAAACGTTGACGAAGCTGATATACAAGGGCGGACACTAGTCAGCTTTTTGGATTCCGATATTCGAGACATCGTTTTTATTTACAGCACAACATCTTAAGTGCCGAAACCGCCGAAAGGCGGTGTTAGTTCGAGACTCCCTAAACATGTTTCAACTGATCGAGCCTATTTTGTCTACCTATCTGCTCGTTACTTGAATTTCACCTGAAGCTTAATTCATTGGGACCCAGCTAACTTTGTGTGCTGAATGGAGTGAATAATGTCGACCAATTTAAAATCAAATTATTACACCGAATTTTACTGTTTCCGTGTGAGAATAACCCTTCTACGTACAGGGCCATAGCCAGGGGGGGGGGGGGGGCCCCTGCCTCCCCCCCCCCCCCGAAATTATTCTTGAAGTAAAGTTGCTTTTTCAATTAGTAAACTAGACAAATTTGGAAAATCAAATAAAAATATTGATTTATTCATCGATAAATGGATAAAATAGGATTTTTATTTTAATTTTATAGATATAGATATTAGAATTTCATAATAAATAAAATAGAAGCTGTGGAAAAACCTTGGAATAACACTACAGATGGCTGCGCGGCGCCACCATCGCTTTTGAACCAGGCTAAAATGTAATCCTTTCTTCCCTACCAAAATTGTATTAAATACTTTTTTAATTTAATTGTACTTAATTAAAAATAATAAATTTAACATTTTAACCTTGAGAAGGTTTTTGCAATGGGACCCCCCGCCGAAACGCGACAGGAAAAAGTGAGACAAAAGTAGCGCGTTTTTTATAATGATTTTCACGATTTTTTTTGGTTTATTATTCAATAATAAACCATTGTAATCGCTCTGGAAAAAAAAATTCTAACCCCCCTGAAAATTTCATGGTTTACGTTTCAAAGGGTGTAGAATCCGAATCTGCAATAAAAATTTTCCGTCCGTCCGCCGTACGCACGATATCTCCCAAACGGCTGGAGCAAAAGATCTGAAATTTTCAGGAAAAATCCATCTTGGTCCGACGACGCCCCAATTCTTGAGCCAGCTCTCTCACTCAATTTAAAGTGCCCTTTAAGGGCTGTCAAAGTTTTGTAAAATCCCTAAAAACCTCAAAACAAGTCGAATCGGCCTAAATATTTACCTATTTGAAGAACATACCATGAGGAATCGAATGAGACCCTCCCCACGTCCGTAGGTCAAACCATTCCCGATGTATGGCCCGATTTATGGTGCCAACATTTGCGTTTTTTGTGTTATTATTGTTTGTTTGTAACCTAGTGATGCCGATAGCGTCGAGTTGTAGTGAATGTGGATACTGGAGTGATAGCCGATGTGGATACTTGTAGTTTATAGCCGATACACGGGTTGAAGCATTCTGATATGCATGAAACGCTGATAATATATAGGTAAATATTATTCAATATTATTACTGGGGTTTATTATTCAATATTATTACTGGGGTAAATACGTATTCTTTCACCTGTGAAACACGCACACTCCAAAGCTCATGAACGCAAGCCAATTGAATAATAAACCCCAGTGAAAGAATTTGCAGCGTTTTTTGTTGACAAAACTTCTTATTGGAGTGAAGTTCTGGCTTAGTTACCTATGATTTTCAGTTACAACCAGTTCTCTGGAAAGATTCAGGATAGATTGGAAAAGTTCCAGGCCAGTTGCCTGAATGCAGTGAGAGTTACGAAAAGGTATCTTATATAATACAGTGAGAGAGAGAGAGAGTGTGTGAGAGAGAGAGAGAGAGAGAGAGAGAGAGAGAGAGAGAGAGAGAGAGAGAGAGAGAGAGAGAGAGAGAGAGAGAGAGAGAGAGAAAAAGAGAGAGAGAGAGAAGGTACATCACATTATAGCCGTTAGGCATTAAGCGGAAATCATCCGGAGGTGCAGGGGGCGAGTTTTAATTTGATTTTTAGATTCTAAACATTTAAAAACGTAAAGCGACATTTCGAGGGCGTTAAATTTGTTGTTCAGTTGGTGGATTACAAATAATAAACCAAAACGGGATGTATCCGTATCTATGACATGCTCGAGAAACCTGTACACTGATCACTGCCTCTGATTGCCCGAAATGTTGAGGTGTAGATGGTACACTGGCCACACGGTGCCTGTTGCTCTCAAGTGAGGAAAAAAATTACATTTCAAGTTGAAAATGAACAGCTTCTGGCCGGGTTTCCCTCTCTCACTCCCCTCCCCCAAAAAAAGTAATCGTATCTCCCGGTGGACAGTTGTTGATCGGCAGATGGAGAGTCGCGTGCTGCGGCAGGTGTGCTCGGCCATCTGCCAGAAACGCCGTCCTGCCTTTACAGAGATACTCGTAGGTTCCTCCTCCACCGGGGGAGGGATTACTACGCGCCGCCCGGAATCCCAATCGAGTCCGCCGGATTGTCATTTCGTTTCCGGCCCCTTGTTCTGGGAGGAATTAAGTTTTCAGGCGGGAAGCGCGGCCGAAAGGGACCTTGAAGGCCTGAGTGATCAAAACGTACAGCCAAAATGAAGAACCTTAGTTTCAACAGTAAAATGAAGTATCTACTTAGAGGAGAGCGGGTCAGACGGAATCAACCACCTACCTACCTCCTCCAATAATGTGTTTTTTGCTTCAAATCGCCACTCATTTTTGAGAATGCATCTCCTCCAACAATGTGGGAAAGCAAAGTCCTCCGTCACCGCGTCTTCCAGGTGCCTGTAGGAACGATCGATACCTCCCAAGTATAGGAGAGTCTGGAGAGAATCCGGTGGAGCCGAAAATGGCCGATCGGACTATCGCCGAACATTCCATTTTGCTTCCGAGTCTACCAAGGTAGCGGAACCATTGTTTTCACTTTCGGACTAGCATTTTGCGTTTTAGACCTTTCTGAAAAATTTTGGTTCCGTGTCTGTCTGTGTGTCTATGTGTCTGTCTGTCTGCCAGCAAATCCTTGTTACGGGCAAAACTACACGAAGTTATAGTCCGATTTCGATGAAACTTTCAGGGATTGTGCGGATTGGGGTGTAGATGGTCCCCTATAGGTTTCATGACCCCCGGATCAATAGTAGCCTCTGCGCATGCCAACGTGAAATCCTTGTTACGCGCATAACTCCGGGAGTTCTTGACCGATTTCGATCAGGGATTGTTCGGTTTGATGTGTAGATGATCCCCTATGAGTTTCAAGACCCCCGGATCAATAGTAGCCTCTGCGCATGCGCAAACGTGAAATCCTTGTTACGCACATAATTCCTTCGGGAGTTCTTGACCGATTTCGATGAAATTTTCAGGGATTGTTCGGTTTGATGGGTAGATGATCTCTTATAAGTTTCATGACCCCAGGATCAATAGAAGTCTCTGCTCATGCGCAAACGTGAAATCCTTGCCACAGGCATAACTTCGGGAGTTCTTGACCGATTTCGATGAAATTTTCAAGGATTGTTCGGACTGATGTAAAGATGGTCCTCGTGAGTAATAAAGAGAAAATAAAGTTTTAGCCTCGAGCTTGGAGGATCACTTCAGGGAAGGATCAGGGAGATCACTTCAGTCATCTATCCATTCAGCGTCAATGTCAAATTTTATTATTAGGTATATTTTATAGTTTGTTCAATAGTTGAACATGCCTACCTTTATTGTCTCAAGTTATGCTCCTGCATAACAATAAATTTACCTTAATTCAATATTTACTTCGCCTAATTGAACGAAGTTTCTTTAGTCAAAAATAATAATTATTGAAAAAATTATTAATAATTGAAAATTATTCTCAATGATCTATACAGTCATCTTATGGATACGAGGAAGCTATGTGCCACATCCACTTGGCAGACGTTTCTTTGTTTTGACCGCAGTAACCTAGTGATGGAGAGAATGTGGATACTGGAGTGAACTCCTAAAAGGGTTTATAGCCGATACACGGGTTGAAGCATTCTGATATTCATGAAACTAACAATAACTGCACAGGTAGTTTATGTTTCACAGACCGAGACGTGGTCTGTTTTTCGATTTCAGCTTTCCGTGCAAGGAAAGCAGGTTCATTCTCAAAAGTAGGGCTCTTGGTAGAAGTCGAGAATATTGAAAAACCTGATGTCTCCTATCGATTTAGGTCCACGCTTTCGATGTGTTCTGTCTAGTTTGCTGGTCTGGATACTCGCTTCGCTCGCATCTCAAAAACAAAAAAATATCCTACACCAATCCTCTTAGTAAAGTACAATCTCGTTGGACAAATAGACCAGAATGTGTTGAGACTTATGTCTCTGCGTATTAAAAATACTTTTATCCATATAACGGTTGTGAAAATCATTCCATAATACATGGCACTCATACCGACATATTATACTATATATCAGTAAAAGTACTCATCGATACATGTTCAAAAGAGCCTGATGAGAGGTAGGGATCACCTATTCTCTGCTTCAGCCCAAAAAACAGACTAGGAATAGATGTGGAATAGATATTTTCCCTGAAAACGTATGGAATCAAAATAATGCCTTCACAACTAGCTTAGGCTCCTGATAAATTCTGCCGTCCAAAGGAAAAAAGCAGTTTCACCGGAAAACCAGTTTTGGGAAAATCGAGGTTTTGCGCTTTATTCCTTAAAAACCTCAATTTAGATTGAAAACACACCACGTCTCGGTTTGTGAAACATAAAGCACCTGTACAGTTCTTGTTAGTTTCATGAATATGAGAATGCTTCAACCCGTGTATCGGCTATAAACCCTTTTAGGAGTTCACTCCAGTATCCACATTCACTACATTACGAGTTATACATGTAACGAATTAAATAAACATTGAATAATCATAGTTAGAATGACGTAATATTGAGCAATACATGAAAAATTACCAGAACAACTAAAATACACGAGCACTAAATACACACACTAAAATATGGGTTCGGGCCGTGTCACACGATATTTCTGTGACGGTGAAATGATATCGGTGACAAAGTCATCATATCGACATCATATCAGTGACTTTGTCACCGGTACAGAAATATCGAACATCTCGATTGAAAACTACCAGGCTTAGCATAAAGACTTATTGAAGAGCGAAATTGATTCCATGATAGATTTCAAAAACCCTTTAATCGTGATAGGAAATGTTGGGGGGGGGGGGGGGGGGGGGTACTGGCGATTAAGGGAAGCAGTAAAATGTTACTGAACAGCATAAAGCATTTTTCTAATTTTTACAACTTAGTGAGACTTACTTTGTGGATAACCCCAGTACATAAATTGGGCCCGAAATTGTGCATGTTTACTTTCACTTGGCCATGTCCCGTGAACACTAGCTCCCGAAAGAAACTACAGAAGTTGATCATGTCTTAGAACCGCTGGATTAGCACTGTTGAGGAAAATTATGAAATTGAAATGGAAAATTCCGCAGCTGGAATGAATGACTCTACATATGACTAGAAAAGTTCTGAAAATGGATTGGAAATATCTAAAATAAGTTTAGGGGATTCTGAATTTAGTCTAAAAAATTCCGTATATGTGCTTGAATCGACATGAGTGCATCTCTCTTCATCCGGTTAGTCCAATAGGTTTCCCCTCTCATTATATCTAATGATGGTTTACTTTGTTCCATTCTTCATTCTTGAATACTTTTCTTTTCTCTTATAGAATAATAAAATCGCGACGACCCTAAACCATACCCACGTTGCGATCTAAAAAGGTATCCCAGCTGTGGGTTCCCACGCGAAGGTCCTTTTATCGAGTGAATGTGATTAAAAACGTGGTGGAGGTCAGTTTTAGAACCGGAGGGGAGACAAACGTGTTTTGACGGTGAGCAACTTGTTGAGCTCAGTTGTCAACCGCAGGGTGGGAACCTACCCCAAGCGTCAGCCTTCCCAAGCCCTGAAAATAACTAGACCATCGCAAAACAGAATGTACGTGCACGAAGATATGTTATCATCCTTTGTGGCTACCTAAGGTGAACAATTGAATCTACGAAAATAGGTTTCTCTAGGTGAGAAAGTCACCGCTGATTAATATAAATTCACTTACATGATAATCCTGATAGGCTAAAGTTGTCCTCATTGGGATGGGAATCCTGAAAATAAATCACAAGTTTTAGGTATTAGTAGTACCTATTCAGTATAGGTACTTACCAGAGATGGGCATCCCTGATTAACAAATACTTTTACGATTACATTTGCGATTACAAAAGTATTCGTAAAAGTAATCGAATAACGAGAGTAATCAATTACTTTTGTATTCGCGTGATTGCGATTACTTTTCAAATACTTTTTTAATCGCCAAAAGTAATCGATTACAATTGTAAATACTAATTAACTGTGATTACTTTTGCCGATTACAATGGCCCATGTCGTTGATATTTATTTTTGATGTTCGTGCCAGACGGTCTTCTGCCTGAATTTAATTAATAAAAATTGACTTTTATAATAAACCCTGGAAAAAATCTGCATATTACACAAAGTCATGAGCTGCCATAGCTCATAAATGAACAATAAAATAGACAATAATTTTATGAAAAATTACATTTTCAGATTAGTACAAATTAAGATTTGAAATCAAACAATGTTTCCTAAATTTAACTTCTTGGTTTTCAATTAGTCGGTACTTTTGGTTCCAATTTTATGTGATCACAAGTGGGTACCATTATTATTGAATGATCAATTTGCTATGTTATCTCATCCGGCTACCTATGGGAAAGGATATTATTGAACGTAGTTCACAACTGATTTTTAGCGAATTTGCAAGAAAAAAAGAAGCTATTTAAGAATAGAAAAGTATTGGAAGAATTAGAAACTGAATTAGAAACTCTTTTCGATAATCGTGTGGGCATACCTAGTGGTTTTTCTTTGCGAAATCGACCCAAATGGCAACTTGTGAAGTTTGACCATTCTTGCATACTGGAAAAGTGTGGTACCATAATAAATCGTGCGTATGGCGGACGGACGGAAACATTTTTATTGCAGGTTGCTACACCCTTTGAAACAAAAACCATGAAATTTTCAGGGGGGGTTAGACTTTTTTTTTCAAGAGCTATTAGGTACAATGGTTTATTATTGAATAATAAACCAAAAGTTGACTGAGGAAGTTGGGCTGTTCCCATGGTACTTCAACGACTGATGTTGAGCTGCAATATTAATGTAAAGTATGTAAAGAATGGCAAGACGGATGACAGTGATAGCACATATAAACAATTTATATCTAGTTGATTACTTAGCTGATGGTTTATGCTGCAATATGAACATACAAATATACTAGCGAGACGATATTTATGATAAGAAATAATAAAGATGTTGATGATCACGTCGATGACGATGCAAACAACATAGAAGTCATAAGAATATACAATACTAGAAAGACCGATGTTAATAAAAATTAAGAAAAAAACTAGCTGAAGAAGCCTACGATGTATGGGCGAAACACAACATGATGGGACAACAATAAACATGATTGAAGACTGAAGAGCCCACACAACTTTATTTAATAAACAGAAGTTATAAATATATATGTTTTTTCAACAACTTTTGTTCTGGAATTTTTGTTCTAGATCCATTACGAAGGTTACACAGGTCTGCAACCAAAAAACTGCATACGATTTTTTTTACTGTTTCCCATGGATTTTTGCATGCTAAAACCGAAAAAAGTAATCAAAAAATTCCATCACGTCTAGTTTTCTCTCAAAACTGGTTTTCTGAATACCACATACGGTGTTATTCAGCGTTAAACCTCAATTTGGTAGTTGCTTCCAAGTTGTCAATTTTATGAATTGCATGATTTTTTTCACTCTCATATTTAGTCATGTCACTCCCAGGATTGATACGAAATGAAGGAGAGGGGTAGGGAAGAAGGGAGTGGGATATTTTTGAAGTAGGAGAAGAGTAAGGATGCCCAAAATCATGTCATAACACGTCGTTTATTTGATTTTCTGAAAAGTCAGGATGCCTTGCTGTATGTAGTGCAAAGTTTCCTAGGGAATACGGAAGACCCTAACTAGAAAACAATTATGAATCGCATGTTGGCTGCCTACAAAGCTCAAGGATGCAACATGAGCCTAAAACTTCATTTCCTACACTCCCATGTCGAATACTTTCCAGAAAACCTGGGAGCGTTTAGTGAAGAGCAAGGAGAAAGATTTCACCAAGACATTCGGGATATGGAAAAACGCTACCAAGGACGATGGAACGTCAATATGCTAGCTGACTATTGTTGGATGCTCAAGAGGGATACGGACAATACAGGAGCACGAAAACGTATGCGACGAAGTATCAAAGAAAAAAAAAAACGCTGCAAATTCTTTCACTGGGGTTTATTATTCATTTGGCTTTCATTCATGATTTGAATTTCTACTAAGCTTTGGAGTGTGCGTGTTTCGCAGGTGATAGAGCGATTATTGAATTTCAGGAGGCACACAAATATGATCAACTGAACAATCCAAATAGGTATTTTGGTTGAGAACCGATTTACGTGCTCTATGCATATCTCCAGAAATTCAATAATCGCTCTATCACCTGTGAAACACGCACACTCCAAAGCGTAGTATAAATTCAAATCATGAACGCAAGCCAATTGAATAATAAACTCCAGTGAAAGAATTTGCAGCGTTTTTTTATGGTTATCAGAATGCTTCAACCCGTGTATCAGCTACAAAGCCTTTTAGGAGTTCACTCCAGTATCCACATTACAACATCCACTACGGCACTAGGTTACTGATATCAACACAAAGACAATAATAAACCAAAATAACGCGAATGTTGGCACCATAAATCGGGCCATAGATCGGGAATGGTTTGACGTACGGACCTGGGAGGGGCTCATTCGATTCCTCGTGGAAAGTTCTTCAAAAAGAGTCCAAATTTAGGCCGCCTTGACTTTTTTTGAGGTTTTTAGGGATTTTACAAAACTTTTACAACCCTTAAAAGGCACTTTAAATTAAGTGAGAGAGCTGGCTCAAGAATTGGAACGTCGCCGGACCAACATGGATTTTTCCTCAAAATTTCAGCTTTTTTGCTTCAGCCGTTTGGGAGAAATCGTGCGTACTTCGTATGGCGGACGGACGGAACAATTTTTATTGCAGATTCGGATTCTACACCCTTTAAAACGTAAACCATGAAATTTTCAGGGAGGGTTAGAATGTTTTTTTCCAAGAGCGATTAAGTACAATGGTTTATTATTAAATAATAAACCAGAAAAAGGTTCCACAAGCAAACTGAATGAAGTTATTGAGCATTTTGTACTGAATAGTAAACAAATACTTTCTTTTATTTTGAGTTTATAGGCAATACAAATTATGGTGTTTTTTCTAAGTTTTCGTTTTTTATGTTCCTTTCTCCCCTAATTTGCAAGAAAACTGTACGTGATGGAGGAAAATAGCGGTCACTTTTGGATTCAGCACACTAAAAAACATAAAATGTAGCTAAAATATTCCATGCAGCTGATCAAAAAAATTTTTTTTGAGTTGGTGGGGTATGGATTGACCATTTTTCTTATCGAATAAGTTGTTGGAGCTGGAGTTGGAGCTAGATGATCTGGATCCTCTACCCCAAAAAAACGTGTTCACCTCCCATAGATTTTTTCAAAATTGGCATATTAAAGGGCAAATTAACACAAAGCTAATCAAAGTCAACCAAGTAACATATAAAGTGATGCACCTGGTGGACAGTACAGTTAACAAAAGTAAGCTCTGCAAAGCCATCAACAAGCAGAAAAAGTTCCTTCTTCACCCTGGAATAGTTAAAAGAGGAGTTTGGGTTATTGCCAAGGTACTTCACAGGAGGATGACCAGCTGCGAAGATAACAAAATATATGCAAGAACAGATGACCAAAATAACACATACAGGGTGTCCCGCACTTAGTGTAAAAAAAAAAAAAAAATTGGGTGAAACTACATGGAAAATGGAGTAAATCGCCGCCAACCGCGATTTTTTCTCAACCCGTTGCTGAGATATGCTATTTTTAAGAGTTTTTTCAAAAAATCGCGTTTTTCGCCATTAAAACGCTTTTTTCTCGGCAATTTCCCAACATTTTTGCACATTTGACCACATTTTCGGAATCTGCGTTAAATTTCCTATAAGATGAAGTTACTTTGATTTCCAAAACGCATCTTCCAAACACCGAAATTTTCAATCAAAGATGAACATTTTTCGCAAAGTGAAATTTTTCAAAAACTTGGAACGCTTGGCGTGACCACAAAAATAATTTTTTTTCGTTGTCAAATTTGATAAAAACTTCTCCCACTTCTAAGCTTTCCAACGGCGTCTCAACCATTTAATTCTGATTGGAATTGACGGAGAAATTAAAGTTCGAATGCCAGAAAACGTGTAGTTCGTTTTAACGTAAGTTGGTAGGTGACGTACGATATGGGCCACAGAAACTGATTTTTCTCGATTTCAATTAATGTTTTCCGGCATTCAACCACAGGTTCGAATTGGGCGTTAAATTTCCTGTAAGAAGAGGTTCATTTTGTTTCCAAAATGTTTTTTTCCAGGTACTGTAAAAAATTAAAAATTGAGAATTGTGATAAATGTGTAAAAATAATTTGGAAACAAAATGAACCTCTTCTTACAGGAAATTTAACGCCCAATTCGAACCTGTGGTTGAATGCCGGAAAACATTAATTGAAATCGAGAAAAATCAGTTTCTGTGGCCCATATCGTACGTCACCTACCAACTTACGTTAAAACGAACTACACGTTTTCTGGCATTCGAACTTTAATTTCTCCGTCAATTCCAATCAGAATTAAATGGTTGAGACGCCGTTGGAAAGCTTAGAAGTGGGAGAAGTTTTTATCAAATTTGACAACGAAAAAATTATGGTAACGCAGATTCCAGGAGGATGACTAGCTGCAAAGATAACAAAATATATGCAAGAACAGATGACCAAAATAACACATATAAATAAACTAGATGATCATGATGACGTTGACGATGATTCAAATGAATTCGAAGAGTGTCTAATACCAAAGAGATTATTGCCTTTTAAAATTAAGAAAATACATGCTGATGAAGCCCACGTTGCATGGGCGAAACGTTCACTGATCGAAACCATGACAATAAAGATGTTTTAAGAAATTGAAGAGCTCCAACAACTTATTCGATAATTTTTTTTTTTTTTGCAGACCTGTGTTATTAGTGAAAATAATAAGGGCATATTGTACCCCCCCCCCCCCCGAAAATGGCGAATTTCGTGACCCATTATCTCAGCAACCCGCAGTCCGATTTTGATGATTTTAAAAAAATAATTTAGGTCTAGTTAAGATCTTCAAATCTGCGGAAACAGATTTCGAAAATATGAATTAGGCGAACCACAATAAATTATCAAACTTTACATTTTAGTGGCGGTTTGGCGTTACTTTGTTCACTCATGCCCGAACTATCTGACACATAATTTCAAAAAACTGTTTCCGCATATTTTTGCATCTTGAATAGACAAATCTTTATAAAAAAAGAAATTGAAAATCGGTTCAGTGGTTCTCGAGATAATGGGTCAGATGCGTCAAAAAATGCAATTTTCAAGGAGAGCCGAAAAACAGAAACGTAACGAATTTAGCGTTTTCTCGTCGTTCTAATGAACTAAATTCTTGAAAATAGTGGAAGTTATTCGATGGTGTTAGCAGATAATCGTGTCTTCCATGCTTTTATCGGTTGATCTTGTCTTCCATAGTGTTATCAGTCTTTTTTTCGGTATCAAGCTTGTTTTTTCCTTTATTATTGTTTGTCAATGTCAGTTTTGTAGTTTTGATTTCTCGTTCAAGGCGGGCGGCTTCTAAGCCTAATTTCAATATGTTCCTTTGAACTTTTAATATTGTTTAATATACCATTCTTTTCAGAATTGAATCTAGTTTTTTTTAAGACCAAAAAAAAAAAAAAAGTCAAAAAAAATTTTCTTTCTTGGTACTATATGCCAAGTTAAAGTCAAACTCAAGATTTTAAAGGGTGGCGTGGGGTTCACGGCGAAATAAAGTCACGACTGCCACCGCTCACCAACCGCTGTGCAAAAACCGACTTCCTGCGAACGGATCTAAATGAAGCGACCACGTGGTGCAGCCTTGAGGCCTCCGTTCCGTTCCCACAACAGAAGTTTTTCATCCTTCGGCCGAACAACTGCTGCTCTCGCTTGGGAGTTCAGTTATTTTGTCGAAGGGTTCACCTTTTTCCCCCTAGTTCCCGGGGAACCACCGTGGGGTTGGCAGGACAATGGGCGACCAGGTAGAGGCCCTTATTGAGGAAAGCCTCCGTTCCTGCCCCCCTTTTGTCGAGGTGACCTTGTTGAATTGCCACGAGGGAAATGGGGAACCTACCACCTGGGCTTTCCTGTGCAACTCGGTGACAGAATGAAGAAAATTGTATAATGTGTTACACGAAGGAAGTAGAAGTTTGTTTTCATTCACGTGAGACGTCTCTGGCTCAGTAATCAGAGATTAGGTACCATCCCATGTGTCTCTGAATTCACCTTGAAACTGTTTCCAAAGACGATTAGATGATTTCCTCTTAACTGTAACTCCGTGGACTCCAACTTCCACCAGTCCCTTCATGCGAAACATGAAGTCAAAATACCAATAGTAGTGTGAAATTCGGGTTTTTTAACCTAAGTAATATTTTGGTTTATTATTCAATGATGAACCATTGTAATCGCTCTTGAAAAAAAAAAAAATTCTAACCCCCCTGAAAGTTTCATGGTTTACGTTTCAAAGGGTGTAGAATCCGAACCTGCAATAATTGCAAGCCCTTTCATTTGAAACCAATGTTTAACAAGCCCTTTCATTTGATACCCATATTGTAAAAATGCATTAAAATCACTATTCCGCCATCTTTGACGTTCCACCATATTGAATTTAGAATGACGTCACACAACTAATCGTGTATTGTCATACAATCTAAATGCATACAAAATTTCAGCTTAATCGGTTGAGAGTATCTGCTTCAATATCGGGTCGCAAGATTCCACCCGACACATACATTGCAAGTTAAATAAAAGCTTTGAAAAACGCTGCAAATTCTTTCACTGGGGTTTATTATATTGGCTTGCGTTCATGATTTTAATTTCTACTAAGCTCTGGAGTGTGCGTGTTTCACAGGTGATAGAGCGATTATTGAATTTCAGGAGATATGCATAGGGCACGTGAATCTGTTCTCAACCAAAATACCTATTTGGATTGTTCAGTTGATCATATTTGTGTGCCTCCTGAAATTCAATAATCACTCTATCACCTGTGAAACACGCACACTCCAAAGCTTAGTAGGAATTCAAATCATGAACACAAGCCAATTGAATAATAAACCCCAGTGAAAGAATTTGCAGCGTTTCATGCGTATCAGAATGATTCAACCCGTGTATCGGCTACAAAGCCTCTTGGGAGTTCACTCCAGTATCCACATTACTACATCACTAGGGTACTGCGATGAAAACATAAACAATAATAAACCCAAAAAAACGCAAATGTTGGCACCATAAATCGGGCCGTATGTCGGGAATGGTTTGAGCTACGAACCTGTGGAAGGGCTCATTCGATTCCTCATGGAAAGTTCTTCGAAAAGAGTCCAAATTTAGGCCGCTTCGACTTTTTTTGAGGTTTTTAGGGATTTTACAAAACTTTGACAACCCTTAAAGGGCACTTTAAATTAGGTGAGAGTGCTGGCTAAAGAATTGGGGCGTTGTCGGACCAATATTGATTTTTCCTGAAATTTTCAGATATTTTGCTCCAGCCGTTTGGGTGAAATCATGCTTACGGCGGACGGACGGAAAAATTTTTATTGCAGATTCGGATTCCACACCCTTTGAAACGTAAACCATGAAATTTTCAGGGGGGGTTAGAATTTTTTTTTTCCAGAGCGATTACAATGGTTTATTATTGAATAGTAAACCAATATAAAAACCCATGTGTTAAAATTGGTAGCGGTTTTCTCCAATAATGCTTAGTGATCACCGTTTACACACAACTTTAGTATGCGTTTTGTTACACCCTCTGAAAAACATAGAAATACCCTTTTGCTCAAAATGTAGTGTGAAGCGTCACACGAAAAATTTTCCCAGCGTTAACTTCACTCGTTCCATTCCGTTTTTCAAAGATATGAGCTCGCTCTACTTCCTTTTTTAAAAAAGGTCCTCGCCGTTTCTCTCAGGGTCTCAATAGATCCGAGTTTGGCAGAGGTTGTGAATTTTTCGCAACAAAAGAGACACCCGGCTTCAAAGCGGTTTTAACTCCCCAACCATCACACTCTTACCATCCAGCAACTACCCCTCTATGTCGTTGTGTTTACCTGGGGAAAAAAAAGAAAACCTTCCCTTTTCTGGAACTCCCTGCAGATGGTTTTTAATTTTAATTGTTCCTATCTAGGCCGGCCCGAGGGGTGGAGGCCGCATTCAGGGGTAGCTAGAGGAAGAGAGAGGATCAGGATTGTGTTGGAGACCGTGTGGTAGACAGAGACACAATGAGGGTGTGATGGAGCGGGTTGTTATTCAGGTAAGTTCGAGGAACTTCGGTACCTGGGATACATTGTTCCCTTCAGGTTCAGGATGCACCATTGGAGCGTTTCAGTTATCCGCTTGTCCCAGGCCAGCCTCGTTTCTCCGGTGCATCCACTGCACCTCTAACAAAAACAGTCTATTTTGGTTTATTATTTTCTTCAATAATGAAAATTCGTAATTTACCAAGGAAGACAAAAATTTAACGGCCGTTTTGAATTGAAATTTAGAGGAGTGGGTGCAAATATGGACCCCCAAGTGGTCTTTCAAATATTTGGGTTACACAGAATATGAAATATTCAACTTTATGGTCAGAACCTCTTCGAAGGCTCATTACCTAAATATCTGTTTGAGGAAATTACTGATAGACCAAATTTATATATCAATAGGACCACTTTGACTAAGTTGATAATTGCCATCGGATCTTTGGGTGATGGTAATATGGACCCTTGGGTGCGGCAATATGGACCCCAGTAGAAACTCTCGTAAAACTCTGCAAGTATTAGTTGAGTACTTTATTCAAGTAGGTTAGCACATATAGAAAAATAACGACAAAAATCACAAACTTAGTGGTCGTCATCGGAGCCTGTACACTCCGAGTGTGCCCATTCTGAACAGAATCTTGATACATGTTTCACCGTTTACATCGTCTTTAAACTCCGAGAGGCAAAATAAGCATGCACTCGTGTGAATCCTTCTGCTCGTGCGTATGAAGTTCCAGTTAGTGTACGAATAGGAAGACGGGATTTTTGGCGCTTGAGAGAAAGATGTAACCACGCTCTCCCAGCAGTCTCATTCAATAAGGGATGGGGAATGTTATTCCTCACGGCTGATTAGTAGGCGACCTTTTTCTCATCTAGCCTAGTGAGACCGTGGTACACTGATTCCATCTCAAGCAGATAATCAACAAGTTCAGTCTCCATTTGAGCAGGGAACACCGCCTTCCTCTCAAGTTTTTGATTCACCGAATCCTCTAGTCCCTAGAATTTCTCTCAAAGCGTCGCACTGTTGGTGGTACATCGAATAATTTCGCAGCCCTTTTGACTCCCATTTCCTTATTCCGTACCTTCTTTACTGCCTCAATCGTTTTCTCCTTATCCCAAACTCGTCTTGACGGACGCTCTCTTCTCTGAGTTCTTGGCATCTGATAAGGATATCGTTATTGATGAATCCAAGATTATTGGCTCATGGTGTTTATAAAGTTGCTTCTGTTTTGTTGACATCCCTTATTAAAGAAGGTCCCAACGCTGGCGGTTGGATTTTGCCCAGACCTTCCCAGTCAATGCTACCGGGACAATCATCCCTGAAGGCAGCAGTGTGGCTTTTTTAGGTCTCACTCCCTACTCCAGTAACATTCCTACTGTGGCAAGTGAAACTTTATCGCACTCGTTGACAATTAGTGTAGTTGCTGGAAGTTCGTTGACAACATTTTGGTTCAACCAGTTTCAATTGATTTGTGGTCTGTAAGGGTAGTGAAATTTAGATGTTTTATTTCATCAAGTGAATTTCAGTAATCCGCTCGAGGATTTCTTCGCAGTGTCTATATACAGTGTTCCATTTTAGGTATTGATATTATATGTCCATACTTTCAGCTGCCCTACTGGTAAATACGAGCTCGTGCGACACGAAAACTGTAAAGGCTATTTCCTGTTTTAATCAACCTAGAATGCTGCAATTTGAATGCGAGCTTATATGAGGCTTCTGAAATGAGGATGATCAGGACGACAGAAGTGAACACAGTGACATCGAAAATCCACCAGATCTTGATGAGGGGGTTCAAAAAGGCAAAAGTGAGGTCGAAGGCGATGGGCATGATGTTTTCGGTTTCCTCTTTTCTGATCATCCCTTAGGTTCTGAGAAACCATTTAAAAATGCATGAAAAAATCAAAATGAATTTTTCTAGATTTCGTACTTTGAGAGTGGTTTACACAACTTTACTCTCCTTAGCAATTTCTAGTTGTTCAGCGGAATGAGTCGAGTGAAAATGATCAGAAACAGACTCTCTGCCAAACGATGTCAACTGCTCGTCCCAGCTCCCTGGTGTTTTGCCTCATGTCGTGAGCACATTGGTTGACATTTTGAACAGTAACTACAGAAAAAACTCTGCAAATTCTTTCACTGGGGTTCATTATTCAATGATTCATGATTTGAATTTCTACTAAGCTTTGGAGTGTGCGTGTTTCACAGGTGATAGAGCGATTATTGAATTTCAGGAGATATGCATAGAGCACTTAGGTTCTCAACCAAAATACCTATTTGGATTGATCAGCTGATCATATTTGTGTATGATACAAAATACATGGGTTGAAGCATTCTGACAACCATAAAAAACGCTGCAAATTATTTCACTGGGGTTTATTATTCAATTGGCTTGCGTTCATGATTTTAATTTATACTAAGCTTTGGAGTGTGCATGTTTCACAGCTGATAGAGCTATTATTGAATTTCAGGAGATATGCATAGAGCACGTAAATCTGTTCTCAACCAAAATACCTATTTGGATTTATCAGTTGATCATATTTGTGTGCCTCCTGAAATTCAATAATCGCTTTATCACCTGTGAAACATGCACACTCTAAAGCTTTGTATAAATTCAAATCATGAACGCAAGCCAATTGAATAATAATCCCCAGTGAAATAATTTCCAGCGTTTTTACCAGACGAAGCAACGCACAATGAAAAACCAGAGTATCCCGTGAAAAACCACGTTTTTCTTATTTGAAAAGCAATTTTCTCCCAGAAAATTACACGGAATTTCAAATCTGGTTATACCGCTGGAAAGCATAGATTTCGGCGCATCTTTTAGCTCTACTTGCTAAAATTCACATGCCTTTTTACAGGGACTCATAAGCGTTTGAAGAAAGCCGAGATCTCTACCATTTGACAATGTGTCCTTTTCAAGCTGAGTTCAGCTGTTTCGTTTGCTCAAACAGGTTGGTTCCCTATTAAGGCGATAGGAAATTTAACGTTCTTTACACTAGTGGGTTCAGATTTGAAATCGCACGCAAAATGTGGGAGATATGGCCGTTTTAATGCGGTATGGTAAAAAAACGAGAAAAATCTTAAAATTAAAAAAAAAACCTCTGCCAAGTGGGTGTGGCACATAGCTTCCTCGTATCCATAACATGACTGTATAGATCATTGAAAATTATTATTGACTAAAGAACTTCGTTCAATTAGGCGAAGTAAATGTTGAATTAGGGTAAATTTATTGTTATGTAGGAGCGTAACTTGAGAAAATAAAGGTAGGCATGTTCACTATTGAACAAACTATAAAATATACCTAATAAGTCCGAACAATCCCTGAAAATTTCATCGAAATCGGTCAAGAACTCCCGGTGTTATGCTTGTGGCAAGGATTTCACGTTTACGCGTGCGCTGAGGCTGCTATTGATCCGGGGTTTATGCAACTCATAGGGGACCATCTATACCCTAACCCGCACAATTCCTGAAAATTTCATTGAAATTGGTCAAGAACTCCCGGAGTTATGCGCGTAACAAGGATTTCACGTTTGCGCATGCGCAGAGACTACTATTGATCCGGGGGTCATGAAACCTATAGGGGACCATCTACACCCCAACCCGCGCAATCCCTGAAAATGTCATCAAAATTGGTCAAGAACTTTCGAAATTATGCGCGTAACAAGGATTTCACGTTTGCGCATACGCAGAGGCTACTATTAATCTGGAGATGATGAAACTCATAGGGGACCATCTACACATCCTAACCGAACAATCCCTGAAAATTTCATCGAAATTGGTCAAGAACTCCCGGAGTTATGCGCGTAACAATGATTTCACGTTTGCGCATGCGCAGAGGCTACTATTGATCCGGGGGTCATGAAACCTATAGGGGACCATCTACACCCCAACCCGCACAATCCCTGAAAATTTCATCAAAATCGGACAATAACTTCGTGTAGTTTTGCCCGTAACAAGGATTTGCTGACAGACAGACAGACAGACACACAGACAGACACGGAACCAAAATTGTTCAGAAAGGTCTAAAACGCAAAATGCGAGTGGAATTTTTGATTTTGGAGACAAAAAAATTTTCACATTCCGAAAGTGAAAACAATGCTTCCGCTACTTTAGTAGACTCGGAAGCAAAAACCGCATTTCCAAGGGTGTAAACAAAAATTGCTAGGAGGCATTTTCAATCAGAGATTTTCCGTAGAATCTTCTCCTGGCCTGTGACCGTCACGAAATGTAACACCCTGTATTGAAAAAACTGTACCTTTATTCCGATTGCATGATGGCATAATTTATTGGTACCTGCTCACGTCCAACGTCGATTATTCGGCTCTCGAAGCAGCCCCCATTCCCTAGATATCATCTGTCCGGTGGAACTGTTCTCCTTCCTTTCTATTTTTTAAATTTATTTCCCGTAAAAGGTTTTGTTATTCACCAATTACTTGTAGCCGGGACAGCATGCCCCAAGGGCAGCACCTGTTCGTCAGATGGTTCTCGTTTCCCTTCTGGCTCCGCCTCTTTGGGTTTATCCGAGCTTTGCTTGTCGTATACTATCAAAGTCATGCACCAAACACCGGGAGATGCCGTGCAAACATTGCGCATTTTTTGTATCGTTAACTCATAAATTTACACCCCTGATTAGCGCGTGTTGACCTCGCTAATGAACGTATTTTGGTGTTGAAACCAAACCTGCTAAGAACAGAAGTAAATTCTAGTTGTGCAGGTGGGTGAATATTGTGTTTCTTGAAATCAGACCAAAATTAATTAATTATACTCTTAAGTATAGTGTTGTTTGGGTTTGTTTGATAGATTTAAATGTTGGGTTGTACAAAAACGATAAAAAAGATGTGATTTTCCCCATTAAAATGCTGAATTACGCTATCAACAGAAAGGCAATCGAATTTGGACTGCACGCCCAGACAAATATTAGTGTACCAGTTTTTCATGAAATATTTCAAAAAAACGCTGCAAATTTTTTCACTGGGGTTTATTATTCAATTTCATTCATTCGGCTTGCATTCATAATTTGAATTTCTACTAAGCTTTGGAGTGTGCGTGTTTCAAGGTGCAATTATTGAATTTCAGGAGGCAAACAAATATGATCAGCTGATCAATCCAAATAGGTATTCTGGTTGAGAACCGATTTACGTGCTCTATGCATATCTCCTGAAATTCAATGATCGCTCTATCAACTGTGAAACACGCACACTCCAATGCTTAGTAGAAATTCAAATTATGAATGCAAGCCAAGTTAATGAAATTGAATAACAAACCCCAGTGAAAGAATTTGCAGCGTTTCACGCATATCAGAATGCTTCAACCCATGTATCGGCTATAAACCCTTTTAGGAGTTCATTCCAGTATCCACATTCAGTACATCACTAGGTTACTGCGATCAAAACAAAACAAAAAAAAAAACGCTGTTGTTTTTGTTTTGATCGCAGTAACTTAGTGATGAAGTGAATGTGGATGCAAATGTTGGCAGCATAAGATCATGCCATACATCGGGAATGGTTTGAGCTACAGACCTGGAGAGGGGCTCATTCGATTCCTCGTGCAAGGTTCTTAAAAAAATTTCCACATTTAGGCATTTGTGTCCGTACGGCGGACGGACGGAAAAATGTTTATGGCAGATTTGGATTCCACACCCTTTGAAACGTAAACCATGAAATTTTCAGGGTGGGTTAGAAATTTTTTTTTCAAGAGCGATTGCAATGGTTTATTATTGAATGATAAACCAAAAGGGGTCTTGGCGGTTTTTTTGGCATTGTATTCTATACGGACATTATTCCGTATGGGCACAAATGACCTTGGAATTGAAGTTGAAAATCCGTCGTTTTGCACGTGGACTCCGCTTGGGGTCCAGTTGGTCCTAACTTCCACCCAGCTCGATCGCCTCACAGATGCTATGAGCCAAAAGTAATAAAAAACGGGCCAAAAATGTGGTAATTCGGTTTTTTGTACTGATGTAGGCAAAAGGGATGTCATTTTCTAATAGTTTTGGACGAAAAATCGACTTAGATAGGCTTCTAGTCCGCAAAAATTTAATCATAGCAAATAATCGCGATTCAACTGAACTGAAGTAAAAGTAAAAGCAAAGTTAAAGTGACCCCACGAACCTCACGATGACTAGAGCAATCACGCATTATCAAACAAATAATAAACCCATCCATTAGAATATTTTTTTGGGATACCCTGTGGACACCCTAAATTGTTCTTATATTCTTAAGTACCTGTTCCTAAGCAGAGAACAATCTCAGATTGAATACCTATAAGTTGATAGAGGAAGGGCTCCTATTAAATCGCAATAGCCAAAGAACGGACACTAAAGCCTTTTTACCAGCTCTGTTACAATTCGAACTGCGTCAAAAATAAAGGAAGATTGGGAATTGTATTTCAGGTGCCATTCGCATCAAGTATTCCTTCCTGCGGCCGTGAAACCTCCAATCGACAATTGAAAATCTAAAACGGGCCCTCATGCAAGTGAAATGACATTTGTCGGCGTCGATTCCTCATACAGTTTAGGTCGAATGCACAAATGATTCTAAACCACCTGTTGAAAACTGTGAACGGGACAGTGACAGGAAAGCTGGGCTGAATCAGTAACGATATCGTGCAAGTGGAAATCATCACTAATTTTCCTTTTCTTCTCTAATTCCTCACAATCCATTTTACTTCCTTCTTCTTCTCCCATTTTTTCTGCGCATCTTTCCATGCATTTTATATATACAGAGTGTACAGCGTATGATCCGAAAATCTTCGCACACGTGTTCTAAAACTAGTTTCCAACAAAAAGTGCCTCTTAGAGATTTTTTTTAGAGGCTTCGTTTTTGAGTTATTTCACTTTTAAATTTTTTCGATTTTACGTAACTAAAACGGCCGTAACTCCGGCGTTTTCGAAGTATTTGCAAATCTAAGTACGCCGTTGGGAAGAGCATAAAATTATCTATCGTCTCAGTCTTTAATAATAATTTTTTAAAAGGAACTAAGGGGTAAAAATGAGCCTGAAAAGTGAATTTTGACAAATTTTGAAAAAAATTCTTTTTTTAATGGCTCATTAGTTTCCCTTAATTTTAATGATACGTTTGAGCCTGTGAGCTTAAAAAATGCGCAAAAGTCTCAGCTTTCCAAAGGTATATTTAATTTTTAGGTTTTAGAGAAAACTTTTTTGACGAAATTGAGATTTTATGAAAAAAACGTGTATTTTCAAGGGCATTTGATGTGATCGAACGGGTGTGTGGATCTACTTTTGACCGTTAATCACATTATCATACTCAACATTTTGATCGTGACGATGTTTCTATCAACGATAAGAAGAGGAAATCATAACAAACAACGGGATCAAACCTCACGATATCAGCAAGAACGGGAGACATTTAACAGTTGATTTACATCAATTCATTCCGCGGATGCTCTCACTCAAACTTATATTTTTTAGGTAATGCCGTTGACATGATACATTCTACACCCAGAAAAAAAAAAAGTTTTAGTTGTAAGTTATATGTTAGTTATGTAGGTTTATATATTTATATTTCTCTTTAAAAAAAAAAAAAAAAAAATCTCAAATGTGCTTGAAAATACACGTTTTTTTGCATAAAATCTCAATTTCCTCAAAAAATGTTCCCTCTAAAACCGAAAAATTAAATATATCATTGAAAAGCTGAGGCTTTTGCGCATTGTTTAAGCTTACAGGCTTAAACGTATCATTAAAATTAAAGAAAACTAATGAGCCATTAAGAATTTTTTTCAAAATTTACTTTTCAGGCTCATTTTTACCCCTTAGTTCCTTTTAAAAAATTATTATTAAAGACTGGGACGATAGATAATTTTATGCTCTTTCCAACGGCATACTTAGATTTGCAAATACTTTAAAAACGTCGGAGTTACGGCCGTTTTAGTGACGTGAAAAAGTTCGAAACACGAAAAAAATCTTAAAAGTGAAACAACTCAAAATCGAAGCCCCTAAAAAAAATTTCTATAAGGCACTTTTCGTTGGAAACTAGTTGTAGAACACGTGTGCGGTTTTCGGATCATACGCTGTACACCCTGTATACACAAATTTATCACTAAATGGTTCTACTAAACGGTATACTTAGTATCAATTATTTATGAGGAAGAAATTTGGACAAGTATATAGAATGAGAAAAAAGTTTTCTAATATTTCGAAAAAATCTTGATCATAAAAAAATTGTAGAAGAAATGATTTTGATGAGTCCTGGTCGCGGTGCTTCAACTTGGTATCCAAGGCCGGAACAAACAATTTACAATGAAAAAATATTTTTTTTCATGAGCCCTGATGAGCCCAAAAAATTAACACTATCCTTCGTGACCTTCAATCTATACTTGTTTCAAGTCCACAGGCGCGGGATATTTTCAGTGAAACCCCGAGAGTGAGCTACCGCCAAGGAAAAACGATAAGGAACTTGTTATCCCATCGCCATCCCCGATCTCAGCCATACCACCGGCGTTTCCACCCATGTGGTCGACCGAGGTGCAAGTTGTGCAGTTTGGTCATTGAAGAGCCCAACTTCACCTCTCCAAATACTTCACATTCGTGCAAATGAAACGGATCCGATGAATGCCAGTCAAAGAACTGCGTGTACCAACTGATCTGCCGATAATGTGAAGGCAGTTCTGCTTCTTATGTGGCGAAGGCTGCAACCCTTAACCTGAGGATTAACAATCACAGAGCCTCAGTGACTATACAGAGAGCACTCCCGGTTGGTTAGCACACACGCTCCCATAATTCAACATTTGATGAATGCTGCGGGGTGAAAGTGCTGTGCGAGATGCCAGAGTCTTCAAATTATCGCCAGCTGCAACAATCAGAAAGGGCCTACAGGTGCGTTTTGGGGGCTAATAGACCCCCTGGCCTCAATTTAAACAAAATAGACCATTTATGAGCAGTGGTGTCATGGCAATTTTTGCAGTGGCGGAACGGTGCACCTAGTCAAAAACTGAAGTGTAGGGCAATTCAGTATTGATCATGCTATGATCTGGAATTGCCCAATTTAGCGTTTTTTTTTTCAAAACAACATTGTTTTGTCTGAACGAAAAATATATTTTATATACAATTGAATTTTTTTGAAATTTTTTCAATTAATACTTTTGTCCAAAACCAGTGCCGGAACGGCGTTCCGCCGCGTTCCGGCACCATGACACCCCTGATTATTAGAGTCCAGAGAAATTTCAACAGTGTGGTCGCAAATGTTGATTTTGATTTATTTTTTGATTCTTTTTTTAAACTAAAAACATTAATCCGAAATAGGTAGTCAGGTGATTTTTTATTTATTTTATATTAAATCTCAATTTTGTATATGTATTTATTTTCTATGCATTGTTTTGTTTTTGTCTATTTTATTTTTAAGCGGCTGGTATTTAATTTTGTATTCATATATATAATTGGGCTTCTACCCGTATATATTATAAATAAATAAATATCAAATAAATATTATTAATATCTGAGATATGTAGATAGATTGGAGTCCAAGAGATCCACGTTCACATTATTTAAGATCGTTGGTATACCGAACTTGTTTGAATGATCGATTTCTGCAGCGGTAAGTATAAAGGATCCTGAACTAACAAAACGGTAATTTCCGGCGGGGGGAAACGTATGCGCTGCTAGCGATCCGTGGAGTTCATCCATCCATGTTAGGTGCAACGTCGTCTTTAGGGCTTCACTGTCTCCATGTTGTTGCAATCATGAAATGAAATTATTACTCACCGTCGAAAATGTAACGGAATCACCGATCTAGAATTAAAATGGCTTACCAGCTACTTTAGTGGTAGGAGGCAAATAGTAACAATTGATGGTACTGATAGCTCTGAAACATGTCATCGCAATTTTTGCATTTTTATAAATCAGATCGGTAATTTGAACTTGCGAGGTATATCATATTTATTTGCAGACGATACTGAAATTTTATGTGAACGTGACACGTGGGAGGAGGTGTTCGGTATTGCTAATAATGATATTAATAAAGCATTTAAATGGCTCTGCAGGAACACCTGCAAATGTAAAAAAAAAAAAAAAAAAAAAAAAAAAAAGCTGCAAATTTTTTCACTGGGGTTTATTATTCAATTGGCTTGCGTTCATAATTTTGAATTTCTACTAAGCTTTAGAGTGTGCGCGTTTCACAGGATAGAGCGATTATTGAATTTCAGGAGGCACACAAATATGATCTACTGATCAATCCAATCATCAATCAATCAATCTCCTGAAATTCAATAATCGCTCTATCCTGTAAAACGCGCACACTCCAAAGCTTAGTAGAAATTCAAATTATGAACGCAAGCCAATTGAATAATAAACCCCAGTGAAAGAATTTTTAGCGTTTTTCACAGGTGATAGAGCAATTATTGAATTTCAGGAGGCACACAAATATGATCAACTGATCAATCCAAATAGGTATTTTGGTTGAGGTCAGATTTACGAGCTCTATGCATATCTCAATTCAATAATCGTAAATATTCGAATAATATTTACCTATATATTATCAGCGTTTCATTCATATCAGAATGCTTCAACCCGTGTATCGGCTATAAACTATAAGTATCCACATCGGCTATCCCTCCAGTATCAACATCCACTACAACTCGACGCTATCGGCATCACTAGGTTACAAACAAACATTACTAACCAAAAAACGCAAATTTTGGCACCATAAATCGAGCCATACATCGGGAATGGTTTGACCTACGGACCTGCGGAGGGGCTCATTCGATTTCTGATGGTATGTTCTTCAAAAAGGTAAATATTTAGGCCTATTCGACTTGTTTTGAGGTTTTTAGGGATTTTACAAAACTTTGACAGCCCTTAAAGGGCACTTTAAATTGAGTGAGAGAGCTGGCTCAAGAATTGGGGCGTCGTCGGACGAAGATGGATTTTTCCTGAAAATTTCAGATTTTTTGCTCTTTTTTTGCTTTTTTGAATTTCAGGAGCATAGTGCACGTAAATCTGTTATCAACCAAAATACCTATATGGATTGTTCAGTTGATCATACTTGTGTGCCTCCTGAAATTCAATAATCGCTCCATCACCTGTGAAACACGCACACTGCAAAGCTTAGTATAAATTCAAATCATAAACGCAAGCCAATTGAATAATAAACCCCAGTGAAAGAATTTGTAGCGTTTTTTAATGGTTATCAGAATGCTTCAACCCGTGTATCGGCTGTGAAGCCTTTTAGGAGTTCACTCCAGTATCCACATTACTACATCACTAAGTCACTAGGTTACTGCTATCAAAACAAAAACAATTATAAACCAAAACCCCAGTGAATGAATTTGCAGCGTTTCATGCAATCAGAATGCTTTAAATGTATCGGCTGCAAAGCCATTTAAGTTCACTCCAGTATCCAGGCCATACATCACTAGGTTACTGAATCAAAACAAAAACAATAATAAACCAAAATAACGGGAATGGTTTGACTACATTCGAGGGGCTTTCGATTCCTCGTGGAGTGTTCTTAAAAAAGAGAACAAATTTAGGCCGCCTTGACTTTTTTTGAGGTTTTTAGGGATTTTACAAAATTTGACAACCCTTGAAGGGCACTTTAAATTAAGTGAGAGTGCTGGCTAAAAGAATTGGGGCGTCGTCGGACCAATATTGATTTTTCCTGAAAAATTCAGATTTTTTGCTCCAGCCGTTTGGGGGAAATCGTGCGTACGGCGGACGGAAGGAAACATTTTTATTGCAGATTCGGATTCTACACCCTTTGAAACGTTAACCATGAAATTTTCAGGAGGGGTTAGACATTTTTTTTTCAAGAGCGATTACAATGGTTTATTATTGAATAATAAACCAAAAAACCATGTTTAGGTCATAGAAAATCGAAAAAATCGTCAAAACATCATACTGTTATAGGTAGCTTCCAAAACCGTTCATTTTTGGAGGAACTGACTTGGTAGGCCTTTTTTATTCGTTAATTTAAGCAACTACACCAAGTATGAACAAAATGGGAGGGGGGGGGGGGGGGGGGGGTCGGTACATTTCGATTCTGTCTGGGTATCCAGCTCAGTGGCGTAACTGAGGGGCCCGCAGGGCCTGCAATGCGGGGTCCGAGAGCGAGGAGGAAAAATGCGGGAAACCGGCAATCTCACACTAAGTGCCTAAGTGCAAGGGCTGGTAAAATTATGGCTAATCATAACGATTTTTATTGTTTAAATTCGTGATGAATGTTATTTTATGCAACCGTACTTCGTATTTTCGTACACTGTGTATGTCTAAGCCCAAAACGATTGGAATATTTAGTCAACAATTCCTTATTATTTAGAAAATAAATTTTTTTGTCGAAAAATTGATACCTAGCTAACAATTGACTATTTCTGGGCTCACGAAGTTCTCAAATTTCAAAACAATGTAGATCGACATTTCACGAGAATCCTGTGATGTGAGGAAAGATGAGGATAATCATCACAATCAGGTGTTCGTCGTTAATTTGTCATCCGAACATTTCTGGTTTATCTCTTATGGCCTCGAGTATTGAGTTAACTTCACAGTACACAGTTTGACAAATGGATGTGTTTGTTTGTGAATCGTCTTATCTAATCTAAATCTATAGTTTAGTTTTGAGCAGGGTTGCCAAACGTCCTGGTTTGACCAGGACAGTCCTGGTTTTGGTTGAAAAGTCCTGGGTCCTGTCCAAAGATCTACCAGGACGCGAAATGTCCTGGTTTTCGTCTTTTCCCGTAATAATATTTATTAGTATTCCCCTATGTCGTGGTACAGCTAATTATTTATGCGAAGTTTTCGAAAAATCAAGTTTGCGACTGCAAAGTTCTAACACCACCTCGACAGAGCTCTTTGAGATAATGGAATCGATCTCGTCTAGTCTCAATTCGAGGATTGAAGAGCAATTTTTCGGTGCTTACGTGCAACAGGCAAAGCGGCATATTAGTGACAAATTATTCAAAGATATCACTAAGGATTTCCTTCAGTTTTACAAGACAGCTCTATGTTATCTAGAGGATAAATTCGATTTCAGTGACGAAAACCATCTCAAAGCGATTCAGCCCTTGGCTCTTAAACCAAATAATGCGCTTACCTACAGTAAGTTGGCGGATGCATGCTCTGCGTTATCACTCAGTAACACGATTAATATGGACAACCTTTTCGAGGATTTTACGGTGATAAAGAATATTTTACCTCTCAGTCCTTCCGATTTGAGTGTTGATCAAAAGTGGGTTGAGATTTTTAAAAGCGTCAACGACCGAAAACTAAATGATTTAGCCCTTCTGGTCTCATTTGTGTTGAGCATTTTCCCGTCAAATTCTTATGTCGAACGGGTTTTTTCGCACATGAACATGAAGTGGACCGATGTGAGGAACCGCTGTTCAGTCGACCTCATAAAAGCTGAATTACTTATTACATTGAACTTTGAAATGAGTTGCGTGAAATTTTTCGAAAGATTCAGCATTGAAAAGAAGCTTTTGGAGGCAGTCCAATCTAGTCAAAAGTATTCGTGGTTAAAAGCGAAAAAGTGAAGTGCAATATTTTTAGTTACCTACCTACCTACCTATACGATGTTTTTTGTAAAGTTCCTGGGGAAGGCTCCCAAAAATTAAAATTGTTTTATTCCAAGTTTTGTTTAATTTATTCTATATAAACAGCAGCTTTTACTTTTTTAAGGCGCTGAAAACGTTAACATAAGAAGTTTTCAAAATGTACCACGAGTGTCCTGGTTTGAACCATCGGATATTTGGCAACCCTGGTTTTGAGGTAAATTTAGTTGATTTTTGGGATTAGTTGGGTCATGGTTCACTATACTAATACTAATAATAAGGGCGGGGGGCCCAAAGATGAAGTTTGAGGGAGGTCCGAAAAAAACTGTTACGCCACTGATCCAGCTAACAAGTTTTCTTCCACACATATTTGCTCCAATTAATACTATAATTTCGGAAAATTCTCTCACACGATCATGACTGGATCTTCTTGTTAAAATTGAAGGTTGCTCTAGTTTTGAAACATTTTTCTTTTCTTTCTTCTGTGCTTGATTTCTTTCGTCCGCCCCTCGTTCCCCTCCCTCCGGTGTTTCTCGCGCGAAGCGGGGAAGAAGGCAACTTCCCCTCCATCGCTCCCCCCACTACCGCCTCGCCACGCTTCCCCTCCGGACCCGCCGCTTTGCTCAGCTTCCCACCTCCCGCCGAATCATCCAGTTCACCGGCGGGCAGCGGATCGAGCGGTTGTGTGTTCTCCTCAGTCAGTTTACCCGTGCCCTCCTCGTCTTAACTTTACTTGCCCAGTGAAAAGTGTTCAACAATCGTACGATTTCGTGGTTTCTTTCGCTATTTTCTATTACATTCGCGGTCTTCAATACAATGGACTAACTACACAGTTTTGGAAAACCGCATCTACCAACACAAGCAAGTATACTATACCTCCTACCTACCATCAACATCTAAGAAAAACGTTTAACCGAATCAAATTTACCTACTTCTTTCTGCTAATTTGTTTTTCTGCATTTCCCCAGCTTTTTTCTCTATATTTTGATAAAATCTGGAATGGAATTGTATTCCTTCCTTCAGAAACTCTCACGCTTCTTGGACTTTGGTCCTCTTGTTCCTTTCGTCCCGGCTTCCCCCAACCCTCTTTTCGTTGATTTTCACGTTTTTCTATAAGTTGTATCCATTTTTTTCCTTATCAATCACTACATACTTCTGGTAAATTTCATTCATCTAGCAATTATCAGTACCGACCTAGGTACAAGCTTAATTGTATTGTTACGTATTCTGTTTCAATCAACTTTCACGGACTTTGCCTTCGGGACCCCAAGATCGGTTGTTCTGGAAGCGTCTATTTTTGTAGTAGGCCTACACCAATTCAATCCGATTGAGAATGAACTTGAGGTGTATTTGTCAACTACCTAGTTTGTGGACTATTCTGTGTGGAGGCACCTAAGATTTCAAATGAAGTTTATTCCGACATTATCAGACGGGCAAATTAATTAGTTTTGAAAAGTTGCCCGCCATGCTTGCGAGTAAGGGACACTTCGAGCAGTCTGTGAGGTTAAAAACCCATATTTTGAAGAACTCAATATGTACTGACCTTGTTTCAATCGGGAAAGGAAAAGAGAATCATTAAATTATCGAACGCATTATGATCATATAGATTCTTCTTTAAAAGTTTTAGAGATTATCTGAAAACAAGATGGACCGTTGTAAACTTGGTAAATTGCAAAGTTTTTACTGTTAGATAGCACCTAGGTGGTATATTGTCATTGTCATTGATTGACGATTTCTCGTAGGAAAAAAATTTATTAATAGTTGGCAATCAAATCCTCTACTCTTTTATCAGCTAGTTTTATTTATTTATTTAATTTGAACATTGGACAGATGCATATATGATAATATTCACGGAAATATAGCGGGGATGTCGGAAAAGTGGTCAATAATTGGGAAATAGTAGGGTAGAAGACGAGGAAAGTGAGTTTTTCAATGGAAACACGTGACTCTTTGGTAGGTAGGAAAAATTGAAAATTCAACAAATCAAATAACTCAGAAACTGGTGGTTTGTAAAAATGATCGGAGGAGGTTTTGTTCCGAATGAAGTGTGGAATAGATTCCTCAAGTTTCAGCCTTTATACGTCGAACATGTTTTGTATGTTGAATTTATCTGAGGAAACATTTTAAACACGTATATCCCTAATTTGTATATTAGGCTGAAGTAGAGAATAGGTGACTCCTTCCTTCTATCAGACTGTATCGGTGTGTATATAGGATAATACATCGATACCACTGCCATGTCGGAATGCTTTTACACATTTCTTTTCCGTTAACACATTCCGATCTATTTGTCCAACTGATCTATACTTTACAAGAAGGATTGATGTAGGATGTTTTTTTGTTTTTGAGATGACCAACAAGCTAGACAGAACACATTCTGTATCTTATTTATACATCGAAAGTTTTGATCGACCGGAGACATCGGGTTTTTCAATATTGCGACGGTCTTATCAAGAAAGGGTCACCTATTCTCGACTTCTACCCCATACCACCTCAACAGCTCGACGACATTTTGGTTTCATCTCTGCAATCTGTTCCCCCATCAAACTTAAAACAATACTAAGTTTGGGTCTGATTTTGATCAAATTATTTGATATTTCATTGGAAATACACGGTTTGACAGGAGAAATTATTCGGCAATGAGCGAGGAAACTTTCGTCCACGTGGGACGAAAGTTTGTTCGCTCATTTTGAAATTAAAATGAGGTATCACAAGTCAGAAAATAAAATTGTCGGTTTTTGCGTAATTTTTCCTCTTGCAAAACTAGTTACTTTGAAAATTTGCTCATTTCGTCATGCTTTTAATATTTTTTACCGTTCCCTTCAACGTTGAAAAACCTATAAGATGAGATGTCATTTCCCAAAAAATGAAATTGTCGATTTTGCGTCAATATTCTTCATTATTTTACTCTGACAGATATTGCATCTGGCAGGCTTGGCTTTGGTCTTTTGATAATAAATGCCACCACTTAGTTGGAGACATCTTTATGGAATATTCACTCACGAACGCTGAACGAACGGACAAACAAAATCCTCAGAATACTAGCAAGAGACGATTGGTAGTGGCGTGTAATAAGGATATTGTTAACTAAGGACACAGATGTCGAAAATATATCACCCGATATTTTGAGTGACATATCGATGAAGCTCTCAAACACGTGGGACTCTCTCGATGTCTCATCCCTACATCTGACTGGGTAGAAGTTAAGTCCATGTGAGGAAGAACGGATTTTTTTACAATTCTGAAGCCTGTACGCTGCCGGTCATATCAGATTTTGAATATACGCACCTTGAGATGTAGTATAACCAAATGGAATGAATGAAAAAGTTGGAGGGTGCTATCAAAACTATTAATTTGGTATTCGATTAAAAGGCTCATTATTGAAAATAAACCAGAAGGGTAGTTTTGAAAGAATGACGTATATCTTTAACATTGTCCTGTTAATAACCCTCATGGTTCGATTTAGTTTTGCGTGTTCCACTGAGAATTTCAAACTCTTCAATTCTGCATCCTTGCACTCCGGACGAGCTTCTTGACATGCCGAGGTTTTGGGGGACTAGGGATGGGACGTCGATACTATCGAAATGCCCATGTTTTGCTTCGATATTACGATGTTTTGCCATCGATGCCACACATTCGATAATATCGATATATCGATGTTTTGGCTCCGATAACTTCAATCAAAATTCAATCTGTTAAGGTAACGGTACCGGTAGTGGCCACAGTTAAGAATTTTTTCTTTAGTTTTGACAATTGTGGGCCAACAGTAGTACTGACTTTCTTCAGGACTCATTTAGAATATAGCCCGACTCTTCCCTAACATATCCATTGCCTAAAACTATCAAAAGAACAATTTTTTCTATTTTTTATTAATTTTTTCTCACACCTTTATTTTGATCTAGTAGTGGCCACATCAAATTACGAAATTTCCAGTAGTGGCCACGTGCATGTCTCAGTAGTGGCCACTTGACATTTTGCCCTCCTTACGTGTTTAATATCATTAAATTCAATACCAGATGAACAAAATTGATTCTATCCAGTAGAAGCTCTAGGATACAGCCCAACAAACGAGGAAACTAGGGACGGTCATATTGAGAAGTTTACCACAATTTCCAATGATGCTCTGCGCACTCCTAGTTCAACCTCTGACTACAAGATGACATGAGCTGTACCTCCTGCAAGTTTGAAGCCACTAGGAGACCGAGAATCCTTATTTCTCAAATATAAACTTTAAAATGGACACTACTGGAGCAGTGGCCACTACCGGTGCCGTTACCTTATGCTTGCCCTGACGTGAAAAAAAGAAATATCAAAAATTCTTTCAACTGCTGTAGTATTAGCGACGTTTCGAAGGATAAAAAAACTATTGTTCTCGGTCGAAAATATTTTCAAAAACTGTTTGCACCAAAATCCGTCTCAAAGCGTTCTATCCACTGTCAAAAGGCACCAAAACTCATTCCAGGCGATAACTCTCGATAGAATTGAGGGAGAAGGCTCAAATTTGTACAAAAAAATCTATCTAAGCTTTCAAAAGGCTAAGATGGGCACAATCGCCTCACTCGAAGGGGAGATTTGGGGCATTTCAAATGGGGGAAAATTACCCGAAAACCCCCGAGTAGGTGACTCTCTTTTATATAGGTTTTGTGATCTATCACACGATGGTGAAATCGGATTGGAGATATCTTATAGTTCTAACTGGAGAAGTTTGAAGATTATAAAAAAGGTAGATGGGCCAAATTGGAAATTAAGATTATGAGATTCTTCAGCTTTCAAAAATTTCCAAATTAAAATGAGGTATCACAAGTCAGAAAATAAAATTGTTTTTGCGTAATTTTTCCTCATGCTACATGACTGGATCTTTTTTACCATCTTCTTCAGCGTTGAAATACCTTTAAAATGAGATATTGTTTGTCACAAAATAAAACTGTTGATTTTGCATCAATTCCTCATAAAAACCGTGTTATGAGGATGCTGTTAATCGATAAGGACACCGATATCGATACTATCGATGTTTTCACCCGATGTTGGACGATATATCGATGTCAACACTCCAATTCTGTTTTGTCTCGATGTCCCATCCCTATGGGGGACCCTTTCAAAGTCCTACGGGCGTAAAGGTGGTGGTCATTCCTGCTCACTTTAGCCCCGGCTCCCCAAGTTAACCAACTGCGTCCTCCTTCCATTATCTAAAACGATGAATAGACATGAGGAATTATAAGTAGATGGCTGGACAAGGGCACGCACGATAAACAGGTCACTGAATTAAAACGCAACGCGGGATCTCAACTGGGAAGGCCCGAATTTCTATCTCTGTATGGATTCTTGGTCGTTGTTTGGTTTGAAATGCTTCAGAATTGTGTTGTTGAGGTTCTCTTTCATCTTGTTGGATTGCTAGATCTTTCTAAGACCGTTGACATTTGCGACAATTCCGAATCGATATCCTACTCTGAGGAGAGTGATTATTTATTTGTTGATCAACATAATGATGTTCCTATTCGAATCACGGACAAAAAATCCTCGCGTTTAGCCCACCCCGGACAAATAATCCCCGTGTGAAACATGACAGAAATATCCTATCGTCTAGTTTGCTGGTCTGGATGCTCGCTACGCTCGCATCTCAAGAACAAAAAAATATCCTATATCAATCCTTTTAGTAAAGTATAGATCAGTTGGAAAAATAGATACGTTACCTATTCTGTGATTCAGCCCTAGTTTTCCGAAGTTGGGGATTTTTTGTCCGATTATCCTATTTTGGTTCATTTCCAATATGTAGGGGGGAGCGTAGCATTTCAGACATTGGAAATAACGCGTCGCTATTTTTAAAAAGAGGACCTAACCTAATTATACCTACGTATATGGTGATGAATTCGTGTATGGGGGTGATTCCTATTTTACGGAACAATCGCTGTCCTTCACTGATAAATAATTTTCTGTTCAATTTTTTCCAAAAATTATTCTTGTAGATTTTATGTGGTAACTAGGCCTACTCATGGCTGTCATAAAGTTCGGCTACTCTTCATTTTACATGCCGGTAATTGATCGAAATGTACCTCTAATCTCATTGTCATGGTCTGTCCGTGAGTCAGAATTTGAACTTAATCCGAAATTTCATCCGCTCTAAGTACGTTTTACCGGAAATATTTCAACTAGTATTTTTTTGAGAATTAGTTACTGGATGTTAGTGCGCTTACAAATGGGACTAACTTTTAGATAGTCTGTACGAATCAAGTGCTCAAAGTTTGTCCCAAACCTTCTGTCTCATTGTCATGGGTTTGAAGGAAATCATCGTAGCTCTCTGAAACGATGATAGGCATTTTTTATACGATGGCAATTCAAAGTTTTTTCGCGTTGGTAACCCTGCCCTTTGAGGAAACACCATGCTTCCTCCATTTCTATGCAGTTGGGGCTCAAAAATGAAGTTAGCCGTTTCTAAAATAGGTGTGTACGTTTCATACTTCTCATTGTTATGGGTTCGAGAATCACTCTTAATCAATCTTATTGATTTGTTTAGCATTCATTTTGGGATAGAGATGTAAAAACCCTATTTAACGCAAGTTTCAATTTCTTTAATTAGTTCCTAATTATAGAAGGTTAGTGTTGATTTCTCATCAGTGTTGGGGCTACCACAAAAGCCGTCATGGCTGTTTGAAACAATATTTTTTCAAGTTTGGTATTTGATACTAAATAAATACCAATAATGAAATGTGATACTTGTTCTAGCACAAAGTCAGGAAAAACTGAAATCAGATGCCCGCCCACCAACACTTTTGTGAACCGTGATTATTTTGCTACCTTAATTTTGGGTGGTAGTAACTATTTGAATAAATCATCTTGCTTCAACTAGAAATTACTTTAAATGTTTTTGTCTTAAATATCTGTCTCATTCAACCTTATCTACACATCGTTTGCATAATTCTATCATTATTTGATTGAAAAAGCTCATTGTCATGGATACATATCATTGTTGTGTCCTATTAAATTTTAAAACCTGAATTTTGAGGAAACAAACAAAAATCATGCGTGCTTGTACATCACTATACCATTAGAGTAAAATCTAGATTGTATAATAAAAAAACCATAAATTTAGGAGAACAATATTTGTCAGTCAGAATCAAAAAACTCGATTGTCCCGTAGAATGAGAATCACCCGTATGTGTTCGAAGTGTATTTTATACAATCACTATTTGGAAAACGTCAAAACTAACCTAAATTCTCCAACAAGACCCAAAATATAGTCCAACTTCTCTCAAAAATGGCTTTTATTTCTTTCTTTCAATTATGTTGCTTATCACTCGATGTTGGCGCTGATTATCTTCATTGAGGTTTTTTTCATTGGTTGAGTCGTCGCTTACAAATCCTAAAAGTAACATTATGACAGACATCTCTCTAACTCTTTATGGACTCTCCAACTCTTGATGGACTCTCCAACGCTTTAATTGAATTAATCTGTCATGACTTTTTTGGCTGCGGTAGAGAGATCACGAAAACTGTAGAGCTTGTTCCTCTTTCGTTCCAAAACTTCATGAGGAATTTGCCTCATACGCCGGTCTCCCTTGGAAAGCCTGCGCGTACACCCCTCGCTGGGTCGCTCCGTTACAGGTCGTAAAATATGTGGATCTCCTTTCAGTGATATTTTTTCCTTCTCGGCATATTGGTCAAAGGGAACCTTCGGGTCTTCGACCTTTTCCGAAAGCCCTTGTCCGTCATTTTGGGCCGAGGACCGACGGCCGTTGCTGCAGGAAAAGGTTCCTTTCCAGGAACTGTCAAGTTCTATTTTTAGGTTTTGAACATTTCTGAGAACGCGGGTCCTACTAATGTAGGTACCTCCTACCCTCGTAGTGTTTTATTACCTACCTCTTCAACACTGGATATATTTCTGTATTCCAAAATGTTTGGAAAGCAAGGCTAGGCGAGTCTTCCGGAAACTTGTTCTATTTCCTATGTTGTAATAGAGGTAGTGTTTCGGTTTATTATTCAATAATAAACCATTGTAATCGCTCTTGAAAAACAAATTCTAACCCTCCCTGAAAATTTCATGGTTTACGTTTCAAAGGGTGTAGAATCCAAATCTGCAATAACAATTGTTCCGTCCGTCCGCCGTACGCACGATTTCTCCCATGTTGGTCCGACAACGCCCAATTCTTTAGCCAGCTCTCTCACTTCATTTGAAGTGCCCTTTAAGGGTTTTCTAAGTTTTGTAAAATCCCTAAAAACCTCAAAAAAAGTCAAGGCGGCTTAAATTTGTACTCTTTTTTTGAAGAACACTCCACGAGGAATCGAATGAGCCCTTCCCCAGGTCCGTAGGTCAAACCATTCTCGATCTATGGCCCGATTTATGGTGCCAACATTCGCGTTATTTTGGTTTATTATTGTTTTTGTGTTGATATCACTAACCGAGTGATGTATTGATGTCGTAATGTGGATATTGGAGTGAACTCCGAAAAGGCTTTGTAGCCGATACACGGGTTGAAGCATTCTGATAACCATAAAAAACTCTGCAAATTCTTTCACTGCTGTTTATTATTCAATTGGCTTGCGTTCATGATTTGAATTTCTACTACGGTTTGGAGTGTGCGTGTTTCACAGGTGATAGAGCGATTATTGAATTTCAGGAGATATGCATAGAGCACGTAAATCTGTTCTCGACCAAAATACCTATTTGGATTGATCAGTTGATCATATTTGTGTGCCTCCTGAAATTCAATAATCGCTCTATCACCTGTGAAACACACACACTACAAAGCTTAGAAGAAATTCAAATCATGAACGCAAGCCAATTGAATAACAAATCCCAGTGGAAGAATTCGCAGCGTTTTTTTCATCGTTTCTGTCTACTATCAAGAAATTCGTGAGCAATAGGTTTTTGGTTAAATTCTGATCTCTAGCTTTTAGTAAGTCCCTCTGAAGCAAGGCAAGAGAACCTTATTAGAATTGATCCGCCCAGCGTGGAATTGCCCAAACATGATAAGAAAATAACTGAATACAAATACAGTTTAAGGAAATTCTCGTCGGAGAATGAACTATAATTATTTGTTAGACCTAATGCGAAACAACGGATTTTTAACTTGAATTCCGAGGCCTTTCATGTCTCATAGGGCGGTCGGTCATTGCAGATGTTGAATCCAGGCTTCTTGGAACGTAAAATGATAATATATAATGGAGGTTTATACTTTTTTGTAAAAGCTTTTATTTAACTTGCAATGTACGTATGTTCGGGTGGAATCTTGCGACCCGATGTTGAAGCAGATACTCTCAACTGATTAAGCTGAAATTTTGTATGCATTTAGATTGGATGACAGTACACGATTAGTTGTGTGACGTCATTCTAAATTCAAGATGGCGGAACAATCATTTTTAATGCATTTCTACAATCTGTGTGTCAAATTGAAGGGCTTGTTGAACATTGGTTTCAAATGAAAGGGCCTTGTTGAGAGGATGAATGTTGCCAATTGTTTTATGTTGGGCTTGCACAGTAGGGGAAGGTGTTGTACCTTGGGACAATTTGTAAACAAATGTATTTTATTTTACTTGGGTAAAACTTATATATGGAAAAATGAAAGTAGTAGGTTATTGCTTACCTTTTAAGGGATCTACTAACACTTTAAAACTTAAAAATATTACTTATCAAAGAGTAATAAATTAGTTTGTTAACCCTTGCGGAAGGTCAACATTGTTGTACCTTGGGGCATAGGGTGTTGTACCTTGGGACCAGATGAAAAACAAACACATAAATCTTATCAAACTTTATATGTCAGATTAATACAAATAAATCTACTAGATTAGTCCAATGGCATGTCGTAACCATTAAAGTTCACAGGGAATTTAAGTGAGTTCTGTTGACGCGCTGAAGATCCTGCAGCTATGGGCGGAGGCTGTTTACAAATGATCTCTTCTTCTCCTATTTCATATATGGTCTCATTTCTTGAGATGAACGTGTTTGTTCCTGTCTTAACCAAATACTGGATCTCATATACAAAGTCCCAAGGTACAACCTCAAATTAGTCCCAAGGTACAACACACTGCAACAAATGAAAACATGACCTTTAAAAGTGTTTGAGGTTAACATTACAGGTTAACTAACTGCACCATTAAATAGAATACAATTTAAGCTTTAGTATACTGTCTTACTTTTTGACAATAATTAATTAGGACAAAATATAAAAAAAAATGCATTTCTACAATGAAACAACAAAAAATTTACTTACCTATGAGTGTTTCACTTTTTATTGTGTAGCTCCCATAAATCACAGTCCAAAGTGTCCAGTCATTCTACACTAGCACTTTTTGGCTAGAGGAACAACTACATCAGGTTAGTTTAGTGTTTCACCAACAGATGGCAGAGCTATGCTCTTTGTCCCACGGTACAACTGTCCCAAGGTACAACACCTTCCCCTACACAAAATGCAGGGTATTACTGGCGAACACGCCGTTGTTTACTTAGGTCCGAGGCTCTTTGCTGTTGGTCAAGCATACGTGGCCTTAAGTAGGGTAAAAACATTAGAAGGTCTCCTTATTGAAGAGCTAGACTGTTCCAAATTAACCGGCAAACGACATTGCAACAATGATGCTTTGAATGAGATGAACAGACTCAGAAACCTAGCTAGCGATGACTAAAAAGTAATCAATATTAAACAAAAAACCCATTTTAAGAAAGCTTTCATTTAAATGCCCTTAAAATAAGGAAATAAATTTTTACTTACAAATTTCAACTGTCTACTCATAGCCTATATACACAATTCATAAAAGCTTGTCGCGACGTTTGGGTAAGTAGGTACCAGATAGGTATCTGTCAGTATTTACCTAATTAAACTGAAATAAAAAATGAACTTATCGGAAAAAGTTCTTATATGAAATGGGTAACTATGAACTAGCCTAAAGCTCTCTTAAAAAGGTTTTTTTGTTTAATTTTACTATTCAATTTCAAAGGATAATAAAACAAATTTAGGAAACGCGTCACCCTGTCTACTCGGTATTGGATTGAAAGAATTAATGAAATCAACATAGTGGCGGTATTATTTACGCGGAATAGTCATTCATATATAAAAACTCGACAAGAGAAAAAGAAGAGATTTGAGACAAAACGGGGTCGCCTTCGTTCAATGGGGCACATATTCTTTTGAGAGATAGTACCGTCTAGGAATATCTCCAGCTAAAAATAGTCAACACTAAATATACGTGGTTGCATCACTAGTGCAAATATATTATACGAAAAAATACAAATTCACGGGACAGAACTGTTGACGGTTGTTCCCACAAGAATCAAGTTTGAGTAAGTTGAGGTGCGTTTAAGCTCTGTTGCGGTTCTAATTCTAAAGCGAGTACATCAATGATACCATCAAGTTCTAGGTTACAAGTCCTACTTGACAAAACCTACCAACTGCCCTAGAAATTTTACCGAAATCGAGCGATTCAAAATTGATTAAGTGACACCCGATGGAAGCCTGATACGTGGTTTTATTATTTTTGGATGTCTCGTGATTGCTCGTGCCATTGTGAGGTTTGGGAGGTCGTTTTAGGTTCAGAAATACCGATTACTTGGTCTGGTTGGAGTTCTACGAATTTGAAACCTATCCCAGTAGATTTTTCGTCCAAATTTTCTTGAAAATGACAGTGCACTTGCCTATTTCAGTAAAAACCCACGTTTTTTACAAGAGTGTGAGGCCGTCGGATTGGCTAGAAGTTGGTTCCATCCAGAGCCAAAGTGGAATCCATTAGCGAAAGAACAGATTTTTTCACTGTCATTGCAGATTTGTAACCTTCGACGCACCTCCTAATCTTAAAAGAAATCATTGAGGGGGGGGAGGGGGGGGGGCTGTTATTATTGCTATACGATTAAGATATCTTATTATTGAAAATAATACAACAAAATGTGTAATTAACCTCATTATATTGATTTTTCCATGCATGCATGTGCAGTAGCTAAGAACGCGAATAAATTTGTTGGAGCTCTTCAGTTTTTAAACATATTTTTTGTTGTTGTGTACGTTTCGTCCACACATCGTGAGCTTCATCAGGGCTAGTAATTTCTTAATTTTGTATTCCCAAGAAAAATGATCACGCCATACCCCACCAACTCAACTAGCTAAGAATGATAACTAAAATATGAGATGGTCAACCCATAATTTTCCCATTAACCTCAAATTCAAGCTAGGATGACGAAAGACGAGAGAAAACTATGGATGATGGATTTTCCTCTTGCCCTTGCGCAGGGTAATATTTTTTGAGCAATGAACCTTGTTGGGGCTATATACAGGGTGTTACATTTCGTGACGGTCACAGGCCAGGAGAAGTTTCTACGGAAAATTTCTATTTTATCGAAAATGCCTCTTAGCAATTTTTTTTACACCCTTGGAAATGCGGTTTTGTTCAATTTTTAGATTTTTCTCGACCTTGTCGCATTAAAACGGCCATATCTCCCACATTCTGCGTGCGATTCCAAATCTAATTCCGAATCGGAAAGAGCGTTAAATTTCCTATCGCCTTAATGGGGAACCAAGTTTTTCAAGCCAGCGAAACGGGTGAAAAATCAGCTCGAAATCACAATGAAAAATTGTCAAATCGTGGAGATCTCGGCTTTCTTCCAACGCTTATGAGTCCCTGTAATAAGGCATGTGAACTTGCCTGTAGTGCTAAAATGGTGATATAACCAGATTTGAAATTCCGTGTAGTTTTCCGGGAGAAAACCCTTTCTTCCAAGTAAGAAGAAACGAAGAAGAAAACCCTTTCTTCCAAGTAAGAAGAAACGAAGAAGAAAACCCTTTCTTCCAAGTCAGAAGTCTCGTAAACAAAAACTTTCTTCCAAAAGAAGGATTTTTTTTTCAACGAATTATTATAATTTCTTCCAATGCAGAAACGGCACCGCCGAACGATGTCGAACGCTCGCTCCAGCTCTCTGGTGTTTTGTCTCATGTCGTGAGCACATTGATAGAAGGGGGTCATAGATTGAATGGTGAACATTTTTAACAGTATTTACTGTGAAAATGTACAATTTATTACAATGCTTCATTAATAATTTTTGATCAGATTTGAAATCGCTCGCAAAATGTTGGAGATATGGGCGTTTTAATGCGGTAAGCTCGAAAGAACGAGAAACTAGGGTGTAAACAAAAATTGCTAGGAGGCATTTTCTATCAGAAATTTTCCGTGGAATCTTCTCCTGACCTGTGACCGTCACGAAATAGGCTAACCCACACATTCCCTGAGATCTTTTTCAAAATGAGAACTGTGCAAGTGAATCGATACAACGATCTGTGGATATAGTCGCAGACTGTCACGAAATGAGAGTTGGTCAGGCTGGTCTAGGAAGCGAAATGCAATTGGAAATTTTGATTTTGGCTGAAGACAATTTTCATTTCCGAAAAATGAACGAACCTCCACCTATACACCCTTGTGCGAATTAATGGAATCAAGCCAATTTTCTGTAAAAAAAAAAAACTCCTTTATTCAGAAAACATCAAAAATTGTTGTACTTGAATGGACTTCACCAGTTGGTGTGTCCACCCTTATTGTCCAAGACAGATTTCACACGTTCAGGCATGGAATCAACCAAGGTTTTGCTCTGTCCAAGGAATTTATCATCGCGGAACCAAACCTTTTTGCGCTGAAATCATCTTGTGTTTTGTGGTTAGTCCATCTTTCTGAGTCGCCCTTTTGCAGATTGCCCAAAGATTTTCTATTGGATTCAAGTCAGGCGAGTTCCCAGGCCACTCCAACACCTTCACACCACTTGCTGAAAAGAACTGCTTCACTTTCTTTGAAGTGTGGCATGGGGCCAAATCTTGCTGGAACACTCCGCTACTAGAGATTTTTCATTGGATTCAAGTCAGGCGAGTTCCTAGGCCACTCCAACACCTTCACACCACTTGCTGAAAAGACCTGCTTCACTTTCTTTGAAGTGTGGCATGGGGCCAAATCTTGCTGGAACACTCCGCTACTAGAGATTTTTCATTGGATTCAGGTCAGGCGAGTTCCTAGGTCACTCCAACACCTTCACACCACTTGCTGAAAAGAACTGCTTCACTTTGAAGTGTGGCATGGAGCCAAATCTTGCTGGAACACACCGCTACCATCTGTGGAGCAGTGGAATAACTCTAGCGCGCAATACTTCAATGTATTTTTCCCCATTCATCGTTCCATCAATTGGTAGAAGTGACCCTGGTCCAAAATAAGAGAAACGCAGTGATGCCGACAACACAAAACTTGAAAACTCAGCTTTTTCAGTTTGATTCCATTAATTTGCACAGGGGTGTATAATGGGGTACAATAACAGACGAAAAAATATGGTTTATGCATGTTCATGTAGGTACTAATAGGCTGTCTGTCCTGGTCGCGTTATGAATATGAGCGTTCTCCTTGTCCACGCTTCACTAATCAACGGTTTAATGTGTCATGTGACTATCGTACGAGTTTTTACTGAAATATGAGTTCAAGTTCAGGATTAATTCTTCGTAATTGCGTTCGTACTTGATTTACAAGCCGTTATCGGAATTTTACAAAGTGTCACTGTGATGTGTACTCTTACTCCTCCTCGTTCCCTCCACATTCTCTGTGCCTCTTGGCGTACTTTAATTTGAATAATGAGCAGGCGCAACTGAGTCATGGCCCATTGTAGACTCCTACGTGCTCTTTCCTGTCTAATTCGTTTCTCTGTCGCCTGGTGGAGGTCCCGCTTGGTGGCGCCCTCACCCTGTAGTCAGTGGGCGTTTTTACTGTCTCCTTAACCCCGAGATCGAAGAATAGTGGTTCTTCGGTGGTCCCTAACATTCTTTTGGAGTGTCACTACTAAAATAAAAGAAAGACCGGCGTACCTTAACACACTTTTCAGTTTTTTGGAAATAGTGCTCGGAAATTCTTCAGTATTCCTCGGGGTAGGTTTTAAACACCTTACCACAGTCACGACTGTCAGTTATACGTTCCAAAATTGTAATTCCATCTATCATACGCGGAGCTTTAAGGAAACCCGAAAGATAGTTTTTCTATTTTAGAGAAAAACTGAAGAATATAGTGTACAAAGGCGCTTTTATTCATAGTAACAAAAGTTTAAAAAAACGCTGCAAATTGTTTCACTGGGGTTTATTATTCAATGATTCATGATTTGAATTTCTACTTAGCTTTGGAATGTGCCTGTTTTACAGGTGATAGAGCGATTATTGAATTTCAGGAGATATGCATAGAGCACGTGAATCTGTTCTCAACCAAAATACCTATTTGGATTGATCAGTTGATCATATTTGTGTGCCTCCTGAAATTCAATAATCGCTCTATCACCTGTGAAACACGCACTCTCCAAAATGTAGTAGAAATTAAAATCATGAATCATTGAATAATGAACCCCAGTGAAAGAATTTGCAGCGTTTTTTTTTTTTTTTTTTTTTTTCAAAAGCGATTACAATAGAAAAATATTCAATTTTAAATTTTAAATTTTGTAAGACAGAGCATGCATATCTGAATGCTTCAAACCGTAAACGGCTATAAACCCTTTAGGAGTTCACTCCAGTATCCACATTCACTACATCACTAGGTTACTGCGATAAAAAAAAAGCTGTTGTTTTTGTTTTGATCGCAGTAACTTAGTGATGTAGTGAATGTGGATGCAAATGTTGGCACCATAAATCGGGCCATACATCAGGAATGGTTTGATGTACGCTACGGACCTGGGGAGGGGCTCATTCGATTCCTCACGGAAAGTTCTTTTAAAAAAAGTCCAAATTTAGGCCGCCTTGACTTTTGTTGAGGTTTTTAGGGATTTTACAAAACATTGACAACCCTTAAAGGGCACTTCAAATTAAGTGAGAGAGCTGGCTAAAGAATTGGGGTGTTGTCGGACCAATGTTGATTTTTCCTGAAAATTTCAGATGTTTTGCTCCAGCCTTTTGGGAGAAATCGTTACAGGAAAAATTTTATTGCAGATTTGGATTCTACACCCTTTGAAACGTAAACCATGAAATATTCAGGGGGGGTTGAAAATTTTTTTTCAAGAGCGATTACAAAGGTTTATTATTGGATAAAAAACCAATAGAGGTAGGTAGCCAATGAGTGACCTTGTCTCAAAGAACTTATCTTTCAAGTAAACTTGTCCCAAATGACCTGCGGAGGGAAGACCTGCAGTTCATCACAAGACGTTTGCGACAGCATGGCTCCCCGAGGCTGACGTTCGAACTACTCGGAGACCTGCAGGTCCGCCAAACCGTTCTTCACAAAGTGACCGGCAGGTCACCCATCCACCATTAGCTCATGTTTCCTTCTAGTCATTGGGAAGGACTCTCCTCATCCCAGAGTCAATACCAATCAAATTTACTCAATACTAAACCATACTGGTCAATACTATACTCATCACGTCAGCCAATGGGATGTGGTTATTTCAGACGCCTTTGAATGCGAAATTCTCGTTTACTCCTTCGAGTTCGGGAGCCATGTGATGTATTCAGTCATGTGATCGATTATAGCCAACGAATCTGTGGCTAGAGATTGATTTTGTGTGATTTTTATACCACTTCCTTTTGTTCTGGAAGGAACTACCGTTATACAGAGGAGGTGAACCGAAAATCCGAGGGCTCATTCACTCTGTATAAAGTCTAGTACTTCATACTAATGGAAGAGATTCTACTGAGAAAACATGAAGTTTCCACCACACTAATTACCCCATTGCTACTTGAGAGTTCTGGTTTTGTTTACTACACAGACCTCTCTCTTCTCCCTCCTTTCATCCGTCGTCATCCACCATCGACCGTCCGTCAACTCGTTTTTATATTCCGCTTCCTATCTTCTGCGGGTAGTGGGGACTTGATCCTTTTGTTCATCTTTCCCACAGCATCTCTCTGTCCATCTGTTCTTGTTGTCCTTGCTTTTTTTTATTATTTAGTTTTCGTTGAAAGAAAAAGGCGACACATCTCTTTCTCTGAACATGTGGGCCATCGGGTTTCCTCGGCTCCAGCTCGCCAACCTACCTCCACTTGTAGACTTGTGGCTAATGTTACCGTTGCGCAGCTCCGTCTCGTGTTACAAGCAGGTCCCTGCCAAGACCTGCTAGTCTCAGGGCCTTCTGGCACCTCCAAATCTGAATGACCTACTTCTTTTCCAAATATTCAGCCATGCAGACTTGAATATTTGGTAGCTACCATTAAATTGGAAGCTGTTGTAGTAAAATATAATACGGCTGCTCAACTTGAGGAGTTGCTTTTTCAAATTGAATTTGCCGAGGTTTGCCAGAAGAAACGTGAAAATTCAAGAAAAGTTCAGTTTCATCGTCCACTGCTGCAGGATTCAGGAAGAGTATGAAGATATACAGTGCATATTAACTTCATCATATACGCACGTATATCAACAACTCATTTTGTTTTATTATTCAATAATAAACCATTGTAATCGCTCTTGGAAAAATAATGTCTAACCTCCCCTGAAAATTTCATGGTTTACGTTTCAAAGGGTCTGCAGAATCCAAATTTGCAATAAAAAAATTTTTCCGTACGCCGTACGCAAGGTTTCTCCCAAACGGCTGGAGCAAAAAATCTGAAATTTTCAGGAAATATCCATGTTGGTCCGACAACGCCCCAATTCTTTAGCCAGCTCTCTCACTTAATTTAAAGTGCCCTTTAAGGGTTATCAAAGTTTTGTAAAATCCCTAAAAACCTCAAAAAAAAAAAAATTTGGACAGTCAAGGCGGCCTAAATTTGGACTTTTTTTTTTAAATAACTTTCCATGAGGAATCGAATGAGCCTCTCCCCTGGTCTGTAGCTCAAACCATTCCCGATGTGTGGCCCAATTTATGGTGCCAACATTTGCATCCACATTCACTACATCGCTAGGTTACTGCGATCAAAACAAAAACAACACCTTTTTTGTTTCTTTTTGTCTTCATCGCAGTAACCTAGTGATGTAGTGAATGTGGATATTGGAGTGAACTCCTAAAAGGGTTCATAGCCGATACACGGGTTGAAGCATTCTGATATGCATACTCCGTCTTACGAAATTTAAGATTTTCAAGGATCTTGCAGTGCAGCTATGGAGATTCATATCTACAAATAGATATGATCAGTAGATCAGTTACAGTAAAAATGGGCAAGAAGCAAAGGCGGTTTTTAAGGCAAAAACGTGGTTCTCCTAGGAAAATACAAAAAATCATATCTCTGGACTGGGTTGAGATGGAAGGATGTGGTTTCTCTTTTTCTTTTCCTTTTTTGGTCTAGTTCTTGTAGAGTGTACTTATCTGCAGCGTGGAATTTACGTAACCATCTTGGTTGATTTGGAGGGAAATGTTAGAGGAATGGTTTAAGAATAATCGCTGAGGCCTAAGTTTCCTAACCATATTTTTGAAACTATATTTTCATCTTGGGGAGAAGGTTGTAGATCTAGGCCTCCAGGCTTGTGTGCAGCTGTGTCGACCTGCCTCTCACCGGATTGTGGGGACGTCTTCTTCAACATCTGTTGGTTCCTAACTTTCTTTTGTTGCTTTGTTTCTCGTTTCGGAGCGATTATTGAATTTCAGGAGATATGCGTAAAGCACTTAAATCGGTTCTAAACCAAAATACCTATTTGGATTGATCAGTTGATCATATTTGTGTGCCCCCTGAAATTCAATAATCGCTCTATCACCTATGAAACACGCACACTCCAAAGCTTAGTAGAAATTTAAATCATGAACGCAAGCCAATTGAATAATAAACCCCAGTGAAAGAATTTGCAGCGTTTATGTAACAATTTCATTTGGAATCGAATTATTTACTAAGATTATTTTCATAAGGTGTAATGCACTACCTAGTAGCTTGTGTACCAAGAAAATTTCTAAATGTATTTATATTAATTGTATCAATGAATGTAATATTACCTCGACACATCGACTTGTAGGTTTGTACGGCTTGTTGTTTTTTAAATCATTCATGCTTTGTTATTGTACCACATTGTTTCAACCTCTACCTATTGATTATTCATTGGAATTCGTCTTCTCTTTTGGATCTAATCCGAAATTTCAGATTTTCAAACGAATTGTTAATATTGCTAAGGTTTTCGTAGGACCTGCTTTATTAATGTTACACATTTAATTGAGCGAAAATTAAAAACTGTATAGATATCGCATTTTAATGTTACAATTTTGTTTCCTCTAATATTATGGATAATTTTGTAGAAAGTTGCTAGATATCGTGTTGCTAAACATACGTAGATATGTATGCCATCTCTCATCTATCCGTTATATAGCATTAGCAAACTGAATTAAACCTTTTAGCAAATTGAATCAAATTTTCTCAAATAGAATTAACCTTTTCCCAATTAAAATTCAACCATTCGCAAATACAAGTGAACCTTCCATCAGATTAATTCTCTGCACTAAACATGATCAGAGGACATGTATTCGAGTCCCCAAAACTTGTAAGTTACATGTCCCATCCAAGCCATCGATAGTCGATAGTATCGAAATATCGACATTTTTCTATCGATGATGCAAGGGCCAATAGTATCGGATATCAATAGTAAGTGACCAATATTTTTTCCGATATTTCAGCCGATATTTTTTTAAACCGATATATCGGCTTCATCTGATCACATATTATATTGACTCGTAAAATAATATTGATAATATTATTCAACTTTTTAACCAATATTTTTCAAAGACTATCGATATTTGTTGGCTGATACTATCGATGATTAACCTGCGATATATATCGGCATCGATATTTTAACTCGTACTATTAAATAATATTGATAATATTATTCAACTTTTTGAGGCATTGACATGTTGGTGGCAACCAATATTTTGTTGGTTACTATCGATATTTGTTGGCTGATACTATCGATGATTGACGCAGTTGAGATTTAACAACTGAGCAATAGATACTATGACCAACTTGAATACGACAGGCAGGAGTGGAAAGCTTAACGAACCTGCGATATATATCGGCATCGATATTTTAACGCCGATACTATTAAACATCGTCATCACTACTTGTAACTCCTCTCTTGGGCTGCCAAACTTTCTTTGGCTTTCTCCGAGTAGCGTCACCCTTGTCTACCCGTCAATTGTAGTAATACCAGTGTTCGTAGGTTTTTTGTTTTGGTTTTGTGAGGAACATTGTTGTGGTGATGAGCGACAGCGATTCAAATAGTTCGGTCAGAGAAGCTTTAAAACGATTTGATGGGACCAACCACCCTTTTAAACAGTTTTTTTCGGGCAATATCTCACTTTTTCTTCTTGAAAGTGAACGTTTTCAAGGTTTGTTAATGTACTACACTTCGAATGGGATCGAACGAGATGAGGATCATGCTAATTTGGTGAGAATTGTCGCCAGAGAAGCTTTAAAACGATTTGATGGGACTCAAAACCACCCTTTTAAACAGTTTTTCCGGGTTTTCTCCGCAATATCTCCCTTTTTCTTCGTGAAAGTCAACGTTTTCACGAAGGAGGGATGGTCGAATTAGTAGTGATAGTGACTCACCTCCTGTTATTAGGAACACACCTCGAAGAAGACGCTGAAGGTTCAATTGTAATTGTGAAACGTTTAATTCTAATTGCGAAAAGTTTAATTCAGTTTGCTAAAGGTTTAATTCTAATTGCGAAAGGTTTAATTGCGAAAGGTTTTATTCCAATTGCAAAAAGTTTAATTTAGTTCGCGAAAAGTTTAATTCAGTTTGCTAATGCTATAAATTTGTATAAAGTTGAAATTCCTCTGTAATAAATGAATGAAAGCGTTGAGAATCTTCACAGTTAACATAATTTTTGGTTGAAGTTATTTATTTATACTACTTTTCATGACTAAGACGATATTTTTACACGGTGAGGGACGCTGTAAGGACGCTTACAGAGTGGAGCTGCGATAAGAGCGAGGAAAGAGGGCAAAGAGAAGTGCTAAGCTGCGAGAGTCAGTGCAGTTCAAATCCTTCTCGAAAATGACTATTTTGTTTTCGGAAAACCCGTCATTAAGAATCTGGTACAGTAGAACCTCGATTATCCGGGCTAATTGGGACCAGGGTGTATCCGGATAATCTATTATTACTTTGAAAAGAGGGGAAGTGATACCAAATTATGAAGAAAAAAAATTATGAAGTAGGTAAGTATGTATGTATAAACATACATACCTTATTAAAATGTATACATAATGACCATACATAATACATAATGACCATACACTTCATGACAACCGACTTCCAGGCGTCCACCTCTCACCCTCCATCCATTTCACATATTTTCTCTCTAACACCTCGTTCGCGCCCGGATAATCGAGGATCCGGATAACTGAGGTCCGGATAATCGATTTTATACTGTCGGGGGCGAAAAGTAGAAGGGATTCACGCAATTAATCAATCGCGACACGTTCACGGGGAATTTCATCATTTGTACGATGAACTATTAGAAGACTTCAACAGGTTTTTACGAGTATTTTCGGATGAATATGACGACATTCGACTACTTTCTGGATAAAGTACAGCGTTAATTACTGAAGAGGTGATCAAATTGCATTTCAAACCCAATTTTGCCTGTTGAACCATTTAATTTTTACAACAGCTTCGTACCGAAATAAAAGTGTTATTAATAAACGTTGAATTGATAACGTGAATATCAATATTAAAGGAGACTACTTCGGTTTATGTGGGAATAAAACACGGTAAATACAAAAGTATAATTAATGTGTCAAAGGTTTTTTCATGAACACTACACCGATTAAGTGATCAGGGTTCATGTCTCGTCTGCCTCCGTGTGTTTGTTTTCTTTGCTCTCCTTCCTCGCTCTTATCTGTAAGCGCCCTAAGTGCTAGAATAGAAAAGTGCATTTTTTAGTAGCTAAAGTAATTATAATAGTAAATATTCATTCCAACGTTATTGTATGTTAACCATCCGGCTGTCTTACAGTATTTGATTGATACCATCTAATAGATAGGGGGAGCAATGCTTAAGAGCATTACTACTTATTTAATTTTCTGGTTCAAATATTTGAAATCTTACTCCAAATCAACACACAAGGGTGATACTGTTCTTAAACTTTTATTTAATCACAGGTTTCATTTGTTCAAAAATCTACATTTCATCAGAATGGTTGATTGAAGATTTTTAATTTTTTCAGTTACCCACCATTTTGCTGAATGCTGTAAAACCAATAGTTCAATGTTCTTTAGTTCAAGTGGATGACAATTAGAAGGGGGGCTTACCTAACGAACCCCCCTTTTACAAAATTACTGTGAGATATTTACTGTTCATTCATCGAATTTATAGCTGAATGTTTAGTTTGTGAGTCAAATTGTGGTAAGATGTCCAAGACCTACTCACATTAAATGTGGAAATGGAAGGAAATGTTGCTTCCAACATCAATCAGCCTTAGGGATATTTTAATTCAAGAAAATATTTCTTCCTAAGTTGAATTGAGGCGTTTGTTATCAAAACCAGCTGATTCCACTTTTGAAAATTTCACCGGAGAGACGAAACACTTCTCAAGTCTACAGCTCTGAAGCTACCCTTCTTATTTTTGAATTGTAGGTAGGTATAACCGCCTAGAATCTGTTCAGTTATTAATTTCACCCTAGGTGGATTACCTTGGGAGTAATCACACAAATTAGGTTGGAATGAGCTGGTTTTGATGCAAAAATATGGTTTTTCATTCTTTTTCTTTTGTACGATACAGTTGTGGAAAATTGTTCTTTTCCAGTTTACCAATTGATATTTGTGTTTTTTAATAAGTTTTAAATAAATTACATCGACTAAACACTTTCAAATGGAAAACAGGAGGGCACTGCTAGGTTATGTGGCGGAAGATGGCAAACGCTTGGAATGACCTGGATTTGACCCAGAAGGCAAACATTTTCGTCTACCTTTGGGTTGGAATGAGCTCGATTTGATCTATATCCCTTCGTCAGGTTATGAAGGACCCTCCGAATTTTCAAAATATGCAAAAACGTGGATTCCACACAAAAATGTAATGAGCTGGTTTTGATAGCAAACGCCTCAATTATTTTAATTTAATTTAGTCTAATTAAATTGGATTAAATTAGTCAAGTTGACGTATTTTTTCGGTTTCGAGAAAGGAGGATGGGTTTCAGAACCGATTAAAAACTCGTTATCGCTTTCGGGTATATTTAACACCTTCATCAGGAACTACAATTATGAAGGAATGTAATTTATGCTCCCCCATGGAAACGTTAATGAAAACTAATAATGACACAAGATGAATTGAAATGAATATTGTGCCAAAACATAGCTACAAACTGAAAAATTGTGGGTTGCTTGAGGTCATAGGTAAAAGAATGAATATAACAACTATGTACTCTTAATAGCATCCAGGTTAAAAACCAACGTGTCAAGGAACTAATTGAAACTTCCATCACATGCCAGGGTGGTTGGAAGTTGCTTTAGGACAGTCCGATGGGAAACAGGCTAGGAGTATTTGTCTTGTTAGTGTTTGTAGTTTGTAGTATTTGTTGGACGTATAGTTTAGTGTGCTGGCCTTAACCAGTGGAAGAACAAGATCGCGGAGCTTCGCCTTCATCAGAAGCGGCCAAACTTTTACCGGCGGTTCTTGTTACCTCGACCCACACACTTTGTTGATATTGAGTTTTCAGCAATAGGAACAGAGTGTGTGGGTTGAGGTGGCTAAGAATATTCTGTTTTAACCTCAAGAAATCGAACGTCACGATCCTACTTCTGGTGGTACTGGGATTGGTTGGCATCCATCTACTGGTTCTGGAATAAAATTGTCAACGCTCTTTTCCACAGCTATGGTGTACACCCGAAACAAGAAAATACCAAATATCAGGGCAGCAAAAACGAACCTGGTCTGTGAAAGTGAGAAGTCATAGAAAAACGCTGCAAATTCTTTCACTGGGTTTTATTATTCAATTGGCTTGCGTTCATGATTTGAATTTCTACTAAGCTTTGGAGTGTGCGTGTTTCACAGGTGATAGAGCAATTATTGAATTTCAGAGGCACACAAATATGATCAACTGATCAATCCAAATAGGTATTTTGGTTAAGAACCGATTTACGTGCTATAATAATAATAAACCCCAGTAATAATATTGAATATATTTACCTATATATTATAGCGTTTCATGCATATCAGAATGCTTCAACCGGTGTATCGGCTATAAACTACAAATATCCACATTCACTACAACTCGACGCTATCGGCCGGACATCACTAGGTTACAAACAAACAATAATAAACCAAAATGACGCAAATGTTGGCACCATAAACATACATCGGGAATGGTCTGACCTGGGGAGGGGCTCATTCGATTCCTCATGGTATGTTCTTAAAAATAAGTTTACATTTAGGCCGCCTTGACTTGTTTTGAGGTTTTTAGGGATTTTACAAAACTTTGACAGCCCTTAAAGGGCATTTTAAATTGAATGAGAGAGCTGGCTCAAGAATTGGGGCGTCGTCGGACCAACATGGATGTTTCCTGAAAATTTCAGATTTTTTGCTCCAGCCATTTGGGAGAAATCGTGCGTACGGCAGACGGACGGAAAATTTTTTATTGCAGATTTGGATTCTACACCCTTTAAAACGTAAACCATGAAATTTTCAGGGGGGGGGGGTTAGAAATTTTTTTTTCCAAGAGCGATTACAATGCTTTATTATTGAATAATAAACCAAAATCGGTCAACGTAATATGAGGGTTTCCACAAACAAATATAACTATTAGCTCCTCACTTATTTGTGCATGCATTAACAATTCTGATTAAGTTAATTTAGCCCGTCCTCGGCAAGACAACAAACGACGTAAGGACATCAAATCGTAAGACTTGATTGTTTCATGACATTGAACCTATTAACATTCAAATAATTCCTCGAGCCACCTGCAATAAACCTCACAGGGAAATCACTTCAGAACAAGATGTTCATCTACTTTTGGATAAACTCCCATCAGTTTTGATTATAAGAGGTCCACCGATCGGGTTTGTCAGTCCTAATTGTCTATTTCCACCTCTAATTAGCAGAAAGATTGTTTATTTATTGTGCCTACAATAATACAAGAACATAATATGTTCTTCCGAACAAGCCATGAATCTGATTTTTTGGTACCACTATGGTACTAGTAAATTTAAATTTGATAGTTTTCCAGCATGGTTTTTAGAAATCAGTTCACGCCTCTTTTGAACCAAGTTATTTTTCAAAATGGTGACACGTGTGAACTGCATTAAGGTCCTTAGATGCTTGTTTATGAATATGAAAATGCGATAGGCTCGTTTGAAATTCAACGTTGCATCCGAGAGTGTTGTCAAAAATTGAAAAAGTCGCCATCAAGTTTGGTTTTTTATGGCACAAAACGTACCTAGTTTTCTATATTCTAATTTATTCTTCTATTGTTGATGTGAACGTTACTCCACCAACAAATATCAAGTTGAATTGAAATGTAATGTCCAACGTTATTTATAAATTGCGGCCTTGGTAAAAGTTATATCATATTACGTAGGATATAAAGTTATAACGCACGATGGAAACCAGATATAAAGGAAGAGAGGATGTGTAGTTCACAGGGTATTCTAATTGAAACGAGGGATTTTGTCAAGGATTTTCCGGTGAATCTGATATTCCCACCTGCTGGGCCCAGACGTCATTGCCATCCCCATGCGTCAGCCCAGCGGAACACCCGCGCCAACTAGCCCTATGATCACCAAAATATAACACTTTTTGGTTTAATATTTTTCCAGAGGACAACAATGGTTTCGATTTGAAATTTTTTCGAGTTTGAATTTATAGAGAAACTTGTGAGCAATAATTAAAATTGTTTGTAATTTTTCAAACAGAAGCAAGCTAGGCTATCAGTTCAACCAAACCGTTTCAATCAAGCGCCGAGAACTAAGTTGCCTGTACTGCTAACCACCGTTATTGTTCTAAGCGATACTTTCTTATAGCTAGAAGTTCGAGTTGTATTCGATATACCGTCAACAGCAAAAACGCTCAATATAGAAAAAGGTATATTTTCATGAAATGTTGGTATTCTTGTGTGGACCAACACTAGGCAGGTAGGAGACCCATATTTCTGAGATCACTAAACCCTCTCGACACCCCAAAACGAAAAAGTCAAGTTACTAGTGGTAGAGAAGGATCCAGTCCAGTTTTGAACTAAATAACCAAGTTATTATCCGGTTAGATTGGATGTTTCTCTTCTTGCTGGTTGATATTTCAATTGAAATGCTTTTGCCGTCGTCCTGATGTGCTTACAAGCGGCACACACAAGGAAGGACCGCGAAACAGTGTGACTTTCTGAACCGTTTATCTCCATAATCAATCACATGATAGTTATCATACAATCGCATAGCACTCATTTTGAACACTGTTGAATGTAGATCAAAAGATTAAATTCCTTATTTCTAACCCTAGATCTAAATGTCGCCGGCGGCGCCCAGTACGAGCAGGGGGACGGGTACAACACTTACTCCACCTACCTGTTAGTCAGTTCTTCGGAGAGGTGTGTAAACCCAGGTCACCTGGGGGAGTAGACGACCTGCACGTCACTCAGTCCAAAGACAAGGTCAGTTGGAGAAGTTCATCAGTTCACTCTGTGGTTTAATGCGACACCTGCAGTTCACTTCGCACCATTCTTCTTCGCCATTCTGAAACAGTCACCACCACTACTGCTATCTTCGTCATCCGTCAGAATTCGGTATATTACAGTCATCTACTGTACTCACCATCTACTGTCATCGACTATGTGATGAGTATAGTTTAGTATTGAGTAAATTTGATTGGTATTGACTCTGCAATGAGGGGAGTCAATGGGGGTTGGTAATGGCAGATGGGTGAATTGCAAGTCACTTTGTGAAGAACGGTTTGGCAGACCTGCAGGTCTCTGAGTAGTTCGAACGTCGCCCGCAGGATCCATGCTGTCGAGAACGTTTGTGACCTGCGGGTCTCGAACGGCGACCGTCCTCTGGGAGCCATGCTGTCGAGAACGTCTTGTGATGAACTGCAGGTCATTTGGGACAAGTTCACTTGAAAGAGAACCGAAGAGAGAGTCAAAGTCACTCAATCACTTCCCACCTCTAGTTCTTTCTTGGATTGGAGGGCTACATTTCAATGCTAACTTCATCCTCTATCATTTCTATTCGATTTGCGAGTATCTATACATACTCATAGATGCTATCTATAGATAGCATAGATGCTATTTTTTCTTCAAGAATTTTTTTCCTTGAGTTGGTTGGTATCACTACCGTTTCAGACAAATATTCAAAATTGTTTTGCATGCCAGAAAGATCATAAGGGTATATCTCCTCACAGTCCTATCACCCTCTCACCGTTGCTGACCATATTCATCGATAAAATGACGACGTGGTTATTTTTTCCAGATATCTTCAGACGTGCCTCGATCTCCTGATCCCTTAGTAGTAAACTCGAAATTAGTTTTATTTCCTCTCTCGAGTGGCTCAGCTGCCTCGACTTGGAGCGGGAGAGACAGCTGGGCGAGGTGAGGGCCAACCTTATCAGGTCAACTGTGAAACGGTCCTTCTTGTCTCGTTGGTAGGTCGGAATCTTTTACTTTTTGTATCCGCTCCCTGAGGACAACCGTTGGTGACATCTCGAATCGACTCGCCGTATCACTTTCGCCTTTCCGATTTTTCCTACCCAACTTCGTTTAAAAAAGCCTTAGATTTGATCGTCTAGATCAGGGGTCTCCAAAATATTTGCCCCAAGGGCCAAATCATAATGTGGAGGTGGTGGGACGGGCCAACAGCAGGAAACTTCAACTCTTCAGTTAATTTATTGTGTGAAGCACATGGAGAATATTATGGGTACTCTTTGATTTTAGGCCTGAACGACTAAGAGGAGTTACAGTATTTCCTGCCGAATTCAAACGTGTCAATGTCAACGAGCAGACGGATTTTGCCAAAAACACAAATTTGTGGGGTACGTATGGAACGTAGGGCTTCATCTGGTTGATAGGTAACAGGGCAGATGAAACCCTACGTAAGTCCACATGTAACCCTAAAATTTGTGTTTTTGCCAAAATCCGTCTGCTCTAGCAACCCAGCGGCTCTTCAACGGCAGATGTGCATTTTTATGTTACAACTTTCGCCTAGAAACTAGGTTTAAAATTTCAGCCATCTACCAATGACTTCATTTTGGACCCCCCGGATGTGCGTTTTTGAGCTTCATCTGCCCTAGCTACCCAGAGGCTCTTCAACGTCAGACGTGCATTTTTATGTTACCTATCAACCCAAGTATGATTGGCCAAAATTTCACCCACCTACAAATCAGCCGTTTCTGGACCCTTAAATTCGTGTTTTTTGACTACGTCTGCACGTAAGACCCAGCCACTGTGAAGTGGCAGACGAACATGGTTGAGTTTCTCATGGATCAAAGTATCATTGGCCGAAATGGTATTCATCTACCTGTGAGTCGGATTTTCATAGTTTTGAGGTCTGTTTCACTGGCCGACGGCTTTAGAATGGCAGACGTGCGTTTATATATAACTTCAGTGAGTACTATAAAATTCAATAATTGGTACTTTTCTATCGATCAGTTGCCTTTTTTCAGCCGGGCTCCCAGACTATAAGCGACCTCTCACTGTTAGTGTGTCATTCACAGCCGATTTGACCTTTTTTTACGTACGAACGGGAGCTTACTCGGTTTGACGGATGGAGCCGAGCGTTTGCGGGGTCTCTCTCAAGCGGGTTTTTAGTTGAAGCCTTAATTAGAGCATTTGAGAGGGGCTCGATTCAGGGTCTTTCACACGCTACGCCCTCGGTCCTTGTCGCGTGGTCGCCCCGACCGAAACGAAATGGTAAAAGAAACGAGAGATAAAGAAATAACTCGCGCTACCTAATTTCCGACGATATTTGAACTGTTACGCAGACAACGGGAGGGTCCACTCGCAAATCTTCATACACAGCATTAATGCTGTTTTCATCTCCAAATTTTCCTACAAAATACCATTTTTTCATTTCCTAGTCCTGGATTTAACGCACTTACTTTCTCATAAAAGACTACTACCAGGAAGCAGCTACTCAACCAGGTCGAGACTGGTCAGGGAATAGGATGCATTGAATATCGCTGGAAACAAGATCAATCTTGGGGAATACAGGAACAGTTGATAATGAACGACCTGCTAGCACGTGGTGGGACATCAATGAATTTCATGTCAGAACCAATCTTGAGTATAGCAAAATGCACAGTAAAAACCGTTCTGTGGGAATCGATGATTCACGACGATATTCACAATGAATTTTCATGGTTATGGGATGTGGTGCAACCACCTTCATATGATACATCAGGGTGGAGCGTATATTGTTTTATTTAGTGGAAACGTTTCGTTCCTCTATGGGAACTTCTTCAGTCCTGTATTTAGCATAAAAAATGTTTTGTCAATATTAACTAAGTCTATTTTTATCATATTTATTTATTAATATGATTGTCAATGTTATTAAAATTAGTTTTTCTCACCTGTTATTAAGTAAGTGTAACCAATCATCAACATCATTACCATCCAGTTCACCACACATGGGTTATTGGTGTAATCTTATAATATAGGGAAAGAGTTAAGTTTATTGTTTAATATAGTTGTAATATTTATAATTTATATTTGTTAATTATGTAAAAATTAAATTGTTTAAATTGTTTACCTTAGCCAAACAGGTAATATAAGATCACCATTGAAAATCCAGAGTGGGAGACTTTTTTAAGAGTTTTTGTTAGATGTCTCGTGAGAAAATGAAGGGAAATATGTTAGATGTTATTGTGCCAAAAAATATATACCATAAAAATCACTTTTTTCGATGATAAAACAGAAATAATATTAGAGAAGTAAATTTTTTTATAAGATGACTCATGAGAAAATAATTGGGAAACAATTAAAAAATAGACTTGGTTAATTCTGACAAAACATTTTTTATGCTAAATACAGGACTGAAGAAGTTCCCATAGAGGAACGAAACGTTTCCACTAAATAAAACAATATACGCTCCACTCTGATGTATCACGGAAGTTTAGACAAAAATTGCGGGTCTTTAATCTGCCAATGAATTTCCGCGATATGGGCACGTAAGTCTCATATCTGCCTTGGGTGTCTTTCATCTGCCGACTGGTTTTCCTAATTAATTTGTAATTAATTATTCAAGTGCCCCATTGAAGCGCCTTCCACTAAAATGGGTTGAGGATGTTATAAGGATGATCCCTGATTTTTTGCAGAACCTAATTCGAACTTCCGGTTCTCTGAAATCTTGTGGTTCGAATTGGCCCTTTCTGGGGAAATGGCCCGTGTACTGCGTTTCAATGGAGCTGTGTGCTTGGTACCTCGTAGATGTTCCTATCTTCTAACTTGATTACCTCATGTTCTGTGTCCACACAGGTGATCCACCCTTCATCGACCACGTTGACATCTGGCGGCTTTGAAGAAGAACGAACGTGGACCGGCGGAGTCACCCGCTCGTGGAGTAGGCCGGGAGAGGTTGCCATGCTCAGTTTATTTGTAGCCAGTATTGCACTTGTCCCGGCCTATCCCGCGGGCGGTAGTTAACCGCTTCGTTGGACTACTGTCGCCGGAGTATCGCCCGAGATGATCGGTACCGACAGACTATTCTGCCAATTTCCGACCTTCATCCAGTCGTTATCGTTTGTACCTCCTGATAATTTGTACGTCATGACTTCCTATTCCATCCTGTTGAATTGTCATTGCCATAATTGCTGTTGGGAGGAGCAATGCTAATTATCAACTTAAGTAGTCCAAGTTTTTTTATTTCGATTCATGTCAACGTTCATTTATACTGGAAAATATTATTGCAAACTGAAGCGCGTTGAGTACAAAGGGCCTGAAGTCTCAATATTAATTTTTTTTTGTTTTAATTGGTTTTTATCTCTACAGACCAGCAGGTCGCAAAAGTGGTAACCGCGTCCAAATAGTCCGTCAAAAACCATGATTGCCTACCTCTTCCTTCCCGTGCTGTTTTCGGGGATTCGTCGAAATCCACCCAGGAGGCAACGGAAAACATATCGATATCCTCCCAATAAGAGTTAACGATATCCACCCAGAAGGCTCCATTTAGAAAATAAAAGAAATTCAATACTACATCCGTCCTATATTTTAACAAAAACAAATAAACAAACAGCAATAGCAGTATCTCTTGGTAAGCACTAAGAAATCATTGCTTGTCTTAGTTGCCTTGTTTATCCCACTACGACTTTAATAAGTACTTTCATCATGTAAGCTTAAGTTGGCCTTGACCCTTTAAGCTTTTTTGGATAAGTTACCAAGTTTGGAAGGTTCGTTCTTGCTAGTGTGAATTGGCATGCTGTTCAGCTTCATGAACTTCTCATCGCTGGATTTTGGAAGGGTGGGCAGCAACTTATGCCTTGCTCTATACAGGGTGGCTCTTAATGAACGAACCACCCTTTCTATTTCCGTTGATTGTGGAGAATCAACAGACTCAAAAAACTTGTCGAAATAACCTCTACTTATTTTTTTGCAAAGAATTTAACCATTGCATTTTTGCGCAAATGCGGGCTGCGCGCACCGACTTTGTTTTTTCAAATGGAACCTCCCAATTTTTATTGCAGAATCGGATTCTACATCCAATTTTATGAACATTTTACTTCGACGACTTTTTTTTACGCACCCAGGAGGGTCCAGAAGCGCCCAAAGTTTGCCTATGCTGAAACGTGGTGGTTTAAAAAAAAATGAAAAATCACCTTATCCTGGCTCTTGATAATTTTCGTTTTAGTTAGATGAGTTTTTAGGCAAGCGGTTCGGTTCCTGCTCCCAGAAGGATACTCGGAGAAAACAGGAGTGTTATGGTGCCAAATACGTTTGAAAAAGATTGATCCACAACTTGGATTTATCGCGGAATCGTCACGACAAGATAATTTAGATACTAACCCACCTGCCTAAAAACTCATCTTACTTAAACAAAAACGATCAAGGGCCAGGATAAGGTGATTTTTCATTTTTCAAACTAGCACGTTTCAGGCGTAGGCAACTTTGGGCGCTTCTGTACGCTCTTGGGTGCGTCCAAAAAAAAAGAGTCGTCGAAGTAAAATATTCATAAAATTGGACGTAGAATCCGATTCTGCAATAAAAATTGCGGGGTTCCATTTGAAAAAACAAAGTTGGTGCGCGCATTTGCGTTCATGCGCAAAAATGCAATGGTTAAATTCTTAGCAAAAAAATAAGGGGAGGTTATCCCGACAAGTTTTTTGATTTCCCCACAATCAACGGAAATAGAAAGAGTGGTTCGTTCATGCAATTTGCCTTAATCCTTTTAACTGCAGTAAATTGACGTTTGCATCCGGACGATCTCTTAACTTGAGGCCTTTTTTCGATACGGATGGGATAAAAAGATGAGCCTCCATGATTGACAGCGTGATACTGGCCACACGGGCATACCTGTACTGGGAGGATATCGATACACGCGTTGGGTGGATAACGATAAGCTTTGGACCCCGACATAGGTGGATATCGGCGGTCGCCCCAACTCTCCAAGAGCGTACACAGACCTTTCAACTTTCAATTTCTTTGAACTTGTCAGTTTCACAACAGTAACGAAAATTCGCTCAGGAATAATTCCGATTGTTGAAATAACTTTATTCGATTCTGGCACCTGGACCCTTTGTACCCAGTCCTTCGTAGATTGCACAAATCTTTCCTGCCGATCATTGGCATACCTCTATCCACCTCTTCCTCCTCTCATCCCGAAATTAAATTGTTAATTACAACTAGTTTTTTTTATATGTTGATTGTAGTCCTCTATGGCCAGTCTCGATTTTTTCATTATTGTTGTCCTTAAAATGTTCATGTAAATGTTATTATTGAAAACGAGTACCATGTCCTACTTGTTAGATCTCGTTAACCTCACAACTTTGGAGCGATATTCAACGCCAAATAATCCAAGTTATCAAATGTTCAACTTGGATGATTTTGCGTTGAATAATGATTTAATTTAATGATTGCTTCATAAATTTTTATGGGCCAGTTATCAAGGAGGAATGGAATTGCGTAAGTTCGCCATGCTCAATTTCAAAATTTTTTGAATTCTATAAAAACAATTACGGAATGGCGTGTTCCATTGCTAGGAATGATTTCTGATGGTCTTGCTTGAAAAAATCCGGTAGTCCATTTTGTGAAAAACGAGAAAATAAATTGGGTTTAATGTTATAAATTAGGAATTCATTTTATTGCTTTGAGCTGAAGATTTTACAGCCAGTGTGTCATTTTATTTTAGATGGTCAGTTCCATTTTGTTGCATTTGATTTTTAGCTAGTGATTATAGTTGTAACAATTTCTTTGTCAATTAATATAAATTATGATTTTTAGAATATTCTTGTGCTTTAGAACATAAATATAGAACACAATGTGTCTGTTGTCTATTGTAATGAATAAAAATAGTAATTTTTTAAAAATTCTCTTGCATATTGGAAAACGGTAACACAATGAAATGTTGAAGAGAAAGAATGGATGTTTAGAATAGATACTCTCTTTAGGCACTGAGGTACTTACCTGTTTCTTTGTATGGATACAGAATTATGTTGAACCATTAGTATTTAGCTTATTTGTAGCACCATGTTTTAGCTTTTGTAGTGGGATAACTAAATCTATGATACTTATATTTGGTGGTTATTCACAACGTATTAGGTGCAATTATGTAAGTTAATGGAATTCCTTCGTAATTGTAAATAGTAAACGAAACCCTAGCAGAATGTTGCATAAAGGTTTATTATTTTTGTAAAAGATAGCTCTTCTGTATAGATCACTAATGTAACAGAACATACACCTGAACTGTCACCTCTACCGATTATACCTTGTAATTGTATCCTAGATGGATTTGACCAAACTGAAACTTGGTCACTTCTTCACGACTGCTACATCTATATTGTGGATCCTCACGAGCTTCATGAGTCGCCGAAGTGACCGTTAGCAGGCTGTGACTAGGGCAACTTTTGTTTATTCGAATCAAATTGCACTAGTCCCGGCCTGCAGCTGGGTCACTCTTCCATCGACTGCTCAAACTACTTCCATGGGACGTCAGAATCGAGAGAACACAGGCTACGTTCATATGAGTAAGAACAAAGTAGTTGAGAATTAATTGGTTTAATTGGTTTTTACAAGGGTTCCGAACCAGTTCGGGATAGAACCAGAACCTACAGGGGAAGGGATAGAACCACCGAGAACTTTCGGTATTCGTTCTGCTTGTCCGAACGCTTTCCGAACTAGTTTGGAACCAAAAACCTGAACGTCCCGTTCCCGCATGGTTCCGTCGGACATCGAGACCGAAAAAAGAGGCAACGGCCACAATAACACATAATAATATTCCTACAAAAATCAAAACAGCTTGACTACCTATTTTTTTAATTTTCTGACTTTTTCTGTCTGTGACTGTATTTTTGATCGTGACCTCTGCTTCTCTAACTTTATTTCTGTTCATCATTGGAAGGTAAGTTGGGAAGAATTAATCGCTTATCTATTATTGAGTACATACCTACTTAAGCACAAACTGTTTGTCTTTAGTTTCCTCCGTTTCAATTAAAGCTTTTTATTCAGTTCTGCCCTACAATTTCAGCATGAACATGTTTTAGCCATGACCGAAAAACGCAATGGACTCACTCGTTTTCGTAAGAAGTGTGAAATTTTCTCGATTGTTTCGACCAACTAAACTATTGTCGGAAATTATTCCCCGAAACTCATTTGGTTCTTCTGTAAGTGCTCATTCTACGCAAAAATATATTTCCTTCACAGCATAACGGTATAGGTAGGCCTTATTTGGGCGGAAATAGATTATAACTGTTGATAACGCGATAAATCTACTGCGCATGTCCCGGACTAAAAGTTCTGGCAAAAATCTTCGAACCGCTTGAACTAGTTCTAAGCGGTTCTGGACTCCTTGACCAAACAGCGAACCAAGAGGTTCGAGATTTTTCAGAACTAGTTCTGGCGTGTCGAAACAGCCAAAAAGGGGCGTATTTGGTTCTGAACCTCTTGTCAAAACCAACCTTATCTTATTTGTTTTGAATCTTTGAGGTGTATACTAGTGATGTCCGAACAAATCCGAATTACGTATAAGTCCGGTGAAGTCGGTTCTTGAACCTCTCAAGGACATTTGCTGCCAGGGACTGGATCGAATCGAACGAGCTCATAAACCCCAATTCAGCAACAAGACGTTCAAGACCCACGAAACTTGGCTTCGAATTACTTCGTCATCAACTATCTTAAGGAGACGTTTCTCTGAAATGTTTAGGGAAACATTACAAATAACACAATAACATTGTTGAAAACAATGTTATCTAACAAAAAGATTTTTCAGAAGTAGACAATTTCACACCAACATTGTTGTTCTCAACAATGTTATCAACATTTTTGTTGCAAGTGGAATTGTTGATAACATTTTTGGGCGCTAGAAAAATGTTGAAAACAATGTTATCCACAAATGTTGTTAAGAAACATTGTTGACAACATTTTGGGTTGAACAGCAACAAAGGTTATTTTTTCCCAACAATGTTGTCAACACTGTTTGCCAACACTGAGTTTTGTTATCGACCCTGAGCGACAACAAATCGAGATTTAGTTTGTTTCACAGGACGAAGAAGGACATATTGTTGATGCGTTTGATCATGAATTGAAAATCTCATGACGACGAACAAGATGAAGCTGATTTCAAAATTTCAGGACAATGTCCTCCACTGACTTCGAATGTACTTCTGAATTGTTTTCCCAGTATCAAGATCAAGCAAAATCAACAATATGTCCTTCGTGTCCTGAAAGAGATTGGGCGGAATTTAAATCGTGATTGGGTCGATAACAAAAAAAATGTTGGCAACAGTGTTGACTACATTGTTGTCGGGCAAAATAACTTTGTTGCTGAATTTGTCAAAAGTGTTTCATTTCGGGTCAAGGAGGAAGATTGAATCCTTTCAAACTTTTTCAGTGCTTTATCTTGTTATCAGGGTTTAATGAGATGTTGATTACATTGTTGAGAACCCTCGAGAACGTCCCGGAATCAGTTTGACAAGTGGTCCTCTCCTCGGACGGGATCGATTTTTTGACTTGTCAGCATTATTATTTTAATCGAAACTTACTTCGAAAAATGTTAATAACATTGTTGAAAACATACCCATACTCTCTTGTGTCGTCTAGCTGACGAGCACAAAATTACAGTCACGCGGCAGCAGTTGCTAAATCACCCATAGCCGATAAAAAACTGGGGAACACCTAGGTACTTGTTCACACCCAAAAGTTTCATTTGAATGTTATTAACAACATTGTGGATAACATTGTTAAAAAACTAGACCCAAAAAAGCAGACGGAATAATTGTTTGCAACAAAAAAGTTGACAACATTGTTGGCGACAATGTTGGTAACAAATTGTCTACATCAAATCTCTTTTTGTTACCAACATTTTTGTTACCAACAATGTTATGTTATCAACAATGTTTTCCTAAACATTTGGTCTGTAACCACCTTGAGAGCTGAGCGACTCTCTTCAAGTACTGCAGGTGGGCCTCGAGGGTAAAAGCAGAAATGGTATCCAAACCCGTCTCCAAATGTAGTATATAATTTGGCGCAAATTTCGGTAAATGACATCCCTAGTGTATACATATATTATTGTTTAGAACCACTTGAATGTAAACAACCATTTATACGTAAGTATCACCGCTAGAAACCTATCCCTGGAAATTATTCATTTGACGTTCGTATCAACGTATCTTCAATATGCAATGAGAATTTTACTCTCATCATGCTATTCTTTTATTTTTTAATCACAGAAGATTCATAGGCAACCACCAGTCCAGTGGAGGTTTTAGAAGACCGCATGTTTCTCCGAAACATGGATTTGTAATTGGATATTAATAAAAGTAAAACTCCTAGTCAAAATGCCAAAATTTTGGTTTATTATTCAATAATAAACCATTGTAATCGCTGTTGAAAAAAAAATTTAACCCCCCCCCTGAAAATTTCATGGTTTACGTTTCAAAGGGTGTAAAATCGAAATCTGCAATAAAAATTGTTCCGTCCGTCCGCCGTACGCACGACTTCTCCCCAACGGCTGTAGCAAAAAATCTGAGATTTTCAGGAAAAATCAATATTGGACAACGCCCCAATTCTTTTGCCAGCACTCTCACTTAATTTAAAGTGCCCTTTAAGGGTTGTCAAAGTTTTGTAAAATCCCTAAAAACCTCAAAAAAAGTCAAGGCGGCCTAAATTTGGGCTCTTTCAGGAGATATGCATAGAGCACGTAAATCGGTTCTCAAAAAAACAAATTTTGGATTGATGAGTTGATCATATTTGTGTGTCTCCTGAAATTCAATAATTGCTCTATCACCTGTGAAACACGCACACTAAATAGCTTAGTAGAAATTCAAATCATGAATGCAAGCCAAATGAATTGAATTGAATAATAAACCCCAGTGAAAGAATTTGCAGCGTTTTTTGTTCATATAATTGTTGAGTTTTTTCACCCAAAGTAGAATTTAGCTGCATCTCAATCTGGTCGTTAGTGGCTTATTTTCAAGTGAGACACAGATACGCATACGATTTTTAACCACAACTAGTGTACTAAACTAAGATCAGACTTCCAGAGACACCTAGAAGAAAACTTTGGCTAGGTGGATGAATGTAAATGAGTGTACCATGATTCGAAATACCACAGTTAGTTCTTGCAGCTCTCAGTTACATTAGCAAGTACTGGAAAATATAAGGCCACGTAGAACATTAATCCACGTCCACGCAATACACTGAGGTATATGTGCATCTGTCTAATGGTGGCCAAAAACCGGCCAGTCCGTGGATCAGGTGGATTTAAACAAACTCCAAAGGCTTGCATGCCTTAGCATTACAGGGGCAATTTTCTTATTAAGTTTTCCTTAATCTAGTTTCTATTCATGTTTGTTCTGAATTTGAATTTAAAATGTTGTTGCAAGTTTTTGTTTCACTAGACTAACCTTTTTAGCAATAATTCCAAAATTAACATTGAAGAACTCAGTTTCCATTATCCATCCTGTCGTTCCATCATCTCCCCGGAAGTAACAATATCAGCTACCCTGCTGCTAAGCTTTGGAGTGTGCGTGTTTCACAGGTGATAGAGCGATTATTGAATTTCAGGAGATATGCATAGAGAACGTAAATCGGTTCTCAACCAAAATACCTATTTGGATTGATCAGTTGATCATATTTGTGTGCCTCCTGAAATTCAATAATCGCTTTACCACCTGTGAAACACGCACACTCCAAAGCTTAGCAGCAGGGTAGCTGATATTGTTACTTCCGGGGAGATGATGAAACGACAGGATGGATAATGGAAACTGAGTTCTTTAATGTTAATTTTGGAATTATTGCTAAAAAGGTTAGTCTAGTGAAACAAAAACTTGCAACAACATTTTAAATTCGTCGACACTGCCTACCTTTCCCCCGAGAACCTGTGGGCCCCGCACGAAACCCTTGCGCTACGGGCTTGTTTTACTTAGTTTATTTATAAAATTTAATAATAAACCCCATTGAAAGAATTTGCATCATATGATCATACCATACATCGGGAATGGTTTGAGGTACAGACCTGGGGAGGGGCTCATTCGATTCCTCATGGAAAGTTCTTCAAAAAAAGTCCATATTCAGGCCGCCTTGGTTTTTTTTTTTTTTTGTTGAGGTTTTTAGGGATTTTACAAAACTTTGACAACACTTAAGTGGCACTTTGAATTAAGTGAGAGAGCTGGCTAAAGAATTGGGGCGTTGTCGGACCAATATGGATTTTTCCTGAAAATTTCAGATTGTTTGCTCCAGCCATTTGGGAAAAATCGTAGGTACAGCGGACGGACGGAAAATTGTTTATTGCAGATTTAGATTCTACACCATTTGAAACGTAAACCATGAAATTTTCAGGGGGGGGTCAGAATTTTTCTTTTCAAGAGCGATTACAGTGGTTTATTATTGAATAATAAACCGAAATCATAAAAGCTATAAGGATGGGAAAATAGTGCAGTTCTCTACCACACTAATCTACTACTTTCCTAGTTGAACAGTTGTAAATATAAAACGGCGGAAAATTGAAGTTAATACTTTTTCTTCCTCTGACCGCAAATTTGGCCAAAATGACCCTCATATGGGTGAAAATGACCCATACCGCGGCATTTCCATCACGTGAATCGTTGTAACAAGCTCATATTTTACATCTTCCGAGATTATCTGCAACATTTCAAAAGTTTAAGTCAACTGTTTATGAAGTATGGGCAGAATTTTACCCCACGATATATAGCTTTTCCAAGTCAGATTCAGAAATTTCCAAACCAATTTCAGAAATTTCCAAATCAGTTTCAGAATTTTCCATTTCAATTTCAGAATTTTGGTTTATTATTCAATAATAAACCATTGTAATCGCTCTGGAAAAAAAAATTCTAACCCCCCTGACAATTTTATGGTTTACGTTTCGAAGGGTGTAGAATCCGAATCTGCAATAAAAAATTTTCCGTCCGTCCGCCGTACGCCATACGCCGTACGCACGATTTCTCCCAAACGGCTGGAGCAAAAAATCTGAAATTTTCAGGAAAAATCCATCTTTGTCCGACGACGACCCAATTCTTGAGCCAGCTCTCACTCGATTTAAAGTGCCCTTTAAGGGCTGTCAAAGTTTTGTAAAATCCCTAGAAACCTCAAAACAAGTCCAAGCGGCATGAATGTAAACTTATTTTAAGAACATACCGTCAGGAATCGAATGAGCCCCTCCCCAGGTCCGTAGGTCAAACCATTCCCGATGTATGGCCCGATTTATGGTGCCAACAGTTGCGTTTTTTGGTTTATTATTGTTTGTTTGTAACCTAGTGATGTCCGGCCGATAGCGTCAAGTTGTAGTGAATGTGGATACTGGAGTGATATCCGATGTGAATACTTGTGTAGTTAGTAGCCGATACACGGGTTGAAGCATTCTGATATGCATGAAACGCTGATAATACCTATATAGGTAAATATTATTCAATATTATTACTGGGGTAAATAATAATGCTTTCACTGGGGTTTATTATTCAATTGGCTTGCGTTCATGATTTGAATCTTACCAAGCTTCGGAGTGTGCGTGTTTTACAGGTGATAGAGCGATTATTGAATTTCAGGAGATATGCATAAACCACGTAAATCGGTTCTCATCCAAAACACCTATTTTGATTGATCAGTTGATGATATTTGTGTGCCTCCTCTACATCTGTCTACCTTTGGTTACATCGTTTAAATTTGGATTTGGGGAAGTTTTAACGTAATACGAGTGCTAAAGGACTTGATAAATTATAGATGTTTTTATTGTGGGGGGTTATTGAGGTTCAATAAAAAAAACGCTGCAAATTCTTTCACTGGGGTTCTATTATTCAATTGGCTTGCGTTCATGATTTCTACTAAGCTTTGGAGTGTGCGTGTTTCACAGGATAGGGCGATTATCGAATTTCTGGAGGCACACAAATATGATCAACTGATCAATCCAAATAGGTATTTTGGTCGAGAACAGATTAACGTGCTCCATGCATATCTCCTGAAATTCAATAATCGCCCTATCCTGTGAAACACGCACACTCCAAAGCTTAGTAGAAATTCAAATCATGAACGCAAGCCAATTGAATAATAAACCCCAGTGAAAGAATTTGCAGCGTTTTTCATTTCAATTTCATTTCAATTTCAGAAACCGCTCCCACCCGGATATTGATCACATTCTGAAATTGAAATGGAAAACTCTGAAATTGAAATGGAAAAATCTGAAATTGAAGTGGAAAATTATGAAATTGGTTTGGAAATTTCCGACTCTGACTTGGAAAAGCTATAGTTCCCGTTGATGGCGGTAGCGGTAACAGTCCAGGGTTAACTCTACCAAACGAAACTCTAGTTCGGCAGATTCCAAACTCGCAGAAGGTTATTGCCGACGATTTTTTTTCTCCCCAGCTTTCTTCCCAATTTTTTCTCCTCCTCCGCTACCTGAGCGAGGACCTTCTGTTACCTCGGCCTTCTCGCCCCACCAACGACTTCGAGGGGGACCGCAGTTTTTGCGACGCCCTTGAGATCCCTCGAAACACTCAACACGTGGTCCCTTCGGGAGCCGAAAACGTTTGCCGAGTTCAGTTCATCGCCAACAAACCCCATGGAAGAGCGTTCGCAAGAGTTTTAACCCTACATCACCTTACTGGATCCGATTAGGAGTGTCCGAACCTCCAAAGGATCGATATAATATCAAATCGACGCATCCAAGTGTTAATTAACAAAAGAACCTTTTTAAGTCTTTAAGCTTTCCCCGCCAACAGTGGTTAAATTACACCTGAGTTATGCTTGCGTGGGGGATGATGTTGGGTGTGAATGTGCCCCGCTGCCATTTAGTGATGAATTTAAATATCTGGGTGTACTAATTGACAATCATCTGAGCTATAAGAGGCATATATGTGAACTTATTAAGAGATTACGCAAATTATTTTATGTTTTTAAAGAAGCTCGTAATTTTCTCACGAAAAAAAAAATTAAAAATTATTATGGGCTAGCCTTTTCGATTATCAAATATGGTATAATTCTGTGGGGATCTGCACCCAAATCTTATATAAATAAGGTCCAGGTAGTTCAAAATAAGCTGCTCAGGATTCTTCTTGGTAAAAACCCAAGATATTCTTCTTCCCTTCTGTATAAATGTTTTGAAGTTAAAAAAATCAATCAAATTTTTCAATTTCAATCCTGTGTTCATGTTTTTAATAATGGCATTGATCCAGTTCATCGTTCTGCTCTGTCCCTCTCTCGGAATTATAATAACTCTGGGATCATTTCACCTACTGTGCACACTGAGTTTTATAGGAGAAACGCCTACGTAACAGCACTTAGATTTTTGTATCAAAATGAAATTAATATTTTCTCGCTCTCTAGCCTCATACAGTTTAAGAAATCGTTGAATAGGTGTTTATAATTAGGAACGTCAAGTTGTGTTCTCTGTTAAATTTTTGTTCTTGTCACATTCCAGTGTATGTTTAATTTTTTGCTCATTTTTAAAATTTTAAAAAATTCTTTTCTATATTTTTAGTTTACTTATTTTTTCTTCATTATCTCCGACTGCGAGCCTGCCTTTTACATTTCCTTTCAGCTATTTTTGTAACTCGGTTTGTGATTTTGAACACCCCCTAGGAGCACAAGTTTTTAAAACTTATTCCTTGGGGGGCAACTTGTATCCATAGAAGATTTTAATAATTATCTAGTAATATTTCATTTGGTTGCCAAATAAAGGATTTGATTTGATTTGAAGAAAGCTTCAATTTAAATGCCCTAAAAAGAAGGAAATCAATTTTTACGTACAATTCTTAACTGTCTACTTAAAGCCTATATACACAATTCATAAAATCATAAAAGCTTATCGCGAGATTTTGGCTTGTATACATTAACTAGTTCCTAGGTACCTATTTCATTGACCAACTTATTCCGATAAGCTCATTTTTTATCTCAGTTTAATTAGTTAAATACTTACAGATACCAATCTAGTACCTACTTACGCAAACGTCGCGACAAGCGTTTATGAATTGTGTATACAGGGTGTTACATTTCGTGACGGTCACAGGCCAGGAGAAGATTCTACGGAAAATTTCCGATCGAAAATGCCTCATAGCAATTTTCGTTTACACCCTTGGAAATGCGTTTTTTTTTTTCAATTTTAAGATTTTTCTCGTTTTTCGACCTTACCGCATTAAAACGGCCATATCTCCCACATTTTGCGTGCGATTTCAAATCTGAACCCACTATTGGAAAGAGCGTTGAATTTCCTATCGCCCTAATAGGGAACCAACTTTATTGAGCCGGCGTAAGGGGTGAAAAGTCAGCTTGAAAATTACACATTGTCCAATCGTGGAGATCGACTTTCTTCCAATGCTTATGAGTCCCTGTAATAAGGCATGTGAATTTTAGCCTGTAGCGCTAAAAGATGCGCCAAAATCTAGGGTTTCCAGCGATTTAACCAGATTTGAAATTCCGTGTAGTTTTCTGGGAGAAAATTGCTTTTCAAGTAAGAAAAACGTGGTTTTTCACTGGATACAGCGTTTCAAAGAGTGTAGAATCCAAATCTGCAATAAAAAATTTTCCGCCCTGCACGTTTTCTCCCAAACGGCTGGAGCAAAAAATCTGAAATTTTCAGGAAAAATCAATATTGGTCCGACAACGCACGAATTCTTTAGCAAGCTCTCTCACTCAATTCAAAGTGCCCTTCAAGGGTTGTCAAAGTTTTGTAAAATCCCTGAAAACCTCCAAAAAACCAAGGCGGCCTAAATGTGGAATTTTTTTGAAGAACTTTCCATGAGGAACAGAATGAGCCCCTCCCCAGGTCCGTAGCTCAAACCATTCCCGATGTGTGGCATGATTTTATGCTACCAACATTTGCATCCACATTCACTACATCACTAGGTTACTGCGATCAAAACAAAAAAAACAGCGTTTTTTTTTATCGCAGTAACGTAGTGAATGTGGATGGTGACATGTTTAGGAATAAAACAAGAAGACACGCAATTTGGGGACCCCTGGTTTAGACCATGAAGTCGTCATTTCGCGGACACTGCCGTCAGGAGCTTAACACAATTCGGAATTCGAAATTGGCACTTGCGGTTTATGACGTTCTAAGTTGCAGCGGCGACCATGCCTACTTGAAAATTTCTAAAATCCATAAGCTACCCTATGAGTAGTCCGTAGGTTCGTCGTTCTCTACTGTCAAAATGGCTGTCAACAGTCAAGGAAACGCGCTAAAATTGTACTAGTTATTGTTAAAAATCGGACATCCCGACTCCTGAAGTCCCTAGGTTCAATACTATCGTACATGGTGGCGATCCTCTTTACCTATCCGAAGCTTTTGTCCAAGCGCCGAATATCCAGACGTCGGTTATCTTCAACGCCCTCCAGTTATCTGTATGAGATTTATTGTCATTAAAACAGTATAAAAACTAGTATTTCTGGTTTCTGAAATGTATTTTACCACAACTTGTACACCCTATTCCCTTGCTCTGTTTCTTGTGACTGAAGTGAAATATCGAAAACTGTAAACCCGAGCTGGCGCCAATACTAACGAGGTGATTCCTACCGGGCCAACTGTCTCTGTTGGTATTGATGGCACCGGTTTTTCTCTGGTGGATAGCGTTTTAATTGAAGGAAGTCGCGTTTCTTTGTGTTGTACGCGCGGAGCCGGCGGACAGATGCTCTGGGCAAAACATATGCCAGGGAAGGCTCAAGGTGAAGGCAGGTGGGCTCGGCCCAATAGTCTTTTCCTTTGGTCAAAACCAGCTCATCCCGGGGTTTGTTTAACTCTACGGTCGATATGTGTCGGAAGCCTACACGTTGACGCATGACTTTAGAAACATCAAGGAAAGCGCATCCACGTTTGGAAAAGTCGGGGTTTTGGTTTACTATTTTCAATAACGAACAGTTGTAATCGAGCAAGAAAAAATGTAACCCCTCCCCTCTCCTCCAAATTTGTTATTTTACGTGTCAAGATGTGGAAAATCCGACCATTTGCCAACCGCCGTTCGCCAACCACAGCTTTTCTCCCAAACTATTGTCTCCAAAGTTAATTAAATAACGGTCAAAAATCACGTTTGGCGTATAGTTGGGATTGAATTTCAGCAGCGCTCTCAATCAAACCTAAACGGTCAAACCAAGATATTAAAAAATCAGAACATCGAAAACTTTCGAAATGGCACTAATGGTTTAATGTCTCTTCAATGAATCGAATGGTCCGATCCAGACCGCCGTACGTTCATCCGTTCTCTCTCGTTGAAGGTCAGAACTTTAACCAAAAGAAAGAAGGTCAACACGAGTGCGAATGTTAACGTGGTTGGACATGGTACAAATCGCCTTGTATCATGGGAAGATCGCTTCACCAATTATTCGCAGGGGAGTTCTGTTTCAACACTTTTGCTTATGTAATTACTCATATAATTGAGGGGTTTCTTCCAAGAACGAAATAAGTCCAAAAATCCCTAACTGGGTAAATTGAACATTTGTAAATGCCAAATCCGCAAAATAAGCAGCCTTTCTGCTAAAATGTGAATTTGTTGGGTTCTTGCAGAATTTCAGCTGTTTAGTCGAATTGTTTGGTTCAACAATATATTTTTGTATTTATGTGTGTTATATTGATTGCTGGTCAAAACGCATGATAGTTTTGAAAGGAGAACCTAATCTATTATTTGGATCTATTATAAAAATTAACATAATGCACAGCAAACCAACGTGACAATAAAACTGCGAACTGAGACGCAGTAGCTTCTCGCATGGGTTCTCTAGCAGCTGATTAAATGGACTGTTTGGTTATTGTCCGAAACACCTAACACTTATTTTCTTCTACGCAGCAGACCAATGTTTGAAGAATTTCAGCAAGTGAATATACAGGGTTCTTACATAAACACTCTTTCCCCTACATTGCTTGTATGTTGAGGAATAAAATGGCACCTCTATCGGCTTTTTCAATTTTTGGACTTATTTGGTTATTGGAAGAAACCTCTCAATTGTGAAGAGTGAAGTGGTCCTTTTTATTTAATATATCTAGTACATTTCAGTTCTTCTGTTCGAGGATATCTTAATCATTACTATATTATCAGGTCCATATGCAGGTAAATCACCATACTTTCAGAACCCCCCCCCCCCCCCCATTGTAGTGTAAGGTTGTGCATACGAAAAACTGTAATGGCTGTTTTCCATCCTAATCAACCTAGAAAGCCGAAATTTAATGGTAGCTTCTGAGAAGCGTCTGGAATTGGATGAGGGCGCTCCTGATCAGCTGAGGATTTTCCTGTCTTAATCAACCCAGAAAGCTAACATTTGAAGCTTTCCAACGTAATATGTCAAATCAAATAGAATGACTTGTGGTCTCGCGTTCAGAACTTGAAATTTTCATGTCTGTTGATGTTTCGTATTGTCAGCACCCACCCCCCTCGGGCCGCCAACCTGACTTTCCCTACGGCGCGAGGAGGGTCCCGGGGGGACAGCGACTTCCCCCGGGCGGTAACTTACCCGAGGTCCTGCATTCGCCGCGCCCCTAAGACCGTGCTCTAAGCACTTACTCCGGCACTTAGATACTCTCTAAGATACTTAGGCGCTCTCCTCTTGTGTCCTGTACCTGCGGATCGGGTGGCGAGCTCTTGAAGTTCCTGGAGGCAGCACCTAAAACGGGAGAAGCACAGGCCCGGGGGCGGAGCCGCTGAACGCTCCCTATCTTACCCATATACCCTGAACTAGGTGTAAATAGATCAATGGGGGTGACGTGGGTTAGGAAAATCCGCAGACACATTCCGTGGTAACACCGAGTAATCTACGAAAACCCTTCCTTTCAAAATCAGGTTACGCGTGTCTCCGTCAGTGCTCCGTCCGCCCAACAACCCGGCTTTTACGAACTGGTAAGTTTTTCCAGACTTTTCTTATGCAATTCTCTTCAATATCTCTTTGCCGGATTCCTGTACGACCACTCCTTAATTATTTATTGCGATGTTTCTTATTGCCTCCAGATGGTGAACAGCTGGGGCAATTGTAGACATTTTGTCTCTTATTACCGCAAAGGAATTCTATATTTTTTCTAAAGCTTGGTTGGGATTCTAAAGAGGACAACGTTTCATAATGTTTTTATTTTTCTCTATTTGGCAATGTCAAGTTTTTTCAAGATTTTCAATGTTCAAAAGAGAATCAGACCTTCCTATGTCAATAATTCTCGGTCAAAAAATTAGGTTTATAATGTTTATGAGGTTCGAATTCTATTTTCAAAGACTGATCAGTAACATTATTTTTCTTACATTTATTTTGGAAGACTGATCTAGAGCTGTGACGTACTTTACGATGATAATATTATGTGATATGGCTTGTCCAAAGCAGTGACAAGTAGGAAGAAAAAACGGTGCTTTGTTCAACCTAATTTGTTTCTTTGGAGTGCCCTTCAATTTTGAACGCTTTTTGAAAGTAAATTTTGTTTGTGCAGCAATGGGCTGTTCCCAGGACCTCAGAAATGAAATTTTTGAATGGCAGTTTTGGTGAAAATTTTGGAAAATTTGAAACTTTTTTTGGTGTTAACCTGGAAGCCTGAAACTTTTAGGGTATTAAGAGGCAGGTTGCCACTTGTTTCTTATTACGTTAGAACGTCTCTAGAAGTGTTTCTGACTTGCCCATTGAAGATTTTTACATCTGTCTCTTATTGACAATAGGTGGGCAATAAGAGACAAAGGTCCCCCCGAGAAAATTCGACTTATTTGATACAAGTCAATACGACGATACAACTTTGGCACAAAGATATTGGCACTTAGTGAGGAAATAACTGGGGGTTAATTTACCCCTAACAAAGGCCCAATCGGTTTTGGTGAGCTTGTTACTGGTAATTCAAGCGAACCTTTCGCACTAATACCATTATCTTCTAGTAATAGACCTCTCAACTCGACTGATAGAATTGTGGAGTCATCAATCATTGCTGAAACGCCAGTGTCTACTCAAGCTGTTGAGAGCCATTCCAGCCCAGAAACCTCATCGGCTTCTGATAGTACAGAATTTGCGTTGGTAAATGGCACACCCAGTTACGGAATCGCTTCTACTTCAAAAGCTGACCAGTTTGAATCGAATGGTGGCAGCAATAGCTCTTTTGCAGAGAATGTGGAAGAAGACGAATTTAATCTCCCAGCCAAGACCGAGTCTCAGGAATCTATAGTGACTGCGGTAAATTCAACATTTGAACCACAATTCGACATATCAAAACAAAGTATGGACTTGGAAAGGATCCACACAACTGAGTCAATCGTGTTCCCCTTATTTAAGAAGAGTGATATGAATAGTGTTACTAATTATTGTGGGCTGTCTTTCATCAACTGTGACGCCAAAATTTACTGTTCAATGCTTCTTGCTCAACTTGAGGCGTATTTTGACTCTGAGAGAACCAATTTGGCTTTTGGAAAGGGTATAGCACATCAGATGCAGTTTTTACTCTGACTAGCCTAGCTAGCCTTTGTCTCAACTGTGGCACTCGGCACAAGCTGTATGCTTCTTTTCGTGACTTCAAGGAGGCATTTGATGGAGTCCGACACAATTTGCTCTTTCAGAAGCTCAGGGCAGCAGGAACCGAACAGCGTTTCATTGCAGTGGTTAAAACCATGTATTCAAATGGAAAATGGGCTGTGTGGGGAAGGAATGGTATCTCTGAGCCCTTTTCTGTCAAGTGTGGAGTTCAACAGGGTTGCATACTAAGCCCGCAACATTTTGCGCTGCACATCAACAACCTGGTTGAAGCAACCTCGTGTGCAGTTTGAGTTGGAGGAACCAAGATTGGTCTGCTCATGTACGCGGATGATATTGTAATCCTTGCAAATCCATAAACGCGGTTGGGTTGCCTTGTCCACTCTAGATGCCATAAAAACTGTCGCCTTTATATTTGGTGCGATAGATCAATTAGAAAGGAAATTCGCCACAAGAGCTTTCAGTTGATCGGTGATCTTCACATCTTTAAATAGGTTTCTACATGTTTAAAACGCAGATGGTTCACTTCATCTTAAATTTAACACCATGAACACCAACCTTTACTCGTTCCTTCATACTGTGAGCATCGCCCGCCGACAACGGGACAAATTGACGTGGGACCATCGATTGGAGATGTTAATTATGATTTTAATGTTCTATCTTTTTTAATGGTTTATCTGATAAAGGGGGGCTCGTCCCACATTTTCGCCCCCTTCCTTTTGTATTACGGTTTTGGAGTTGGTTGGTCGTGTTAGGTGCTGGGTAACCCTTATTTTATTGTAAGCCGAGTTCTTGGAATCTGGGAGGCTCCGGGTTTTCTGTTTATTTGGTCAATGGTCCTGGTAGGGGTTATAATTGGACAACACTCGGTAACAAGGAGGGGAACCGAGGAGGCGTCAGCCGAGACGTTGAGGAGGATCGCTCTCTGCTCTTCTTGACTCCAGCCGATCAACAGGACCCCCGAGGAGACCAGGGGCCGAGGGTGGCCGACCGCCACGTCGCCAACTCTCCGCCATGGACCCACTGCCTGCATACCCCATACATCAAGGTATTGTGTTGCCCCTCTCCTACTTAATACCAGAAGAGTTTCTTTTTTTGTTAGAGTCCCGCATTTATAGCCCCCAGATCCTAGGAATGAGGCTATAAGGGCCCAGCATCGGTGCCAACTTCATAGGGCCAGTGTTACAAAATTTCCCCTAATATAACGGTTCAAATGGACTAACGTTATTCTGAGTTCTACCGAAGCCCCTCGTTCCTAATCCTTGCACACCCCCTACTAAAATTTTACATCAGACCCCTGGTGACCTCTGTAGGCACTTTTTGGACGAATACAGCTTCGCGGGATATTTTAAAATCCTCATGTCTCTTATTGACCTAGTCTCTGATTACCCCACCTTCCCCTGCTAGGTTCACTGGTATTTACGTCCTATCTAGTGGTGTAATACATTTTTGAATGTCGTTACGTTAAACACTTTTTCAATCAACTTTACCCCACAACAATTTTTTGGACCCCCCTAAAATCTGACGCAACGATTCAATACACCTTTACATGGAAAATCAGAATCCACAAAAAAATTTCATGAAAAGTGGAAATGTTGAGTTTTGCCAAAACACTCCTCATAAGTGATTCCGGTTCCATACTGACTTTTGCAAGAACCATGGAAGAAGAGAGGCTTCCATGGCATGAGCCATCCTTTTAAACACAACCAACAACAACAACAAAACAAAAGTGAAATCCACGTCCACAACAATGTACTTTTTATTTACTCTGTAACCCATATTGGGATAATTGAATAATCTAATATTGAAGTTAATTATTACTTGAAATTGGAAGCATAAAATTGCTCTTTAAATCATGTATTCACGTGACAATCTTGAGGGAGTGGAATTTATTTTGTAAGTTGTTAAATTTCAAGTCATGTCTTTCAGATGTCGGTGCCTGTGCTTTTTTCTTCTGTGTTTGGGTATACTTCATGGAAATGTTTTCGGAAGGAGAAAATATTCAAGGCAGGACCTTATGAAGTTGAGGTGAGTTGAAATGACTGTAGGGCAGCTCATATTTCATACTTATATTCGTATTTTTACGTCTTCTTTGTAGCTAAGTACTGTTGCTGACAATTGGTCTTTTCGATGATTGATATGGTCACAATTTGGAATAGATATTTCTCGATCGAAAATAACACGACACGAGATGTGGCTGAAGTAGAGAAATTTGTTTATTTCGCGTGAAAAATCACCATTTATGACGACATTTGACTCACAGATTAAGATGATTTTTCACTTGATCACTGAGGAAGGTTTCAATCTCCTATTTGTACTTTTTCAACCGCACCTTGTAAATTAATCCCCGTTACAATCGAAAAACAGGCGCCTAGATTTAAAAAAAAAAAACGGTCGCGAAATAAACAAATTTCGGTCATTTTTCGAAAAAAAATTCAGTCAAATCCAAAAACGGATATCATCACGTGAATCAGCGTTAATCAACAATGAAAATTCATGTGCCACACTTTACAGTTCACCATCATCCACTATTTGACAAATTCGGGGTTGCGCAACTTTGCGTGCTCGCTGAACCGGTTTCGCGCAATAAAAAAATCAGTTGAGGGGTCCAATTTTAAAATAAGAAGGTTAGTGTCAATTGCGCAGTTGCTCTGAGTGCGCAAATATGATATTTGAGATCCTTAGGATAAAATATGAAGATTCAAAGAAAAATGTTTTTGTTTATTCCCATTTTGACAATTTTAGTAGGGGGGGATCGTGGGATACCCTGTATATCGATACCACTGCCATGTATTATGGAATGATCTTCACGATCGTTATAGCGATAAAAGTATTTTTAATACGCAGAGACACAAGTGTTAACTCATTCTGATCTATTTGTCCTACTGATCTGCACTTTACTAAAAGGATTGTTATAGGATATTTTTTTGTTTAATCTTCTACCCGTGATGTAATTATAGTCACATAATCGAGTGATTAGGCCGGGTGCCTTTTATCCTTAGTATGCTGTCAAGGCGATCCATTGCGGGATTTGGAGCCAGGGAACCTGAGTACTCATAAGCCATGCCTAATCCCTGCTCTGGGTGGAAGTCGAGAATAGGTTACCCATCCTGATAAGACCGTCGCCATATTGAAAAACCTGATGTCTCCTATTGATATAGGTCCACGCTTTAGATGTGTGTTCAGTCTAGTTCGCTGGTCTGGATGCTCGCCTCGCTCGCATCTCAAAAACGTAAAAATATCCTACATCAATCCTTCTAGTAAAGGATCAGTTGGACAAATAGATCAGAATGTGTTACCACTTGTGTCTCTGCGTGATTGAAAATACTTCTTATCGTTATAACGGGAGGAAAACATTCCATAATACACCCAGTGGTATCGATATATCATCATTTATATAGCGACGAAAGTACCCATTGATACATGTTCAAAAGAGCCTGATAAGATATTGAAAAACCTATTCTCTACTTCAGCCACATCCCGTGTCCTGTTATTTTCGATCGAAAAATTTCTAGGCTGAAGTCTGGCGACGGTCTTATCGGGAAGGGGGTCACCTATTCTCCACTTCTATCCGAGATGTAATTATAGTCACATAACCGAGTGATTAGGCTGGGGGCCTTGTTATCCTTAGCATAGTGTCAAAGCATGCTTGGGTTCACTCATTGTGAATGGGCGGTCCATTGCGTCATTCGGAGCCAGGGAACCTGCGTACTCATAAGCTATGCCTAATCCCTGCTCTGGGTGGAAGTCGAGAATAGGTTACCCATCCTGATAAGACCGTCGCCATATTGAAAAACCCGATGTCTCCTATCGATATAGGTCCATGCTTTCGATGTGTGTTCTGTCTAGTTTGCTGGTCTAGTCACATAATCGAGTGATTAGGCCGGAGGCCCAGACAACGCAGAAAATTACTCAGAAAATGCAGTAACTAGTTATTTTAACCATTTATGTTACCATTCCATCTCTATTGTAGATCCCTAGAGATGAGCTTAGAAATAAGTGTTGCTCATATTCTTGCTTTTCGAACTCTCTGGTTGGTTAGTCTCCACAAGCCTGCCTCAATTCAATATGCGAATCCTCTGAAATTCTGCCTTTAGTTATATAACTTTCAATATTTTTGACCATTTTGTATCGTCTAAAGTTAAATGAAGACAAACATCGTAGAATCCCAGACAGTGAAAAAAATTGTTACATGACATGACTGCGTCATTGAAATTCTTGGGGGGGGGGGGGGGGGGGTCCCAAAAAACTTCTTGGGGCGGTAAAGTTGATTGAAACAGTTTTTGACGTGACAACATTCAAAAATATATTACTTCACCAGGTACGACGTAAATAATTGTGAACCTATTACTACATTTAAATATGGTTTGTTTTCTATCCGAAAATTTATAAATGACAATGACGTGCTCGAATATTGTTTTACATTTTTGTTTTGGGGAGAGGGTACCAACTTACATGGGGGGTCATGAGGGATGGTTGAAGAATGAATTCTACGATATTTTCTTTATTGCCAGGTCAGTCAAGTTGATGAGCTGAATAAGTCGTAGAGTGAAATAACATCAGGAATATAAGGGATCAGCAAATCACATCAGTTCAAAACTAAAATCAAGCTATGTTCGAAGCTGGTAAACCCGGAGTACCTACTAATGGTGATAAAAAAATATTGTCGAAACTTGGTTAAAACCTACATCAATCCTTCTAGTAAAGGATCAGAACCCATGAAACACATTACAAGATATTGTCAAAAAAATTAATTATATTTGATGAAAATGAACCTTGGAAAACAAAAACTTGTCTTCGTCAATAGCCTTCTACTTTGACAAGTTTAAGAACCTTCGGTCTAGGGTTTTACTCTACTTATTTCGAAATTTGATACAATTTGTAATCAGTGTAGCAACGACATTCTCCTCTATGCTTCCACCGTTTTAACCCTATCGTTAATTTTTTTTTATCATTAACTAATTCTTTTTTCAGGGAGGAGGTGCGAGATATGTTCAACCACGCTTACACTGGTTACCTGAAATACGCGTATCCTTATGACGAGCTGAGGCCCTTGACGTGTGATGGAATCGATACTTGGGGCAGGTGATTTCATTTTCGCTTCCTGTCTTTATTTTTGGTTTATTATTATCAATGATGACCCTTCGTCAGACCATGCGTTCTTGCCTAGGTGCAGCGCTACTATAACAAAACATCCTTTTTAATGAACCTTGAAAGTTTATATTTTGTCAGGTTGATTTTGAGAGTTTGTATCATGTCAATACATGAACTTTTCCTAAATTCTAGCTTGCAATTAGGTAGTTTGGCTTTTTTTTTTTGCATTTTCCGTTGTACAAGGTTGAAAACAAATTTGTCGCAAATTTTTTTTTCAATCGTTAATTGTTGAAGTTTTTTACCCATATACATTTTGTTCCTATTTTAATATGTTTCCAAGTGTTTTTTCTGTAAAATTTAAATATGATTTGAGAGTGACTATTTCGCTGTACTGGTGGGACAGGTGCAAGCACCTGCAAGATACATTCGAAAGGGAGGTATTTTATCCACTGGTGGACACAGTTAGCACGTCAGTGAAAAGTAGGTCAACTGCAACTGAAAACCATAATGTACAGTGGGACTTCTTGTACAATGTGGCTAGCCTCCCAGCAAAAGACGTGCCGAAACAAAATTGTTTGAATCTTCAATCTACGTTAAAAAATACTGACGGCGCTTCAAACATTAGATAGTTCCTAGGAGATCCGCCAACACCGATACGAATCCGTATTGCGATACGAACGCGCGACTGCGCATGCGCCGCCAATACGATTGGTCGTATCTATCCACGTCCTTATCCCAAAGTAACCTGCCATCGGGGTAACCTCTTGATTCAACATCATTTTATTAGGTACTTTACAGTTTAAGAGAACACCAAGATTTCGATATTTAGTAGGTACCTACGAACTAACAATTGTTTTGAGTGAGCCTCTCGCCAACTGTGCGAGTTTTTAAAGAGCCTAACAGCTTCATTTAGGAATTCGCTATTATAAAAACTGTCTAACTACAACCCCAGAATCTCTGCTGTACATTCCTTTTCTGGAGTATGTACTTCCCAAGTCGCTAAGGAAGAAGTTACAAACAAATCAACTCAATCTCAAATCAATTTTGATTCCAAGCGTACTTGCCTGTCGTAACTTCTGCGGGAATATGAAGGAGCCTCTGGAGTAAATGTACATGTTCTCTATTAAATCGGAACGAAAATAGTACATCATCCTCGCTCATGTCGTCCAGGGAAAATCTCCCATAGAGCAGGCTTAATCGTCGAGGTGCTTCCCTTACACTCTCCCGCTCCAAATACGTTCGAAAAATCAACAGCAACTCCTCAGTTGAAATCAATCCGTTAACATAATATTCAAAAAAGTCTTCCACCCCCGGCATTTTTGGTTAAAAAAAAACGAAAGAACGAGTGATCCGACTGATCTTGTAAAGCATCAAGAAGACTGCTCGTTTTTCTATAGTGACGTGAAAGCAAAATGTACGTGACTCTTAGATACGGATCAGAGATACCACTAGTTCAGCTGAGTTGGTGGTAACGCCGCCATTTATGCTAACCAGAGCTGTGCTCGCCCTAGATACCACCACCGACTAGATACGATACCACGGTGTCCGAATCTCCTGGGAACTTTCTAATAATGGCAATGAACTTTTTTGTGAACTGCAACATATCCACAAAATCTTGGAACTGACAGAACCTCAAGTTCATCCCATCGAAGTCTTGCAAACGATCAAGAGAGCAGGCAGCAAAGACTTGTTTATGAATCTTTCTATTGCCTTAAGAGTATTGTTAACTGCGCCAGTTACAGTCGCCTGTGCAGAGCGAAGCTTCAGCAAGATCAAGCTTGAAAAACGTATTTATGGTCAACAATGTCACAGGAAACACTCAATTTTCTAAATTGTGCTCATAAGATTTGCTCATGCAAAAGCCAGGGGGATGCCGTTTAGTATTCAGTGCCTCTGTGGCATGACAGAATCTAGCCCCGAGTGCCACCAAACCACGTGACGGCCCCGACTGGTGGTACACCACTTAGCTGCCCCTGGGATAGTTTCAACATTTTCAGAATAAAACTTTTTTCAATTAATAATTTGGAAAATATGTGCGCCTATAGCCCTCTGTAATTAACTCTTGTTTCATTGTGCAGTTACTCGTTAACTTTGATCGATGCCTTGGACACTCTCGCAGTGATGGGAAACTACTCCGAGTTCAGACGGGTTGTGAACATTGTGACAGCCAATGCGAATTTCGACGCTAACATCAACGTATCTGTGTTTGAAACGAACATTCGAATCGTCGGTGGGCTACTGAGCGCTCACCTGCTCTCTCAGAGGTAATTTGCGTTAATCACCAACATTAGTTTGTCAGGAATATTATTTGATGCCTTGCGTAGTTCAAGTTCATGGGCTATTGACCCCCCAAGCTGTTTTTGGTTTATTATTCAATAATAAACCATTGAAATCGCTCTTGAGAAAAAAATTTCTTACCCCCCCCTGGAAAATGCATGGTTCACGTTTCAAAGGGTGTAGAATCCAAATCTGCAATAAAATATTTCCCCAAACGGAAAAATGTTCAGGAAAAATCCATGTTCGTCCGACGACGCCCCAATTCTCGAGCCAGCTCTCTCACTTCATTTAAAGTGCCCTTTAAGGGTTGTCAAAGTTTTGGAAAATCCCTAAAACCCTCAAAAAACCAAGGCGGCTAAATGTGGACTTTTTTAAGAACTTTCCAAGGAATCGAATGAGCCCCTCCCCAGGTCTGTAGCTCAAACCATTCATGATTTATGGCCCATTTGGTGCCAACATTTGCATCACTTTGGCGATCGATTATTTTTTTTTGTTTTAATTGCAGTAACCTAGTGATGTAGTGAATGAAATACTGGAGTGAACTCCTAAAGGGTTTATAGCCGATACACAGGTTGAAGCATTCAGATAACCATTAAAAACGCTGCAAATTCTTTCACTGGGGTTTATCATTCAATTTTATTCATGGCTTGTTCATGATTTGAATTTTACTGAGCTTTGGAGTGTGCGCTTTCACAGGTGATGGAGCGATTATTGAATTTCAAAAATTTGCATAGAGCACTTGAATCAACCAACATTTGGTTTGATCAGTTGAATATTATTGCCTCCTGATAATCTTGCTTAATCGTTCAAGTCATAGCCATTGAATAATAAACCCCAGTGAAATAATTTGCAGCGCTTTATTATCAAATAATGAAACCATGCTAACTCAATGTGGTATCTGGTGTACCAAGTGCATTAAATACGTAAATTTTATTCAACGTTTTCAACCACTATTTTTCTACAACTATCGATGATTTTGGGTCGGTACTATCGGTAGTGCCTACTATCAATGATTAACCTACGATATATATCGGCATCGATATTTTAACGCTGATACTATCAAACATCGATATATCAATAATTTATGTTTCAATGGTCATCCCTAGCTCATGTGTCCTGCATGTGCATCATCTTCTCGTTTGTTCTCAGAGCTGGACTGGAGCTGGAACCTGGCTGGCCGTGCAACGGTCCCCTTCTAAGACTTGCGGAAGACGTGGCAAAGAGGCTGCTTCCAGCGTTTGCGACAAGATCCGGGATGCCGTATGGAACTGTGAACCTTCGATACGGAGTTCCTCCTGGAGAGACCACTGTCACCTGTACGGCTGGTGTAGGAACATACATCCTGGAGTTTGCCACACTATCTCGCCTCACTGGGGATCCCGTTTATGAAGAAGTATGTTACTAATTCAACATTGAACAATCAAACACCTCCACAATAATTGGATTTACGTTGTTCCGATTCAGAAACGATCCCTTTACACTAATAGGAATTATATTTGCGAGTTCGACGATGTGTTAATTGACTTTTTCATTAGAAAAAAAACCAGAGTGTTACCAATATTTACATTACGATTGTGTTTAACTCAGATACCTGGTATCATACCGCAAGCTTAATACTACTAATTTTGTTTTCGCATAGAATTTTTTTCATGCCTGGACACAAGAGTGTTACCAACATGAACGATCTCCAACTTACAGTTTCTCATTTCAAATATGTGAATAAATTCAGAAAACAAGATATTTCATTGGCACGTGGAGAGGACCAACCTAATATAGTATCATAATAATGGCATATGTGTGAACTTTTACACAGCCAGAACTATAGTCAGTAACACACTTGTCACGCAGTAACACTTTTGACGCATGTTGAACATTATCTTACTTTAGCACGTAGTAATTTGAAATTTTAGCTGGATACTCAGTCCTCTTTTGCTTCCGAGTTTACCAAGGTAGCGGAAGCATTGTTTTCACTTTCGGAATGTGAAAATTTTTTTGTCTCCAAAATCAAAAATTCCACTCGCATTTTGAGTTTTAGACCTTTCTGAACAATTTTGGTTCCGTGTCTGTCTGTGTGTCTGTCAGCAAATCCTTGTTACGGGCAAAACTACACGAAGTTGTAGTCCGATTTTGATGCAATTTTCAGGGATTGTGCAGGTTGGGGTGTAGATGGTCCCCTATAGGTTTCATGACCCCCAGATCAATAGTAGCCTCTGCGCATGCGCAAACGTAAAATCCTTGTTACACGCATAACTCCGGGAGTTCATGACTGATTTCAATGAAATTTTCAGGGATTGTTCGGATTTGGTATATTTTATAGTTTGTTCAATAGTTGAAAATGCCTACCTTTATTGCTTCCGAGTCTACTAAAGTAGCGGAAGCATTGTTTTCACTTTCGGAATGTGAAAATTTTTTTGTCTCAAATCAAAAATTCCACTCGCATTTTGCGTTTTAGACCTTTCTGAACAATTTTGGTTCCGTGTCTGTCTGTGTGTCTGTCTGTCTGTCTGTCTGTCTGTCTGTCTGTGTGTCTGTCAGCAAATCCTTGTTACGGGCAAAACTACACGAAGTTATTGCCCGATTTCGATGAAATTTTCAGGGATTGTGCGGGTTGGGGTGTAGATGGTCCCCTATAGATTTCATGACCCCCGGATCAATAGTAGCCTCTGCGCATGCGCAAACGTGAAATCCTTGTTACGCTCATAACTCCGGGAGTTCGTGACCAATTTCGATGAAATTCTCAGGGATTGTTTGGTTTGATGTGTAGATGGTCCCCTATGAGTTTCATAATCTCCGGATTAATAGTAGTCTCTGCGCATGCGCAAACGTGAAATCCTTGTTACGCCCATAACTCCGGGAGTTTTTGACCAATTTCGATGAAATTTTCAGGGATTGTGCGGGTTAGGGTATAGATGGTCCCCTATAGGTTTCATGACCCCCGGATCAATAGTAGCCTCTGCGCATGCGCAAACGTGAAATCTTTGTTATGCGCATAACTGCGGGAGTTCTCGACCAATTTCGATGACATTTTCAGGGATTGTGCGGGTTAGGGGTCCCCTATAGGTTTCATGACCCCCGGATCAATGTTAGCCTCTGCGCATGCGCAAACGTGAAATCTTTGTTACGGGCATAACTTCGGGAGTTCTTGACCAATGTCGATGAAATTTTCAGGGATTGTGCGGGTTAGGGTATAGATGGTCCCCTATGAGTTTCATGACCCCCGGATCAATAGCAGCCTCTGCGCATGCGCAAACGTGAAATCCTTGCCACAATCATAACACCGGGAGTTCTTGACTGATTTCGATGAAATTTTCAGGGATTGTTCGGACTTATTAGGTATACTTTATAGTTTGTTCAATAGTTGAACATGTCTACCTTTATTTTCTCAAGTTACGCTCCTGCATAACAATAAATTTACCCTAATTCAACATATACTTCGCCTAATTGAACGAAGTTCTTTAGTCAATAATAATTTTCAATGATCTATACCGTCATTTTATGGATACGAGGAAGCTATGTGCCACACCCACTTGGCAGAGGTTTTTTCTCAAGTTATGCTCCTGCATAACAATAAATTTACCCTAATTCAATATTTACTTCGCCTAATTGAATGAAGTTATTTAGTCGATTAATTTTCAATGATCTATAAGTCATGTTATGGATACGAGAAATGCTATGTGATTCAGGTGGCAGACGTTTTTACAATACTAGGATTAGGTAGGATGGAGAATATTCATTCAAATTTTATGGACGATAAGCCCTTATCATCTATTTGGAATAAGTTCTGGTCAGGCGTCGACGCAGGTGAACCAGGAGGTGTTAGGCGATGATCATGGGCTGATTTCCTCTCCTTCCTTTTCAAATTATGGTGACGCCAATATGCCTCATCTTTCCTGAGTTCTCTGGGGGTCACATCCTCTACTCTTTTCCTCTTCGAATTTGTAAGATCAAAAGAAAATGGTAATAATAAGCAATCGCTATTTAAACAATCACCTTTTAAACCCATTCCTAAACTACCCATCTACTTCTTATATCAGATACAAGTATGATCAGTTATAAATACTGTTATAATCCCTATTACTCTACCAACCTTAGCTTGTGTTTCTCTATGTAAGCTACATCTCGAGCTGGGTCATTCCTTATTTTCTCACGAAAACGCTTTTGTTTTTCTGAGTTAGTCCGTCTCTAGTTATTTAAAAAATTCATCACAGTGAGAAATGGTTGTGATTCAGGCAGCAGTAAACTCAGTAAAACTGCAATGAACAGGCTTAAAAAACCATGTCACTAGGGAATTTCACAGTTTTGATCAATTCCCCGTGAATATATACGTCATTACTTAGATATTATATCACAAGGCTGGAGAAAAACAAGTCCAAAAGTACAAAAAATGTGGTAACACTCAGGTAGAAGGAATAAAAATACTCACCATTTTGTTGAGGACCAACACACACCAAGTCCACAAAACACGTGGATAGCAACTAATGAGGCTAGCTTTGATAACAACGTAGAAGGATGTTTTTTAGGTTCTGACGTGCCCCATGTTTTGTGGCAGAACTTGCTAATCATTTTACGACTGCCCCGATAAAATTAGTTTGGCAGTTAGGCTGTCTGTTGAGAATGCAGATAGGTAAAAACAAACTGAGTTTTATTATACAATCTATCTGTCCTTATTTTGTATAAGGATCTCATTTTTGTAGGTTGCTATGCATGCACTCAGAGTGATGTACGATCACCGCTCCTCTATCGGCCTTTTTGGGAACCACATCGACGTGACATCTGGCAAATGGGTGGCGAGAGACTCGGGGATTGGTGCCGGCGTGGACTCGTTTTTTGAATATCTCGTCAAAGGCTCCATCCTCCTCAATCGCCCAGAGCTGATGGCCATGTTCAATGAGGTGCGGAAACCCATTGATAAGTACCTCAAGAAGAACCACTGGTACATCTGGGCCAGCATGCACAAAGGACAAGTGACTCTACCTGTGTTTCAATCGCTAGAAGCTTACTGGCCTGGAGTTCTTACTCTCGTAGGTGAGTTTGTTCTGTTCGTCAGTGTAATGTCTGAGAAGTTGTAGGAGTAGAGCAGATCACACATAGAAAATACTGATTGAAAACGCTACAAATTATTACACAAACCCTCCAATGCAGACCACATGGACAGTGCATCTAGAGATAAGCTTCCTAGGTCTCCCAGAAATCCTTGTAACTCAGAAATCAGTCCTTCACCGTGTGCTTTCATAAAATCCAACAATCATAATTTTCTGTTTCTGGTGATCCGATTTTGCTCAAATTTGGAGAGTAGGTGTATTATTACTGTGTCCGCTAGATTCAATGTGACAGACCTGCAGTACATGTTGACTCATCTTTTGAAGGCATTGCGGGAACATGTCCCATGAATCGTTGTTAAAAGCTTATATCCTTCATCTTTCTAGATCATTTATAACATTTCATTGATCTATACGTTCATGTTCCTATATGAGGAAGCTATGCCACGCCCAATGGATGACATTTTCGGGATCAGAGAAAATATTAAAATGTCATGTTCCAGTGACGAAATTGACAATTTTCACTCCAGTTGTACACGGATCACCCAGCAATGCATGCAGTGGGTTACAGCAAGCATTTTACGAAGTACATCTTCTATTCATTAGGAATTCTGTTAAACATATGTTTCTGTTAATTTCAGGCAGGTGCATGTAATTGATTTTTACAGCTTGAAATATAATTACACTCGTAATCTTTCATGTATTCCACTATAGGTGATGTAGAGTCAGCACTCCGGTCCATGCATAACTACAACAGCGTTTGGAAACAGTATGGTTTCACACCTGAGTTCTACAACATACCTCAAGGTAATATGACGCTCTAAGGTTATAGTTATTTAACAAACATGTTTTAAAGTGTTCTTTGTAACCAGGAACTCGCTATTGTTCGTATAAATATAAAATTAATTTGATAATACAGAGTTCCCTGGATGCGTTTTGATCACAATGCGCGCATTGTGTTTCACAACACTACAGGAATTCTCAATACAGAAGATTTTATGACTCCAATATGTAATTTTTTCAGAACATTTCACGAGTAGGTCAATGATGCTCGTACCTGCAGAAGATTTTGTAGTATTAATGCGTTTTGACTAAAATAATTACTTAAAAAAGAAAGGGTATTGAACCACTCATGGAGGTGAAATTGATAATGACCTCGACTTCAATAAGACAGCCCAAAAAGAAGTTAAAACCCATTGACCAGACCATGTGTACATAATGTTTTTGGGGGTCGCTGAATCTGGGGTCAGTTTGACCTTGCCACCTCAGGGTCAAGGTCAAATCTATAAAAGAATAAAGGTAGCCAGGTTCTCACAGTGTACTTTTGCGTAAGTTTGTGTTTAAGATCATACAATCAATGTCAATGCATATCCATGTTATCTTGGGGTATACAATGTGGTATATGCAACGTGGCTACCATTATTTTTGCAGGTTTGACCTCTGAATGACCTTGATCCTGAGGTCATAGGGTCAAACTGACATCCAATTTGGATTCAGCGACCCCAAAAATAAAAGTAGAATGTTGGAACATGGCTGCCGTTATTTTTTGTAGGCTCGACCTTGGATTGATCTTGACCTTGAGGTGCCAGGGTCAAACTGACCCCGGATTTGCCAACCCCAAAAACATTATGTACACATGGTCTGGTCAGTGACTTTTAACTCTTTTTGGGCTGTGTGATAGGTTCTGTAAAGCTAGAGGACACATAAAATGAGTTAGCTTGTGATAATTGAATTGGGCCCAGAATTTGAAGGGGGTTCAGCCAGTTCAACATTAATTGACCAGTCAAATCTAATGTTGCAGGTTGACTTTTGATTTCTAAACAACAAGTTTAATTTTTTAGCCTAGTCTTGGACATATTAGCTTGAATGTAATCCGTTTTCCTGCTTTCTCTTGATGTATGACAATCTTTATTCTTTCATCTTTTCTATTTTGTGTTAAACCTTCATCTAGGTCAAGCTGGCACCAACAGGGAGAGCTACCCTCTGCGGCCAGAGCTTGTAGAGTCTGCCATGTACCTCTACCGGGCCACTGCTGACCCCTTCATGTTGGACATCGGTAAAAACATCCTGAGAAGTATACAACACAGCGCCAAAACTCCCTGTGGCTATGCAACAGTAAGTCCCCTTGCCCTAATCGAACTACATTGGTATCTCATTCTCTTCTTATTGGTAAGCTAAAGGCCTTTGTATTCAGTGGTCCACTACTTGAATGGTTTAGGAGCTGCCTCAATGATCGTTCTCAGATTGTTAGGATCAAGTTGGTTTTTTCCAGTCCATTTTCAAAATACTTCTGGAGTACCTCAGGGTTCTCATATTGGGCCTTTTCCTAATTGTCGTCAATGATATTACTGCGATATTTTCTGGCAATATACCCTTTTTACTTTTTGCAGATGATTTGAAAATATTCCACAGGATATGTTCAATCTCTGAGGCTCATGCATTGTAGGCCACCCTTGACTCATTGATTGGTGTGAGGCAAATTTTCTCCGACTTAACTTTGGCAAGTATGCTATTATGACCTTCTTGAGGTCATCAACCCCATACTTGCACCCTTACAATTTGAGTGGTAGAGTGATATCTAGGGTGAGTTATCTTGCAGACCTCAGAATCATCTTTGATCCTCATCTTTCATTCTTGCTGCATATAGACGGAGTTTGCTCTCAAGCAATGAGAAGTCTCGGCTTTCTGAAACACCATACGAAGGGGTTCAAGGATGTTGATGCCCTGATTGTACTCTTCAATGCGTTGGTCCGTTCGATCCTAGAGTATGGGTCCATCGTGTGGTCGCCATACTATCAAAACTCTTCTGATCGAATCGAACGGGTCCAGCTCAGATTGCTTTGTTTTGTCGCCAATGGGCAGGGTGTGAGCTGGCCTGACTTTCATCTGGATGAAACGTTGGCTTTCTGTAAATTGGCTTCCCTTAGTCAGCGTCGCCAACGGCTTTTTTCTCTTCAGTCTTTGAAAAAGGTTGTCAACGTCAAGGAGATGGACGGCCTCTGCGTTGACGTGGCCCTTTAGCCGTTCAGAGTGTTTAATTAATTTTTTTTAGTTTAATTTTCTTATTGTGGCAGCGACGCTCTCGATCTTCAAATCATTATGAAAGTTGTCGTTCCGAATGTACCAAGGTGCATCGACGATGTTCCTCAATACTTGGTTCTGGAAAGTTTGTACAATCTTGATGTTGCTATTAGCAGTGCAGCCCCACAGCTGCACACCATAGGTCCACACAGGTTTTAGGACCTGCTTGTACAACATAAGCTTATTAGACGTTGACAGCTGCGAGTGTCTGCCCATAACCCAGTACATTTTTCGATACCTAATATCAAGCTCCTTCCGCTTTTTTTTGACATGCTCTTTCCATTTCAATTTGGCATCAAGCGTCATCCCAAGGTACTTTGCTTCTCCTTAATGTACAGGAGAAAATCAAAACACTATGACTTTGAAAGGTCATCATCCCAAAGCACCGTTGAGGCTTAAAGACATCAGCAGCTAGATAATAGTTTCTCCTGAGCAGAAATCTGTCTTGAACTGCGAGACAAACCTTTTTTGGGCCACACAAACAGACTCCCCTCAACCATTGGCGCTAAAAGATCAAAGTCCCTTTTATATTTGATCCACCCTCATACTGATGGAACTAACCTTTTATACAAGTGCACATCATACTTAGTTATCTAACATTTGCTTTTTTTCTCCTTCAGATTAAAGATGCCAGAGACCATTCTCAAGAGAACAGGATGGAATCATTTTTCCTCGCTGAAACAACCAAATACCTGTACCTGTTATTCGATCCAGACAATTTTATTCACAACAGAGGCTCCCATGGACGCCTTCACACTCTGAGCTCTGGAAAACAATGTGTGCTGGATTCTGGTGCTTACATCTTCAACACAGGTGAAAACCCCTTGAATTTGCTCTACTGGAGCCTAACACTATAGACGAATCTCTGAACCTGAACCAATTCAGTTTTATGGGTAAACAAATTTTAAAATTGTTGATTTCTAAATTCATTGTTTGACGATTTCAGAGGCTCACCCTATCGATGGTAGTGCTCTAAGTTGCTGCCACGATTGGAAACAGGAGAGCTACAATCCGTACTCTTCCTTCGACTTTAGAGGAGAAATTATTGGTGAAGCCATCTCAAGGTTTCCAAAAACTAACGAGAAAAAGGTACCTGAAGCCTTGGACGATTCGCTCATTGAGGAGCCAGAAGGTAGGCGTACATGTTCTTCAGACAATGGGTTTGGCTGAAAATTTGTTGTATAAAGTCTATTGTGTAAAAGAGAAGAATTTGAGGACCGTAAACATAGATCCATAACCCAGGAAGGAGCGTTATCAATATGGAAACATTACAAGTCAACTAAAGGGAATTAGTAAAAAAAAAAAAAAAAAAAAAAAATGTGGACTTGTTTTGTAAAATGAGGAAAAAAAAAACCATTCCCGATTTATGGCTGTTACCATTTTTTCAATGTAACTACATGAAATTCAGGACATTTTGGTAAAAACCAAATTATAATTGGAGGATCAGTTAATTTTTTTTTTCTCAAATTTTACATACCTTCTGAAACTATAGGTGGATAGTGAGTGAGTGATCTTGTCTTAAAGAACTTCTCTTTCAACTGAACTTGTCCCAAATGACCTGTGGAGGGAAGACCTGCAGTTCATCACAAGATGTTTGCGACAGCATGGCTCCTGCGTCCGAAGTTCGAACTACTCGGAGACCTGCAGGTCTGCCAAACAGTTCTTCACAAAGTGACCTGCAGTTCACCCATCCGCCATTAGCTCGGGTTTCCTTCTAGTCAACGAAGGACTCCCCTCATCGCAGAGTCAATACCAATCAAATTTACTCAATACTAAACTATACTGGTCGATACTATACTCATCACAGAGTCGATTATATTTCATAAGTAGGTATTTATATGAAAAACTGCATGAGGACTCGAAAAATGACTAGAGAGTAGGAAAAGAGAACAGTAGATGACTGTAATTTACCAAATTCCTGTGGATGACGAAGATAATGCAGGTTGACGGTCTTGCCACGAGATAGCAGTAGTGGTGGTGAAATGTGGTGTCTGCCTATTTTTCTTTTTTTTTTCGTATTTGACTGAAGGAGCAAAATCAACAGGAGACTTGCCTAGGTACGAAGAACATAATGTAGTATGTAGCTGTGAAACTGTGAAAGCAAAACAAAAAAAGGCCTTTGCTGAGTGCTAAAACCGGACCACTTCCCTTAATTCATAAATTGGTGAATTAAGTAACCCAGATAGTGCAATCATTAAACGCTGCCAATTCCAACACATGGATTTATTATTATTATTTTTAATAATGCATGATTACCTATGTCATTGTGAGGTTTTGGGGTCACTTTTAAGTTCAGATATTGCAATTATTTCTACGTATCTGAAAAATATTCCCAAAATTACTAGGAAATGACACCCTCCATATCTGTGTCAGTAAAAATTCCTAAAACCACTCTTTGCCGAGTTTTTATAACAGGCTATGAATTTATGAACAACTAAACCCCCAGTGGAGTCTAAATGTGAAAGAACGATTTTTTTACATCAATTCTAATTTTACGGACCTTTTATGGCACATGAGCCCACGGACATTGCAGATTTGAAATTTGCGCACCTTGAACCGTAAAATGACTAAATTTGAGAGGGGTTATTACAAAAAATTGCTATACAATTACAAATGCTTATTATTGGAAGTAATAAACCAATAATGTAATCCAAACAAAATCGTTATATGGGAAATTCTTCAATTATTATTGATTTTTATTGTTAGTAACCAGAAAGGGAATTGGGAGGAGAGGGCAGTAGCGGCATTCTTTCAAAAGTGAAAGTATTTCATAAAGGAAATTCAGTTCAAGATTAACTTCAATTCTAAATATTATTTATTTTAAGATTTTTTGTCAGGATATCCATGTCCTTTATTATTTGACATGGATATGTCTTTTAGCTTGCAGTTCTTGAATAAATTGATTGGCTTTTTTCAGCCTGAAAATATGGTGGTAGTACTGGATGTTTTATATTGATTTTAGTTACAACTAATGCCTAACTAAGGATATATAATTCTTACATAATCTTGAATAATAACACGTAACGTAATCTCGAAGGTGCTCTTGCTGGAGATCAACTGAGTTGCTCTTGAAACTAATTTCTGTGCTATTTATTTAGCACGATTTGGTATGTACCCTCCTCAGGACTTAGACTTGGAATAAGCTGATTGGCTCTAAAATTGGATTTCTATCATATTTATTGTAAGGAGCTGAACTTTGTTTGTAACTTTCTCAGGACATAATCTTGAAGGGTGCAAATACCCAAAGCTTTCATATTTCTTGCCCATTACCAGTACGAAGCCAAAATTTGGATAGTAGGGCAGGAACCTGAAGATGTACAGAATTCATTTTAGAAAGGGGTTTAATTGTGTATTAATCTCTACTAACCATCATTTACCTTGACATATCCATGTTTTTTCCACCAAGAGAGAAGTTTTGGCAAACCTTTGTTGTTTTCCAAGTTACCTTAGTATATTACTAACAAAACAAAAATGCTTTTCAGATCTGGATTATGACGAAGAAAAGACGATTGATATCCCTCAGGTCACAGTCGAAACCACGGAACAAATACTTGGTAAGCCTCACCTATACCAAGATGATGACCCTGATGAAGAACACGATACTCACAATCAATCTAGTAACGTCAACGAGGATGCTGATACAATCAGTGACGTCGTAGTGGAAGGAAAAGTTAAGGACAACAGTGATGCTGAAGGGGGTAAAGTAATCAATTCCATGTCGAATCCTACAAATGAAAACATTGTGGAAACTCTCAAGAGCAAACTCGAGGAATCTAGCAAGGACGATTCCCATCAAGAAGTAGGGAATAATACAAACTATATTCATCTGAAAGAACAAATCAATGATCTTCTCAAAATCGTTGCTGATGAGTTGACCAGAATTGATGAGAAATTGGCAGAAAATGCTAGTTTACAGGCATCTGCTAAAGTCAACTCGTCTCAAGAACAGAGTGAACTGGGTGAAGACAATGAACCGACGTTTTCTCCGAGTGAGGAACCCAAAATTGAAAACACCTCGTTTGACCACATTTTGACTGACGATGCTGAAGGATCAATTGTCACGAAGAATCGAGTCGGTGAAAAATTTCTGGAAGTCAGAGATGATACGACGGACTTGATGAGCTTGACCGAGTATGTCAAGACGCTTGTGGTGTCACCTCCGCCGCCTAAGAACAAGTTCAATGCTCAAGCGCTTCTAGAGTCCGTGCGCTATGCCACAGCCCGACGCCCTGTGAACCAAAGCTGGACTGGTCGGTATGATATTTTGACGTGCAAAGCTCAACCGTTCCTCATCAGAATCACCATTGCTGGAGAGTTTATGGATGAGAATTGAATCCCCCCTGTGAATGCAACCAAACATCTTATCTTGCTGCTTATAGACCACGGTTTCCTATACCTGACTGCTAAAGCCCAGACTTTTCCAGTCAGAACCACCACTGCTGGTGAGGTAATGGACGAGAACTGAATTTATCCCTGAACGAATTGCATCCAAACAACGGGTCTCGTTGCTGATGGATCGAATTTCCTCATACCTGACTGCAAAAATACAGGCTTTTCTTATCAGAATTACCATTGCTGAAGAGTTTATGGATGTGAACTGAATGACTACCCATAACGAATGGCTTCAAAACATCTGATCACTTACATTCCAATCACTATTGCTCGATAGTTGATGGACGAGAACCGAGTCTCTCCCCCAAAAAAATTGCATCCTAAGACACAGTTCTGGTGGAACTCATTTTCTGACGGCCCACGTCCAGAATCCTCAAACACTGTACAGACCAGTTGGTGGATAAGTACCTCGTAACTTATACACTCAATTTATATCCCAAACTTCATCAGTGATGTTTCTAACCATATAATCTCTAACTCGACATCCGTTTGGTCATGTGTACATTGATCACCTTCATTTGTCCAAAACTACTGTTTCATATAGTTACTCAGTTTTCTTTTTAAAATCCAACTTCGGTACATTGCTAAAATCATTGAATTATTTGAAATTGTATAATTAATGAAGATATGTAAAATATTTCCATCCAATAAGCGTTTTTAGAGAGACACTACTGAAAAATGTCGTCATTTGTACACGAAGCTTGCTGAACTTGTATCAAAATAATTCTTGAATTTTCAAGTCATGTTTGGAACTACCATTGACAAAATGGTGATGTAGCTGCAAAATTTTTGTTGTGAATTTGTTTCTAGTATACGGAAACTTGTTATCTTTCGTCCATTTTCGAAACCCTATTTAATTTCAGAAGACGATAAATGGTGGGCTAATTTGAGTACTAATAAAACTGTTTCATTTGAGGTTACCATATATATGTAGTTTTATTTACCTATGTTTTACAAAACTATTCAATGCTACTAGTTTTATTAAATTAAGGAGCAGGTGGTACTGGCTTATGGGATATTGTACAAGCAAGTGCTCAAAATTGTCTATATATTTGATAGGCTGAAGGGAAAAACGATCTAGGGTCAATTTTTGGTCGAAATCACGCTTTAGGTGGCTTTGAATAGGTGGTAGGGAGTAGATTGGGGGTGGCCAATTGTCGATTGTGATAATCGATTGTTACTTCCAATCGAAATACAATCGATAGTTTTTGTTACAAACGAATTGCTCTAGGAATTTGAAATATTTACCCAGATGCTCATCTATTTTTACGAATAACAGCTGAACAATGTTTCTAGAAAATTTTCAGTTGGGATTCACTGGTAGTCTAGCCAGAGACCACACCTGCAAAAAGTTCCTGAGCCTCAGCCTGCAAGTTCCAGTACACTAGGACTATTTCGTATTAAAATTTTCAAAATAAAACTGCATTAAAAATGTTCGATTTTTAATCGATTGTTTCATGTCAATAGCATCGAAACAATCGATTGTTGGCTACAATCGGCCACCCCTATAGCAGACTGTACACGTGTATTATCTCAGGGAAAAATGATCTTCCAAATGGTAAAAACTGTGAGGTGATAGAATGGTATAGTTGCTCCTTCCATTGAATTGGATGCAGTGATGCTCTGCCACCCTCAGAATGAACCAGACGCTTGATACAGCTGGGTAGTGAATCTTGTCTCAAAGAACTTCTCTTTCAAATGAACTTGTCTCAGCAGAGGGAAGACCTCCAGTTCATCACAAGACGTTTGCGACAGCATGGCTCCTGCGGCCGACGTTTGAACTACTCAGAGACCTGCAGGTCTGTCTAACCGTTCTTCACCAAGTGACCCTGCAGTTCACCCATCCACCATTAGCTCAGGTTTCCTTCTAGTCAACGAAGTACTCCCCTCACCGTAGAGTCAATACCATTCAAATTTACTGTATACTATACTGGTCAATACTATACTCATCACAGAGTTGATTATATTTAATAAGTAGGTATTTATATGAAAATCTGCATGAGGACTCGAAAAATGACTAGGGAGTTGGAAAAGAGAACAGTAGATGACTGTTTTGTCATGGATGACAAAGATAATAGAGGTTGATGGTCATGCATTGAGATAGCAGTAGCGGTTGTGACTGTCTCAGAATGGAGATGACGAACTGCAAGTCCCATTCATTCAATCACAGAATGAACTGGTGAACTTCTTCCACTGACCTTCTCTGAACTGAGTGACCTGTAGGCTGTCTACTCCGTCAGGTGACCTGGGTTTACACTAGGGGTTGGTTGGTACTGTGGTACCAGGAACTGTGGAACCTAGTCTCAAGATGGGATGGCTCCAAGCAGTGACAAAAACCCAGCGCTTGCCGGTACAGTTCCACAGACCAGGAAGGGATTGATAATACTCGTAGATCCGAGTAATCGTGACAAACCTGCTCTACTGGTACAGTTCCAGGTCTGGACCGAGAAGGCGATGCGAGTTTGCTGGTGTTTACCATAGTCCCGACCACCCTCCAGCTCTGCACTGCTATTTTTTCCAATGTTCTCGAATTTTTTTATTAGTAGGTACCTGCTGAATCCATGTTACCATGATACCGACCAGGTGACCAGGTACTATACAGGTCTGTAATAACGGACGACTACACTACACTTTTCCCTATTGACTTTTATTATCCATTTTGTTCACCATTGCCCAAGTACATTTAACATTTCTTGTAGGTTCTGGTTTGCAACAGTTCGTGGGATGCAGCATAAACCAAATCATCAGCATAAATGCTGGAAAACCCTTCTAGGGTATTTGTTGGCAGGTTGGTGGTGTAAAGGGAGTGTAGATATGGTGTCCATACATTCCCTTGGGGCACTCCAGCTTCAATCTAGGCAGAGTGAGGTTGAGCTTGGAGTTGAGTGGAGATTCTATCTTGTGACCAAGAAAGTTCTGTTCTCTAGGTTGTGAGGGTGATGGAATGGTATACATGCCCCTTCCGAGGATGTATATGCATTATTATGCTCCGCCACGCTCAGAGGATGTCACAGACGCTTGCAGGTGTCCGATTCATCTCCCAAGGCGACGGATTCTATAATCAGGAAGGGGCCAACTTACCATATCCATCACACTCCCTGGGCTCTGATAAGAGCTGGCGGGGGAGAGGGGGCATGAATGGAATATTGATTCTCATCTATAGGGGGGTGGGGCTCGCAATGAGTTGGGTAGGGGAACGACAATTTTAAAATTGATCATATTAAAGGGCATACAGCCTCAGGCGGGGGGATTGCGAGTGAATAGGGGCAGCAAAATATCAGGACAATCAACAATAAAAGGGCCGAGTGAAAGAATACTTATTTACCCCAGTAATAAAATTGAATAATAATCCCCAGTAATAATACTGAATAATATTTACCTACATATTATCGGCGTTTCATACATACCAGAATGCTTCAACCCGTGTATCGGCTATAAACTACAAGTATCCACATCGGCTATCACTCCAGTAACCACATTCACTACAACTCGACGCTATCGGCATCACTAGGTTACAAACAAACAATAATAAACCAAAAAACGCAAATGTTGGCACCATAAATCGGGCCATACATCGGGAATGGTTTGACCTACGGACGTGGAAAAGGGCTCATTTGATTCCTCATGGTATGTTCTTCAAATAGAGTACAAATTTAGGCCGCCTTCGACTTGTTTTGAGGTTTTTAGGGATTTTACAAAACTTTGAATGCCTTTAAATTGAGTGAGAGAGCTGGCTCAAGAATTGGGGGGCCGTCGGACCAAGATGGATCTTTCCTGAAAATTTCAGATCTTTTGCTCCAGCCGTTTGGGAGATATCGTGAGTACGGCGTACGGCGGACGGACGGAAAATTTTTTATTGCAGATTCGGATTCTACACCGTTTGAAACGTAAACCATGAAATTTTCAGGGGTGTTTAGATTTTTTTTTTCCAGAGCGATTACAATGGTTTATTATTGAATAATAAACCAAAAATCGTGGCATTTCTATTTGTTGCAATGCTATCAATTAAATCTAGTACTGCCGTTTCCATAGCAAGCCCCCTCCACTATCTACTTCTTCAAACCTCACATTGTTATTTTGCCGGTGCCAACCTCCTTCCTTCCTAAGGGCTCTGCAGTTTCCTCAGTAAACCACCTCTTTCCTCTCACCACTATTTTCCACAGTACCTCCTGTACCTCTCCCTCAACACCACTCATTTCCAAAACAACCCTCAGGCAATGGCATTTCTCAGCAGGTCGCAGTTTCAGGGGTTAGCAGGCAAACACAAAGCGAAAGAGATTCTACTTTAATTTTAGACAAATTGCTTCCGAGTCTACTAAAGTAGCGGAAGCATTGTTTTCACTTTCGGAATGTGAAAATTTTTTTGTCTCCAAAATCAAAAATTCCACTCGCATTTTGCGTTTTAGACCTTTCTGAACAATTTTGGTTCCGTGTCTGTCTGTGTGTCTGTCTGCAAATCCTTGTTACGGGCAAAACTACACGAAGTTATAGTCCGATTTTGATGAAATTTTCAGGGATCGTGCGGGTTGGGGTGTAGATGGTCCCCTATGAGTTTCATGACCCCCGGATCAATAGTAGCCTCTGCGCATGCGCAAACGTGAAATCCTTGTTACGCGCATAACTCTGGGAGTTCTTGACCAATTTCGATGAAATTTTCAGGGATTGTTCGGTTTGATGTGTAGATGGTCCCCTATGAGTTTCATGACCCCCGGATCAATAGTAGCCTCTGCGCATGCGCAAACGTGAAATCCTTGCCACAAGCATTTCTTCGGGAGTTCTTGACCGATTTCGATGACATTTTCAGGGATTGTTCGGACTTATTAGGTATATTTTATAGTTTGTTCAATAGTTGAACATGCCTACCTTTATTTTCTCAAGTTATGCTCCTGCATAACAATAAATTTACCCTAATTCAATATTTACTTCGCCTAACTGAACGAAGTTCTTTAGTCAATAATAATTTTCAATGATCTATACAGTCATGTTATGGATACGAGGAAGCTATGTGCCACACCCACTTGGCAGAGGTTTTTTTTCCCTAAAAAGGATAATTTTTCTCATTGAGTTCTCATGTCAAATTTTGTCTCCTTTTAAAACAAATTTATTTACAGATCGTCATTTATCATGTCATGTCGCTTATTTTCAAGGGAGGTTTATCATTTTTAGCTGGTTGGTTCTTCCGCATCTTAAACTTGAGTTTGTTATTTGCCAACTCCTCCAATAGATTACTCAACCACACGCCCCCTTGATAACTATCGTTATTTTGGATTCCAACCCATGTTTTTGAGCGGTTAAGCGGTTGCTCCATCAAAGACATGAGGTATTTCTCGATGATTTTCTGTTCTTGGATCTCTTCGGGATTTTCTCGTTTCACCTGCTTGACAGGAGGGGGGCTCTGAGTCTTGGAATCAGCAAGATGGTTGAGGATGTCGGACAGCAGCGCCATATCAGACGTTTCTTCAGGATTCTTCCTTAGTTGGTGTATGAATGGAGGAGGCGAGGGTTGCCCTCGGTGACAGGGTGCTGGCTTCCTAGGTTTCAGTGTCTGCGGGAAAATATTTTTAACGGTACAGCTTGAGTTCACTGTGACGTCGAAATGAGAAATGATGGGAACGTGACCTCTCATCCCTTCCAACTTCGAGGGCGGCGTGATCCTCTTACCGATCCCCAGATCAACGGAGCAAGTTGATCTCGTCAACGTGTCAATATAACACTCTGTGGTAAAGCGGTCGTACGGATCGAAAGGTTCAGTCTGCACAACCAATCCAGACACGCTGTTGAACGGACATGCCCGTTCAGTAGTGCTCGCTGTACATTTGTGGATCGGCATTTGTACCCCCATGTTTGCAGAACTAGTTGGCGGTTTTCTGGGCTTTCGATTGAGGAATTTCTTCCGAGCCTCCTGGTATTTTCTTTTCCGCCTACAACAGAATCATTACGCGTACATTTAGGCAAAGTCCCGTCTTCATTCTTTTCAGTAAATTATAATTCACTGATAATTATCAGGTGACAGCATGTTGCATCCATTAGGATATAAACGACAGGTTGATGGCATCAAAGTTATTTCGACTTATTCACAACATCTACTCCACATCATTTCTCGAGAATTTTTTCTGGTTTTCATTAACCAGGAACTTTTTGGGCAAATGAACGAAACTTTCAACTTTATGATGTCGTGATCCATGAACAGTTGAGGGCATAGCGTGCGTGGTGGTACTCCTCGGACCTTAAATTCACGCTTTTAACTTTTCAAGATTCTATTTCAGATTTGATGCGATGAGTACAGCAAAATCAAGCTCACAGCTGTTCTTGAAGGCTTTCGCAGTGAAGAATCGAATCGTAGTATGATTCAATTTCGTAAATGGTTATATCCCTTTGAAAATTAATCGAAATAACTGAGTTTTGTGTCAAAAGTTACCAATAATAAACCATTGTAATCGCTCTTGAAAAAAAAGTCTAACCCCCCCTGAAAATGTCATGGTTTACGTTTCAAAGGGTGTAGAATCCAAATCAGCAATAAACATTTTACCGTCCGTCCGCCGTACGCTGTACGCACGTTTTCAGGATAAATCCATATTGGTCCGACAACGCCCCAATTCTTTACCCAGCTCTCTCACTTAATTTAAAGTGCCACTTAACGGTTGTCAAAGTTTCGTAAAATCATTAAAAATCTCAAAAAAAAATCGAGGCGGATTAAATATGGACTTTTTTTGTTTGAAGAACTTTCCATGAGGAATCGAATGAGCACCTCCCCAGGTCTGTAGCTCAAACCATTCCCGATGTATGGCATGATCTTATACTGCCAACATCCGTCTTCGCATTGGTACGAATTAGAGCAGTTACCCCTTAGTAGTTAAGTAAACCTGTAGCACAGAGGTTTCGTGCGGGACTGTCAACCCCAGGTCCTCGGGTTCGTTCCCCACGTTCGGCAGGAGAATTTTCGCCCCAAATGAAAACGCTGCGAAAACATCTAGCTTTGACCTTACAAAAACGCCAAATTCAAGATTTCGTGCTCCGAGAGCTAAAATCTGAATTTAGGGGGGAAAAATTTAATCCTCAGCTTCCCTGAATTTTGGACATATTTAATTTGCTAATCTGTTTTGAAATCTGCTAGAATGAATTTGATTTGGAAAATACTGGAATCTGTTTTCAATGCTGAATTTGTTTGGAAAATTCTGAGTCCAGGAAAATGTATAAAACTGTGCATAGTGATAGGTGTTGGGCGATAGCTGCATACTCTACTGAATAAAGGTGTCAAAATCAAATCTCTAAACGTAACTGTATGAAAAAATACACATATTGGATAGATTGGGTAGATACTTGCTGCCAGTTCCGAGAGCACTTGCACACTACTACCTCTACTACTAACACTAGTGTAGTCAGGTCAGGCACTAACGACTGGTCGCGTCCAATAACTTCTTGATAACGGTTATTGAAGTGAGTAACTCATTATTTCCTTGAAAGTTGTTGAAGAGATGGTGTACTGCTTCCACTCAAACCCAGTCCCCTGGTGGTTGAATATGGTGCTTTCAAAGGTTCAAATGGTTCTGATATGGAAGCCAGGTAAAGAGCATCGTCGAGCATCAAAGAAAACTTTCCCCTTATCCCATGGGCTTTATTCTTAAATTTCAGGAGATGTGCATAGAGCACGTAAATCGGTTCTCAACCAAAATACCTATTTGGATTGATCAGTTGATCATATTTGTGTGCCTCCTGAAATTCAATAATCGTTCTATCACCTGTGAAACACACACACTCCAAAGCTTAGTAGAAATTCAAATCATGAATGCAAGGCAACTGAATGAAATTGAATAACAAACCCCAGTGAAAGAATTTGCAGCGTTTTTATTGCGCATAACCCACTTACACTGATATATGTGCCAAAGTGTGGATTTACAAAGTACTGAAGTTTGATATTTGAGTATTTTTTTGCGTTGAGTGTCCGTTGAGTTAATTTTGATGAAATTATAAACAAATTATCGATTTGTCTTTAAAGGAAAGCTCATTTTTTATTGTCTTTCCAGTAAAGAAAACCTCCCCAGTAAATTGCAGAATGTCTGTATGGGTAAACAAAGTTGGTGCTCACAATCTACCTATAATAGGCCGCCATATCTAAAATAATAGACCGACAGAATGCTGATGAAATGTAGATGTTTTTGCCGTGGAGCTCATCTATTTTCCAGTAGATGGAATGGCGGTAAATTAACATTCAAAATTGTTTTAAAAAACCAGAAGGTTGACAAATATTCAAGTTTAGACTAGAAAAAACCATGTACGTATGGTTGTTTCGATACCTCCGATATATCGGAGTACATCGGAAATTATTTCGTTGTCTACGTTATCAATTAAGAGCAACTGCTGGAATTTCCAAGTATTTTATTCTTTACATTTTACCTGGTTATCATATCGATGTTGTAACCCTTTCCTCGATACTGCATTTGCCTGTCTTTGTAGCTCTCGAAGGATTTCCCCCTCAGACTGGCGCTTTCCAGTTTGTACTCTTCCAACGTGCAGTACGGGATACCCGAAATCTGAGGTTTCTCCGACTCCCCAAGCACCGTGCGAAGGGTCATAGGGCTAAATTCGACCGGAGTGAAGACAAGATAGCGGATTTCATCTTCTCGCGCCCCTCCTCTGGCTGCTGATTCCAGCCTGTGCCTCGATGGAGCGCCCATATTGTTATTCATGTTAGAAGTCCCTTGATGCTGTTTCATTCTCTGGACATTTGCGACGCCTTGCAGGTTCTCATCCCTCCAGCCATTATTGATCGCTGAGGGATTATCGATTCTCTGACCACTGTCCACCCTTTGAGATCCCATTTGTTGATCATCCAACCTACGTGAAGCGTCATACTTGCCATTCTCATGCCTCTGGTAACAAGATATGGAGTTACCCTTTGCATGATTATGATCGTACATCCCTTCTCCCTGTGGTGCTGTTTCGACTCCAGGTTCCTCAATTCTCTGTCCAATATCACTAATTTTTTGGTCTATCCTGGGAACTTCGTCATTTTTCAGTTCGTCCATTCTAGGAATATTTTCTACTCTTGATTCTTCGTATTGAAGCCCACCATCCAATTTGTTAGTCTCCGCTGGAATATTTTGAGCCCTTTGGTTATCCATTTGTGAATTGTCCAAACGTAAGCTGTCAGCTTTTTCAAGTATTGAATTGTCAGCTTTCACAGATTCCACACGAGGATTTACAATTGCTACTCCAGCTGTCTTCCTTGCATCTAACTTGGGTGCGTTGTAAATTCTAGGATTTCCACCATCCCAATTGTAAGATCTTGGAGCACTATCTAGACGATGAGCAGTTTTGGAGTACAACATATCTTTTGAACTTCCGCGTGTGTTTGCTACTGGCCTACTGAATGCTTCTGCCCTTCCTAAAGAATCTGGAACGACGACATCGGCTCTAGCCACCAAATCTTGTCCACTGATTGCATCTGACCGTGGATGAGAAACTCCTTGATAATTGTGCTCTTCCATGAGTTCTTGTCTTTGGTAAGCCTGCTGATGTGTGTCGTACTTCATGTGTTTCTGATCAACCAACTTCGAATTGGCTGCCATCACGTTCTGTCTCGCGGGGTAGTTCTCGCTATCTAACATTTCTCCAACTGAATGACTTCCCCCTGCCATAACATCACTTTGTTGACTCCGTCCAATGGCGACATCTTTGTGTTTGTAAGAATTGTGATTACTCCCGAAAACCGCTGCAGCTCCAGGTTCATTTTTCACCTGCTTACGCTTGAAACCCCATTTCCAGTTGGAATTAGTTGAATCACTGTACGACTTTCGCGCTGGTCTTAGACCCCTAGTTTGTTCTCTCGATAAAATGAAAGATTTTTTGTCATTATCCAAATTGTCTTGGTAGTCCAAACCATCTATAAACGTCACCCTTTCTCTGGGGATGCGAAAATGATTTCCCGTTTCATCTGAGTTGGTCACTGAAGTTTGATCGTTGATAGCGGACCTTTTATTCACCTGTTTTCTGTTTTGTCTTGCTGGCTTGACTACTGCTGCGCCGTCGCCTTCGTTGGTGTTGGCAGCACTGTCTACTTGCAGATTTTCCACTCGTCTGCTGTCTTTGACAATATTATTTTCCATCATTTTCCCGTCGTTTTGCTTCTTGAATAAGCTTTTGAACGGAACGTTTCTTGCAACATCAACGCCAACGCCTTGCTCGTTGGTGTAAAAACTGCTCCTCTGAAATTCGTCCTCATAGCGAGCAGCTCCTTGAAAATTCACAGGTATATTTCAACAACGAGTTATTCGTGATTGGTGTTGTTTTGTTCATCAAACCTACACCCATAATTATTCCAATTTCTGTTAGATAAATTCTACATACACTGATCTAAAGATGATAATTAAGTAAAACGTATAGCATGTCCCTGTCTCTATTGCCGACGTTAGAACGATAGACGATTGGGACGATAGAACGCACACAGAACCAGAAACGGACCGATAGAACGCATAAATAACCAGAAACGGACCGATAGAACGCACACCGAACTGGCACCTATTGATTGAAATGTTTTCAATGAATCGAATGGGTCCATCTGGATCATTGCGCTTCCACCCATTTGCTCTTAATGTGTAGATCGCTGTCAAAAACGTGAACGTGATTGGAATTTCATGTAAACATCGTGAAAATGTCGATCGGCAGGAATTTTATTTAGATATACAGGGTGTCCCGGTAACTACGCTCCCACCCCTTATTTTCTCTAATTGTGGACGAAAAAAAATCGGACCAACGCTATTCTTCATAATTTTTTGCTTAGAGTTCAAAAATGACAAAATTGCGCAGCGTGCAACCGCGCAACCAAGATAAACTTAGTTTTTTCGAATAGAAACCCATATTTTTTATTGTAGATTCGAATTATACGGAAAATTTCATGAACATTTGGCTCCTCTATCAATTTTTTTGACCGCGCGCAACCCGCTCAGTGAGCGCTCAAAGATCCTCAGATCAGGGATTGCGCCAAAATTGAGATGAAGTAGTCCTCAAGTGTGGCACATGACTAAGCATTGTTTTTCAACGCTGAATCGCGTGTTGATATCCTTTTCTTGATTTGATTTCATTTGACTGCATTTACAGCCAAAAAAGTCACTTTATTTGGGGGAAATCATTGATTTTCCGTGGAATCTTTTCCGAGTATTGTTTCTTTCACGAATTATCTCTCCTTTGTGCAGCTAGACATTGCTGTTTACATAATTTTGTGATGTGTAAAAGTTACCTGTTATTTTACAATTTTTTAAACACTTTCTCGGGATTGAATCGATGATTTCCTATTCAAAAAGAATGGATAGCACAAGATGGATAGTACCACGTGAATCAGCGTTGAAAAACAATTGAAATTCGTGTGACACACTTGAGGACTACCTTCATCTCAATTTTGGCGCAATCCCTGGGTTGCGCATCTTTGAGTGCTCGCGGAGCGAGTTGCGCTCGGTCAAAAAATCGATTGAGGAGCCAAATGTTCATGAAATAGAATCCGAATATGCAATAAAAAGTGTGGATTTCCATTCAAAAAAACAAAGTTCATCTTGGTTGCGCGCGGTTGCGCGCTGCGCAATTTTGTCATTTTTGAACGTTGCGCAAAAATTATGAAGAATATTGTTGATCCGATTTTTTGGTCCACAATTAGACAAAATAAGGGGTGGGAGCGTAGTTACTGGGGTATATCAAAAATATATAAAATCAGTTCAAAGAAAAATTGGAAACCCTTACTTAGTAAAACTGAATATTTGTTCAAGTCAAAAGAAAAAAGAAGAAGAAACCCCCTGAAAAGTTTGTAAAACAGCATATTTTTCAAAAGTTCTTCTTCCGTAAACAACATTTAAAATTGTAGGTATTCACAAAATGAGGTAGGTATACCAAAATTTTCCTAAAATTGTAGGCTGGAAAATCGAGAAAATCAGGATGGAGAAAAAGTAGGGTGAGGCTGAGTCTTTTTCAAGTTTAAAAAAAGCAGAAGCCCATTCTAAAACTTAATATTTAAATTTTTTTTCCATAAGCATTTAAAATTCTAGTATTTACAAAATTGTCTCTTAAATAATTTTAACCAGGAAGTTTTTAAGTATGGATTAAGTATCTAAGACAGCAGATTGGAGATGATTCATGAATTATCTTACAAAAAAATTGTCTACTGTTCCCTACTGGATTTTAAATGATGACTTCATACAAAAGGATAGAATCACTCCAACAATAACGTGAGAGTGTTGACCAGGATGATGTTGGTTAGATACGCACACTTAAATATGACATAGTGACAGGACTGAAGAAGTCCCCATAGCGGGACGAAACGTTTCCAAAAAAGAAAAATAAACCTATTATACGCTCTAATCTGGTGTCTTAAATGAAAGTGGTCACACCACAACCAACAACCATGACTATTAAGTACCTATGGTCGAACGGGGAAGATCTCAATTCTCAAAACAATGTGTATACGAATAACTCATCGGTATAATCACAGAATAGGTAACGCACCTCTCATCAGTGATAAGTCATCACACCGTCGCCCATATCGATATAGGTCCACGGTATCGATATACAGGGTGTCCCAGGAGTTATGCACAATCCGACTTCTACGTATTCTACAACTCATTTCCGACCAAAAGTGCCTATTAGCAATTTTTTTTAGAGGCTTCGTTTTCGAGTTATTCGCGATTCAAAATTTTTTTCGTGTTTTCGATATTATGTCACTAAAACTGTTATAACTCCTTCAATTTTAGATATAGATCAAATTTAAAGACACCGCTATAAAGAGCAATAAATTCTCTATCTATTTGATGTCAGATAACATTTTTTATTGCATTGAAGATCTGCGATTAAAATGGCAGTTTTGTCAGAATCTTGAAATCGCCTGTTTTTCATCTCGCCCAGCAACCCCATTAATACTTGAGACACAACTGTGCAGACCTGGTAAAACGTGCGCCAAAATGTCAGCTTTCTAACGGTGTAGTCTTTTTGGTTTTAAAAAATATTTTTCGTTAAGAAAATGGTGTTTAACTGCAGAAAAACGTGCGTTTTCTGTTAAAATTGAGATTGAGGTGTTTTCGACCATACGTCACTAAAACGGCCGTAACTCCGGCGTTTTCGAAGTATTTGCAAATCTAAGGATACCGTTGGAAAAAGCATTGAATTTCCGATCGTCTCAGTCTTCAACAGTGCTTTTTTAAAGTGAACTAAAAAGTTAAAAGCTAGCCCTTAAAGTAAATTTTGTCAAATTTTGAAAAACCACTTTTTTAATGGCTCATTGGTCTTTCTTGATTTTAATGATACGTTTGAGCCTGCAAGCCTAAACAATGCGCAAAAGCCTCAGCTTTCCAATGGTATAATTAGTTTTTATTTTTTAGAGGGAACTTTTTTGAGAAAATTGAGATTTTATGCAAAAAATGTGTGTTTTCAAGCACATTTGCTGTGCAACAATATGGGGGTTTTGTCCGAAAAAAAAAAAAAAAAAACATCTCAGTTGGGCGACAATATCGGGGTTTGGTCCGGGATTAAAAGAAACTTAAATACGAATGAAAGCAACAACTTCGGGTTTGAAAGCAAAAATCTCCTATCGTTTAGTTTGCTGGTCTGGATGCTCGCTACGCTCGCATCTCAAAAACAAAAAAATATCCTACATCAATCCTTCTAGTGAAGTATAGATCAGATGGCACGTGCTGGTGTCGGACAAAGGTACAATGGTCGTGATAATCGTTTCAAGATGGCACTGGCATCGATAAATTGATACCATATATATCGATGTAAGTACACATGGATACATCCTGATAAGATCGTGATAAGAGGTGTGCGTTACCTATTCTCTGATTCAGCCAACTCATCTATTCCAAACAAATCGCGGTATTTCTAATTCCATTTCGGAAAATAACTTACCGGTTACAAATACCGCTCGTAAACTCAACGCGAAATACAAAATCCACAACGACGATGGAAACCTCATCCGCATCATTCACATACTTCTTCTGTTTGTTTGTTTTAACGGCCCGATTTGACAGAACAAATTAGTTGGGAACGGAAAATTCGGAATTTTCCCCAAAAAAAAGCGCCCAGTGAGTTGAAACATGTTTGCCACTACCATATGGGCAAAACCATGTGTTCACGGATTTTCTTGGAGTCGGTTGATATGAAAGGAAAATGACGATGTGAATTTTTTTTTTAATTTAAAGGAAATTTCAAATACTTTTATTTGTACTTTTTTCCAAATTCCAAGAGCTTCAGTGTGAAAGGTTGAGGAAATTTGTCGATCATTCATCGAGGTGTTTGCACTGTCTATCGAGAGCACGCGGGAGCTAACTCCTAGAAAAGTCTGGAATCTTCCAGGCGAAACGTTCCGGGCTTCGAACCTCCTGGAAAAAACTCGGGCTTGCTACCAGGGTTGAGCGAAAACTGATTCCAAAACAACTAAATTAGTACGTACTACCATATTTCAAAAAATGCAATTAATTTATTTTCACCAAACAATGAAACTTGAATAAGAACTAATCCAGTTTCGGCCAGAAAAGATGAACTAAAAACAAATTATAATTTAGTTGGCGATTTAGTTGAACTATCTATCTAGAATTTTTCCCACTTCAACAAAAAGGAATGACCTGTCGTTTTGGTTTATTATTCAATAATAAACCATTGTAATCGCTCTTGGAAAAAAAAATTTTAAACCCCCCTGAAAATTGCATGGTTTACGTTTCAAAGGGTGTAGAATCCGAATCTGCAATAAAAATTTGTCCGTCCGTCCGCCGTACGCACGATTTCTCACAAACGGCTGGAGCAAAAAATTTCCAGAAAAAATCAATATTACTCCGACAACGCCCCAATTCTTTAGCCAGCTCTCTCACTTAATTTAAAGTGCCCTTTAAGAGTTGTCAAAGTTTTGTAAAATCCCTAAAACCTCAAATATAGTCAAGGCGGCCTAAATTTGGACTTTCTTTGAAGAACTTTCCATGAGGAATCGAATGAGCCCCTCCCCAGGTATCTAGCTCAAATCATTCCCGATGTATGGCCCGATTGGCTGCCAACATTTGCATCCACATTCACTACATCATTAGGTTACATAGGATATGGGAGTGAGGAACTTGAGTGTGCGGATGAAGCACGACAGAATTACGGGAAAGAACATGATCGCCATGTACACCCGTACATCGTACTTGATGTCGTAAGTCGCCAATATCTGGAAAAAAGAAAACAAAACTGAAACCTTTCGTCCAAATTTTGCAAAAACAAAATCGGCAGATCTTTGCAGTCTTAGTGATGGCAAGATCTTAAGACGGTGTTCGCAAACTATTCGAGTAACTAAATTATTGTAATTAGGTTTTCAGAGTTATTTGCTGATGACAAAGTTGTTCAAATCACTGACAGAAACCCCGTTGTGAAAATTTTCTGATATAGATGTTGAATAAAAACGCAAAGGAAGCACACCAATATGATCAACTAATCAATCCAAATAGATATTTTGGAATTTTCATGAATCATTGAATAATAAACCCCAGTGAAAGAATTTGCAGCGTTCTTTTCATTCTCTCGTTTTGACGATGTAGCAGTCAAAGAAAGAGGGGTTATGAGGCGGTAAAAAAAAAAGATGAAGCTTTGAATGTGGATACTGGAGTGAACTCCTAAAAGGGTTTATAGCCGATACAGGGGTTGAAGCATTCTGATATGCATGCTCCGTCTTAAGAAATTTAAAAATTTTCAAAAAGAATATTTTTTCATAGTAATCGCTCTTGAAAAACGCTGCAAATTCTTTCACTGGGGTTTATTATTCATTTGGTTTGCATTCATGATTTGAATTTCAACTAAGCTTTGGAGTGTGCGTGTTTCACAGGTGGTAGAGGAGGCACACGAATATGATCAAATGATCAATCCAAATAGGTATTTTGGTTGAGAACCGATTTACGTGCTCTATGCATATCTCCTGAAATTCAATAATCGCTCTATCACCTGTGAAACACGCACACTCCAAAGCTTAGTAGAAATTCAAATCATGAATAATAAACCCCAGTGAAAGAATTTGCAGCGTTTTTTTTTATTGAACCTCAATACCCTCCACCAAAAAAAAAAAAAAAAAAAAACATAATTTATCAAGTCACTTTAGCGCTCGTACTGCGTCAAAACTTCCCCAAATTCAAATTTAAACGACGTAGCCAAAGGTAGACTGATGTAGAGGAGGCACAAAATTATGACCAACTGGAAAAAATTTCGTGGTCTAATTTTTAGAAAATATACTTTTAAAGAATCATTAATAAGCCTACCAACTTAGAAATAACGAAAAAATTTGAAAATTCTTGGCCAAAAAGGGTTAAACTAAAACTTTAATTCCCAAGGACTAATTGGATCCTTTGTTCTGGGCGTATGACCAACGATATCATCCAATGTCATACCAAAATTTAGCAATCTGAGTTATTCCTTTCCTTAGAAAAATGAAAAATATAAAAATTGTGGTGTTCCTCCCCACTTAACCTAATCTCAACAGTAAAATTTACATTAATGTGTCGGATGTGTTTGGGATTTATAAAATTTGAATATTTAGCGGGAAAAGTTTGGTTAGCCTTTCGTAGCTGTCCCTAGACAATGGTCTCCGTGTCAAATGCCGACAGCGCTGCTCTTTTGTATTGATATCCTCCCGTGTTTCGCCTCCATTCACATGTTCTAGACTCTTCGGCCGGTTGACCGAGATTCGCCTCCGAGAGAAAAAAAAAAACCCTCAACCCCGCTCTCAGTTGACTATTACCACTCCAGTTTAGTTTATCTAGTGATATTGTCGAATTCATTCCTTTCCATTCGTCGCTGGTGTTTCATTTCGAGAAGAAAACCGACTAAACTTCTGTGAAAGTGCGAGTTCAATTTTTCCAACGATGGCTTCTATGTCAGTTATAGGGATTGATTTCGGCAACGAATCCTGCTACGTCGCCGTCGCCCGCGCTGGTGGAATTGAAACGATCGCCAACGATTACAGTTTGCGAGCTACCCCGTAAGTACCGACATTTCATCACATTTAAAACCGCAAATTTTCGCTTTGAAACCCAGTTTCAAACCTCAACTTTCAACTCAAGAAACCCGACTGGTACCTTATCCGTATCAATCTAACCTGCTCAACGTTGCCGCAAAACGATTTTCCTCGTTCATAATCCGCAATTTCTATCGTCATTGACTTATAAAATCTTCAGCAACCAAATTCGTCGACGCTATCGATATTAAAATTATGACATAATGCAGTAACGTTCAAATGTGACTACTCATCCTGGCAAGGCCAAATCCCTCGTGTTCTATTGATTTTTTTTGCGATGATGAACATTCCTCGGTTTCTTAGTACGTTATTCGTAATTTTTTTCATAGAAAATCTTCATATGCAGTAAAATATGATCGCAGTTATACTCTTGAGCGGCAAATCCATCGAGAGGGGATGAAATTCAGTGAAAGTTCACGTCCCACGTTTACCTCGGTTGGGGCTCAACAATCCAAATATGGGACTGATAATTTCCTACTTCTTGTGAGTCACCGCGCCGCGAAAACGCGCTGTCTATTCGCTCGCACTTGATTTTGGGCTTTTGCCAAAAACTTGGGGCTTGATATTCATGGATATGTCTAATTGGAAATGAAAATGCGGTATCTCTGGCTAAGCTACCTGCATATCTACCGAGAAGTAACCGATTGACAGCGGGTTAGACTGCTCGTTTTGTCGACCTTTCTGTACCGTACAGGTTTTTAAGAAATTTGAAGTTTTTAACTGTCTCACCTACTTCCCTTCATGCACAAGCCTACTCCTTGCTACTTTTACACCTGCACTCTTCTTTCACATAGCATAAGCACGTAGAATATCATTAATATCATTTTATTTAGTATGCAATGAATTGAGGCCGTCTGTGAATTAGCGATTACAGGTAATATGTGATTACAACAGCGCGAAAAACCGAACGCATGGGGCCGACAATGCGCATCTCGGTTCAAGGTCACTCGGTTCTTGTTCTTCCCTTGTGTGGTATTCACATTGCTCATTCCCATGAAGGTTCGTGGGGACTAAATATGTCTTAACTCCACTAACTTCCCACATGTTCTCATTTTAATTGATAAGTAGGTCATTTCAACATTTGGGTCATATTTGGGTATCGAATTTTCTATAAAATAAACCAAAAACGCTGCAAATTCTTTCACTGGGGTTTATAATTCAATGAGTCATGATTTGAATTTCTACTAAGCTTTGGAGTGTGCGGGTTTCACAGGTGATAGAGCGATTATTGAATTTCAGGAGGCACACAAATATGATCAACTGATCAATCCAAATAGGTATTTTGGTGGAGAACCGATTTACGTGCTCTGTGCATATCTCCTGAAATTCAATAATCGCTCACACGCACACTCCAAAGCTTGGTAGAAATTCAAATCATGAATCATTGAATAATATAATAAACCCCAGTGATTTTATTGAACCTCAATACCCCCCCACAATAAAAACATGCGTACGGTTTTCTGTATATGGGAGAAAATGCTAAATTTCAGGAGGCACACAAATATGATCAACTGATCAATCCAAATAGGTATTTTGATTGAGAACCGATTTACGTGCTCTATGCATATCTCCTGAAATTCAATAATCGCTCTATCACCTGTGAAACACGCACGCTCCAAAGCTTAGTTGACTTTGAAATCATGAATGCAAGCCAAATGACTACAATTGAATAATAAACCCCAGTGAAAGAATTTGCAGCGTTTCATGCATATCAGAATGCTTCAACCCGTGTATCGGCTACAAATTCTTTTAGGAGTTCACTCCAGTATCCACATTCACTACATCACTAGGTTACTGCGATCAAAACAAAAACAATAATAAACCAAAAAACGCAAATGTTGGCAGCATAAATCGGGAATGGTTTGAGCTACAGACCTTGGGAGAGGCTCATTCGATTCCTCTTGGAAAGTTCTTCAAAAAGAGTCCACATTTAGGCCGCTTCGACTTATTTGAGGTTTTTAGGGATTTAACAAAACTTTGACAAATTTTTATTGCACCTTGATGAGTGAGAAGATGACGCTGATGGACCCATTTCAGCAAAAGTTCGAGAGTCGCTCGATTCAAATTTCATCATTTCCCGCACGACAGAAGATAGGAAGTCAATCTGGGGAATTAATTTTTCATTCACTCGATTATAGATTTTCCAGGAGTTCACGATTGCGTTCCTCAGTGAATTGGTGAATAGCGGCCACCACCACTCCTTGCTCCTCACGCCGATCCTGTAATTTGCCACTCCGTTATAGTGCGAATCCACTCCTCCCATGTAGCGGTTGTATTCGAAAATCATGAGAGGCTGGTTGATGGGCACCTTCCCTTTGGCTTCTTTCGAATATCTTTTCACTTTTTTCAGCGGAGCGATGTTCAAAAAATTGCTTGCCACAATCACCAGCGAATTTCAGCTTAATCAATTATTCAATTTTATTCATTTGGCTTGCGTTCATGATTTGAATTTCTACTAAGCTTTGGAGTGTGCGTGTTTCACAGGTGATAGAGCGATTATTGAATTTCAGGAGATATGCATAGAGCACCTAAATCGGTTCTCAACCAAAATACCTATTTGGATTGATCAGTTGATCATATTTGTGTGCCTCCTGAAATTCAATAATCGCTCTATACGTCGAGGCTTCAGATTGTGTAAACGCGCTTCAGTGTATACGGCAGAATGTTATGCTATACTGCGGGCACTCAGTTTTGCCCTCGATGAACTGATGCCCGTATCTGGCATCGTCATTTTAACTGACTCAAAGAGCGTAACGTCAAAATTGGCAAACTTGAGGATGACATCAAGATTGACCCACATTGAAGCCGGCATACTGCAAATTGTGGGACGTCTTAGAGAAGTAGGAAGTCAGAACCACATTTTGTTGGGTTCGTGGACACCATGGTGTTGCTGGGAATGAGGAAGCTGTGGGGGCTTTGTCTCTCCAGTACCCTCTCCCCAGTACCGGAGTATCCGCCCACGGATCTGATGAAAATTGTATCCCTTAAGCTCTCGTCAAAGCTGATAGAAGAAATCCAGAAATACAACGGCGGTGAAAAATACAAAGAGCTGTTCCCTCCCACTGATTTAAGGCCATGGTTTGGAAAGATAAGTGCGGCCTTGCCCAAAAGATTTGACAGAACCATGGTTCGATTGAGGAGCGGACATGGTTGTACCAACCATTACTTACACCGGAGACGACTTGCTGAATCATCCCGATGCAGAGGTTGTGAGGTCGATCCAGAAACTACGCAGCATATTATTCTGGAGTGTCCTGCCCATATATCGCCTAGAGACTCCTTGCTGAATGAAATCGTGAACATACGGGAAATCGAGCGACCGTTCAACTTAGATACCCTTGTGGCATTAGGAAACATTGACATTTACCTTGCATTATATGAGTTTTTAAAAGCTATTGATTTGAACCTGTGAAACAATATTATTATTATTACTGATTTATTAATTTAATACTTGTAACGGCTGTAAACATTAAAGCCAATAAATTAAAAAAAAAAAAAAAAAAAAAATTGGAACCCAACTTAGCGTTGCTGTCCGCCACATTACCTCTGATGCCTCTGGTACCACGAACCCAAATGAGGTGGACTGACTTATTTTGGTTTATTATTCAATAATAAACCATTGTAATCGCTCTGGAAAAAAAATTCTAACCCCCCTGAGAATTTCATGGTTTACGTTTCAAAGGGTGTAGAATCCGAATCTGCAATAAAAATTTTTCCGGCCGTACGCACGATATCTCCGAAACGGCTGGAGCAAAAGATCTGAAATTTTCAGGAAAAATCCATCTTGGTCCGACGACGCCCCAATTCTTGAGCCAGCTCTCTCACTCAATTTAAAGTGCCCTTTAAGGGCTGTCAAAGTTTTGTAAAATCCCTAAAAACCTCAAAATAAGTCGAATCGGCCTAAATATTTACCTATATGAAGAACATACCATGAGAAATCGAATGAGACCCTCCCCACGTCCGTAGGTCAAACCATTCCCGATGTATGGCCCGATTTATGTTGCCAACATTTGCTTTTTTTTTGGTTTATTATTGTTTGTTTGTAACCTAGTGATGCCGATAGCGTCGAGTTGTAGTGAATGTGGATACTGGAGTGATAGCCGATGTGGATACTTGTAGTTTATAGCCGATACACGGGTTGAAGCATTCTGATATGCATGAAACGCTGATAATATATAGGTAAATATTATTCAATATTATTACTGGGGTAAATAAGTATTCTTTCACCTGTGAAACACGCACACTCCAAAGCTTAGTAGAAATTCAAATCATGAACGCAAGCCAATTGAATAATAAACCCCAGTGAAAGAATTTGCAGCGTTTTTAGACCAAAGTTCTGATATACAATCAACAATGGAAGCTTCTACAAAGGTCATGCGAGTGGAGGGAGTAATATTATTCAACTTATTCATCCGAAAGGATTATAAGTTCGGTGAACCGTTCCCCAAGATTAACTGCTTATTTTAGAGCTTCCATAGCTTCTTGAGCTTCTTCCGAGTAGATGGTGGCATAATTCCGAAGTCTGGAGCTCCGTGTAGTCGTTTGTCGAGTCGTAGAATGCCCAGCCAACCCGGTTTTTCAGTTGCCTTGCAATTTACTAATAACGACTCTTCTTTAGCTTCTGTTAGCCGTATCATCTGTCGATTGCCAGGTACCGCTAGAAGACGATAACTGTCGATTCGCGACCGAGTAATTGTGAATATTCACGCTACTTCTTAGACTCCTCATGAGTATTCATGGGGGCTCACGACCGTCGGTGTGATTCGATCTTAGAAAATTATCGTATAACTGGGGATATCTCGCGGAGACCGTAGATATTTCATCAACACTCTCTGTCCGGAATTATTTGGGATTATGCACTTTTAATATATTTGTTACCCTCCGCCTGGTCGTGACAAAGATTCCGGTACTCTAATCCTACCTCCCACCTCGAATTAATCCCTATCTGAATTAATCCTTTACTCTCAGGAATATCACTCCAGTTTTTTAGGGAAAACTCCCGATTCAGGATTGATTCCCGTTGGGAACTGCTCTTAATTGCATCATATTGCTCATTTGTATCATTGTATTTCAAGGAAAGTGTTTCTGCCAATTTTCATTTTCTTATTTTACGTTTCCGTAAGTAGAATCCGAAAATCAAATAAAAAACTCATCCCTCCGCCATACAGACCTTATCTCTAAAACTACAGTTCCAAAGTCGATAGAACTTGGCTCAAAAATCATTAATGGATTTTAGTTGTGGCTGAGTTCTAGTCCTTTCCTTTTTTTTGAAATTTGATCGCTTTGTTTGTTCAAAAATGTTAATTATCAATTTGATTGCAAAAAAAACTTGTTCTAAATAACTTTTTTTCTGTCCAAACAAAGAATTTGGGGTTCTGTAGAATTTTATGAATTTCAATAGATTTTTCAAGCGCATTTGAATGAAATTTGAGTGCAATTTTCAGCATTTGAGCTTCAATTTTTAAAGGAATGGATGATACACTTTTGGTTTATTATTCAATAATGCTTTGTAATGTAAAAAAAAAAAAAATTTTTAATAATTTTTTTATTTCATTAGAATCCGAATCTGCAATGTAATTTTTTCCGTACGCCGTACACGATTTCTGAAATCCATTGACCAATTTAAAGTGCTCAAAGGGTTGTCAAAGTTTTGTAAATGTTCGTAAATATTTACCAACGAACTACATCCTTTCTTTTGGAATGTTGATTTTTGGCGCAAAAACGAACTTTATTCAGTCCTATGGAGAGTCGTAGTCCGGAAGGAAGAAAATGTACCTTACCATTTTGTAGCCATTGCAATACCTTTGTTTCCTAAGAAAATTAGCTGAAAAAATCTGTTCTCAACCAAAATACCTATCTGGATTGATCAGTTGATCATATTTGTGTGCCTCCTGAAATTCCTGCTTTTTGAATAATAAACCCCAGTGAAAGAATTTGCGTTATATTCTTGAAAGATGTAAAACTTTTTTTTAAATGATTTTTTACATTTGTTTTGTAATTTTTAAGTACAATTCCAAATCAATGAATCAAAAATGACCTCAATTCGCAAAAACGACCTTTCCTTGGACGTTTGTTTCATTTTGTAGCCATTGCAATACCTTTGTTTCCTAAGAAAATTAGCTAAAACTCAGAACCTGCTTTTTATGTTCGTTTTTGACGAAAATTCCAACAATTCTGTTCTTTCCCAATTCTGTTCTTTATATTGATAAAGAACGGCTACAAGAATCTGTAGCAGATCTCACTCCCTACAATTTGCTATTGGCTGGATATTGTAGGGAGTGAGGGAGTAGGGAGGCCAGAGCCTTTCACCGCCTTTACAGGCCACAAATCAATTGAAACTGGCCGAACCAAAATGTTGTCAACGAAATTCCAACAACTACACTAATTGCCAACAAGTGCCATCAAGTTTCACTTGCCACAGTCGAAATGTTATTGGAGTAGGGAGTGAGAGTTGAAAAACCCACACTGCTGCCTCCAGGGATGGTTTTCCGGTAGAACTGACTGGGAAGGTCTAGGCAAAATCCAACCACCAGCGTTGGGACCATCTTGAAAAAGGGATGTCAACAGAACAGAAGCAACTTCATAAACACCCTTTTCTGCCTGTTGAGGGCCACTTATCAAAACGTTGTAGAGAGTGAGGAAAAACCGTGTGACACTGAAATGATGGGCTGATAAGGCTGATTTGATCGAATTTTTTTTTCCTGGGGCGGATATCCATTGTAGATGGTATGTTCTTGCATAGTGTAAGTGGATATAACAGCCCCAATAAATATTTCGCTGAGTAGTGACGATGGAAGTTGTATACCTCTGGTTAGTGACAGCTGTAGGGAGTGACAATTACGGACTTCAGTATTTTCTCCTGTGTCCTGTAGCCACAACGTTTACATACTTTTCCATGGAACATGTACATCCACATTGGAGAAAATTTTATAACACCTAGAAAACTGTATTTAGTTGAGATTTGACGGCAATACTGATCACTGACATAAATGTGACCGAATTTTTGAAAGTATTGAGTATTGAAAATCTGGTTTGTCTATTGGACCCTGTATCACATCTGAGTGGCTGAGCGCCAGCCCTCACAGTGGGGATAACGACCAATCAAGCCGATTAAAATTGAAACTGCCAATTCATAACACATGGTTTTGTTCGTTTTTTGAATAATGCGTGATTGCTCGTGTCATTGTGAGGTAACTTTTAGGTTCAGAAATTGCGATTATTTGCTATGGGTGAATTTCTACGGATCTGAAATCTATCCCAGCCCATTTTGTCCTAAATTGCCGAAGGATGACACCTCACTTGCACACGTCAGTAAAAGCCTCGAAAAACCACGTTTGTTAACTGTTGCGTCTAAGCGTGTCAGGCGATCAGCTCGTTAAGAACAACTAGATCCCAGTGGAGTCCATGTGCAGACGAAATTGCTGGTTTGACATCTTCGTATAACTTAAGATTGGGTTTATGACGAAGAAAAAACGTCTGCCAAGTGGGTGTGGCACATAGCTTCCTCGTATCCATAACATGACTGTATAGATCATTGAAAATTATTATTGACTATTATCAATTAAGAACTCCCGGAGTTATGCTTGTGGCAAGGATTTCACGTTTGCGCATGCGAAGAGACTACTATTGATCCGGGGGTCACGAAACTTATAGGGGACCATCTACACATCAAACCGAACAATCCCTGAAAATTTCATCGAAATTGGTCAAAAACTCCCGGAGTTATGCGCGTAACAAGGATTTCACGTTTGCGCATGCGCAGAGACTACTATTGATCCGGGGGTCATGAAACTCTATAGGGGACCATCTACACATCAAACCGAACAATCCCTGAAAATTTCATCGAAATTGGTCAAGAACTCCCAGAGTTATGCGCGTAACAAGGATTTCACGTTTGCGCATGCGCAGAGGCTACTATTGATTCGGGGGTCATGAAACCTATAGGGGACCACCTACACCCCAACCCGCACAATCCCTGAAAATTTCATCAAAATCGGACTATAACTTCGTGTAGTTTTGCCCTGAACAAGGATTTGCTGACAGACAGACACGGAACCAAAATTGTTCAGAAAGGTCTAAAACCCAAAATGCGAGTGGAATTTTTGATTTTGGAAACAAAAAAATTTTCACATTCCGAAAGTGAGAACAATGCTACCTACCGCTACCTTGATAGACTCGGAAGCAAAATGATCTAATTTGTTTATTGCCCTAGTAGTTTCTTTGAAAGTTCTCTCTCTCATAGCCGTGGTACATGACTGTTCATGGTAGAAAAGGTTTGTTTGTTCCCATTTGCGAAAATCGCTCCGATCTTCGTTGAATCCCTTGTTCGGTCGAGACAGCGACACTTGGCGATTTCATTGCTGCGTAAGGTAAAAGGATTTCCATGATGTAACGCGGACTGGGAGACTACGGAGCAGCTACCGAGCAGAAGTCGCTGATAACAACGGCCGAGGTGAACGTGCATTTCAAGGCCGCTGGATGTAACGAGTCGGGCTCACATCACCTGACAAGCGCTGCCTTCGTTTTGAGGACTTCTTCACCTGAGGATCACACTCAAGCCGCTTCATTCTCTTTTTCTGAGGAAGATAGGAGACTGATTTCTAAATAGCAAAAAATAAAATGTTCAATGAAGGAACCCTGGCCAGTTCCTTTTCGCTATTTTGTTGAAAATCCTGCGTTCTGGCGCACTTTTACACCCAAGTTCCACCTACCTAATACGAATCGATTCCGAAAATTAGTAACAATGTCTAAAGATGGTTTGGAATTCGACTTACAGAAAAATTTTGATCATTCTCAGTGAGGGAATTTTTTGCCTGCCATCTCAAAATTGACGGACTACGAATAAGCCAGTAATTTGCAAACGATTCCTAAACCTTACATGATTAAGAAGTTGTAGAGAAAAACAAGAAGCGATTGGATCCTAAATTTTTAAATTATCTTTCGAAACAATGTCGTTACAAATAGTTGAAAATGAAGCTAATTTTCTGTGAATTCTCTCCTTCTCCCCCCTTGTTTAGACTATTTCCCTTCAAAATCAGCTGGGTAACTAAATATTGGTGTGATTCAGAGCTTCCAAGGCTCATAGTGGTCAGTATTAACTAATGTCTAAAGCCGGGTCTACACGCTCCGTTTTGAACAACGTTTTAGGTTTGCGCAGTTTTAGGACGGAATGAAAACGGAGCGACTGTGAGCGTCCACACGGGACAGTCTTTTTCGTTCAGTTTTGTAAGATATCGCCATGGAGGAGGTACTGCTGTGGGCAATTTTTGCATTTTGTGCGGTAAAAAAAAGGAGATCGGAACGTTACCGAAGAATCGGGCGTTTATGGTCACGGAAATGGCTTTTCCCTGTTTGCCTTTTCATCTATTTCTTTGAATTTCTCCACCAACCTCTCATACGCTTCCCCCTTTTTGTCCCGATCACTGTATTCTTTCGATTTTACGCGCCAAAGACACGGAAAACTTTCATACAGCGCAATAAAATCACTTAAAAATTCGCGGGAACAGTTGCGGAGATCCGACATCGTTGGGTAATTAGGGCGAAGTGAGGAACAAAACTGAACGGAAAACGGAGCGACCGTCCACACGCAGCGACATGTCTGTGCAGGTCACGGTTTTCAAAGGTCGGGAGATCAGAAGTCGCTGCAACTGTGCAGTTTTCCTGACGGCCCCAAAACTGCGCAGTTTTCCGGTCCATACGCAACGTTTTGTCTGCAACGTCTTGAACTGCGCAGGCAAATCGTCTTACAAAACGGAGCGTGTAGACCCGGCTTAAGGTTTATATCGAGCTACTTCTAGCTCAGATTAGGGATGGCCATCAATAGTCGATAGTATCGAAATATAGATATTTTCCTCCGATATATCGATATTTTTCTATCGATGATGCAAGGGCCAATAGTATCGGATATAAATAGTTAGTGACCAATATTTTTTCCGATTTTTGGTTTAATATTCAATAATAAACCATTGTAATCGCTCTTGAGAAAAAAATTTCTAACCCCCTCTGAAAATTTCATGGTTTACGTTTCAAAGGGTGTAGAATCCGAATCTGCAATAACAAATTTTCCGTCCGTACGCCGTACGCACGATTTCTCTTTAACGGCTGAAGCAAAAAAGCTGAAATTTTCAGGAAAAATCCATGTTGGTCCGACGACGCTTTAATTCTTGAGCCAGCTCTCTCACTTAATTTAAAGTGTCCTTTAAGGGTTGTCAAAGTTTTGTAAAACCCCTAAAAACCTCAAAAAAAAAGTTAAGGCGGCCTAAATTTGTACTCTTTTTGAAGAACACTTCACGAGGAATCGAATGAGACCCTCCCCAGGTCCGTAGGTCAAACCATTCCCGATCTGTGGCCCGATTTATGGTGCCAACGTTCGCGTTATTTTGGTTTATTATTGTTTTTGTGTTGATATCAGTAACCTAGTGACGTAGTGATGTAGGAATGTGGATACTGGAGTGAACTAAAAGGCTTTGTAGCCGATACACGGGTTGAAGTATTCTGATAACCATAGAAAACGCTGCAAATTCTTCCACTGGGGTTTATTACTCAATTGGCTTGCGTTCGTCTGGCTTGCATATTGATATCTATCCATGGATAATATCCATAGGATGTCAAGTATTCGTTTTGGCTGCGGTCAAGAGTCTTGGCCCAAGACGATAAAAATAAAAGAAGAAAAGTAGTGGTTTGGGGGTTCCATAGGAAAATTGGAAGGTTGCGGTTGTTGAGGTTTTTCAGCAAGCGTTGTGTTGTTCTTTTTGAGATTGTTCTTGTTCACGGTTGATTCTTTTTTCTTCTTTTTTGTTTATTCTTTGTTGTTTGAACCGTAGGTTCGAAACATAGGTAGTTACATTCATTTAAGGAAGGACATAAATGCTACAACCCCTTTTAACAGAACCTGGGTAGCTTATGAAACAATATAATTTGTTACAAAACTATTGGTAAAACAAAATTAAAATAATAATACATTAAACTGAACATAGTTTTACTTTAAACATATTTTATCTTAAATCAGAAAAGGCGTATATTTCCAATTTATTGATTAGTATTAATTGACTTTTCTTTTTAAATCAAATTTGAACTTCTGCAAACTCAATTGTGGCATCTGGTCGACTAAGTGCATTAAATACATACATTTTATTCAACTTTTTAACCAATATTTTTTTAAACTATCGATATTTTTTGGTTGATACTATTGGTGTGCCTATTTTTTGGTTGATACTATTGGTAGTGCCTACTATCGATGATTAACCCACGATATGTATCGGCATCGATATTTTAACGCCGATACTATCGATAAATCGATATTTTATGTTTCGATGGCCATCCCTAGTTCAGATCCTTTCCCATCAAATTTGTGATTGAAACACCATTTTTTTTTAGTTTTCTCTGTGAAATGTTATAGTTTTTATGAGTTATACCTATTATAAGCTATTTGAAGAGATGTGAGCTGAAAGTTCCCCTATACGAACATTAGAAAGCAATTACCCTCGAGTCGAATGAGCTTAAACAGACTTGAATCTGACCAATATTGAGGTGGTCAGATGGTTTTGAAGGGCTGTGTCCCAAGATATTTTCCAACAGAGAACGTTGTCAGCCATTTCATACTGGTGGAAAACGCCCTCATCAGTTTGAAACTGTTACTTCGTTTTACGGTTCGAAATTTTCATTATTCGGCCAATGAATTTCATGTTTCTGCCCAGCATTCAGAAAAGCACAAAACCGTAATTATCACAAACCCCGACAACGGAGCCTATCTATCTCGCCGACCATTTTGCCGTCTCTCAGACATGAAACAGACTGAAATTCTCAAACGGGCCAATTACAAAAAAAGAAAGTGGAACTCGGTCAGATAAAGTAGGCGATTAGATAACGCTCACATGCCGCGGTCACCCGCAGTTTCGCACCACTCCCTAATACTTGATTGATCTTCAACTAGGAATAAGTAGACCCTTGAAAATAGCTGTCCCTTCATTTCAAAACTTTTGAACCTCGGGACTTGCGTAAAAAACTTCAGGATAGGACCGAAAACCTCTGTAAGCATGACCTGAAAGAATACCTTCATATATTACGTTAAATATGACCTATTGAATAGCAGAATATCCAGTGTAAGTTCCAAAACAAATACAAAATACCCACGTAGTTCCTAAAACCTAGCTAATTCTTTTCAGCATTCTTAAAAAGTTTTCTTGATTCATAATTTGAATGAAAACCCGTTCTAAATTGTAGGTTCTGTAGGTAACAGAATGACCGCGAATGACATGAACCGTGTCATGTAAGTAATGGTGACTAGGAGGTGGGAGGAATCATAAAATGATACCTATTCAATTTTGGTTCATTATTCAATAATAAACCATTGTAATCGCTCTTGGAAAAAAAAAAAAAAAGAAAAAAAATTGCTAACCCCCCTGAAAATTTAAGGAACGTTTCAAAGGGTGTAGAATCCAAATCTGCAATACAAATTTTTCCGTCCGTCCGCCGTACGCACGATTTCTCCCAAACGGCAGGAGCAAAAAATCTGAAATTTTCAGGAGAAATCCATGTTTTCCGACAACGCCCCAGTTCTTTAGCCAGCTCTCTAATTTAATTTAAAGTTTTGTAAAATCCCTAAAAACCTCAAGAAAAGTCAAGGCGGCCTAAATTTGGACTTTTTTCGAAGAACTTTCCATGAGGAATCGAATGTGCCCCTCCCCAGGTCCGTAGCTCAAACCATTCCCGATGTATGATCCGATTTATGGTGGCAACATTTGCGTTTTTTGGTTTATTATTGTTTTTGTTTTAATCGCAGTAACCTAGTGATGTAGTGAATGTGGATACTGGAGTGAACTCCTAAAAGGGTTCGTAGCCGATACAGGCCTTCTGATATGCATGCTCCGTCTTACGAAATTCAAAATTTCAAATAGAATATTTCTCCATTGTAATCGCTCTTGGAAAAAAAAAAAAAAAAAAAAAAAAAAAAAAAAAAAAAAAAAACCGCTGCAAATTCTTTCATTGCGGTTTATTATTCAATTTCATTCATTTGGTTTGCATTCATGATTTGAATTTCTCCTAAGCTTTGGAGTGTGCGTGTTTCACAGGTAATAGTGCGATTATTGAATTCCAGGAGATATGCATAGAGCAACCAAATCTCAACCAAAATACCTATTTGGATTGATCATTTGATCATATTCGTGTGCCTCCTGAAATTCAAAAATCGCTCTATCACTTGTGAAACACGGACACTCCAAAGCTTAGTAGAAATTCAAATCATGAACGCGAGCCAATTGAATAATAAACCCCAGTGAAAGAATTTGCAGCGTTTCACGCAAATGTTGGCACCATAAATCGGGCCATACATCAGGAATGGTTTGACTTACGGACGTGGGGAGGGTCTCATTCGATTCCTCATGGTATGTTCTTCAAATAGGTAAATATTTAGGCCGATTCGACTTGTTTTGAGGTTTTTAGGGATTTTACAAAACTTTGACAACCCTTAAAGGGCACTTTAAATTAAGTGCGAGAGCTGGCTCAAGAATTGGGGCGTCGTCGGACCAAGATGGATTTTTCCTGAAAATTTCAGACCTTTTGCTCCAGTCGTTTGGGAGAAATCGTACGCACGACGTACGGCGGACGGACGGAAACATTTTTATTGCAGATTCGGATTCTACACCCTTTGAAACGTAAACCATGAAATTTTCAGGGGGGTTAGCATTTTTTTTTTTTTTTTTTTTTTTTTGAAGAGCGATTACAGTGGTTTATTATTGAATAATAAACCAATAATAAGCCAAAAAAGAAAGAAGAACCTACAACTTCCAAGACAACTCGCGTATACAAGGTGTCTCTTGTGCAGGTCTTTGCTCTGTCTATCTCACCCCTTAATTCTTCACTTCTTTACTTGACTTTCGACGTGATGTTGCCGTCACCGTTTGCTCTCTGCTCTCGCAAGAGGTTTTATGACGCTCTAAAATGACTTTATTGGATCCTACGAGATAAAAGTGAAGAAATGCGGACGAAGGTTGATTAGTTCCTTTGGAAGAAAGTTTTCCTGAGTCTTATTTTAGAAAGAAGTACGTTTTGGCACAATCTTGAATGGTGACACTCCCGACATTGTCTCAAGTCGTATGTCAGTTAATAGTTTGAAACGTTTGTTTGTTAAGGTGAACCCAAGGAAGATGTAAACTGATGGATACTGTATTTCAAATGAATGGGTACATGCTCAATGAACGAGTATGGAAATACATAATTCAATTCGTATTCGTCGATACAGTGAACCAATCTAATAAATAAAGGTGTTGTTGAATAAAATCTTAGGGCGCTTCTGCCAAAGTTGAGGTTTCCCGGGTAGCCAACAATATCACAAAATATGCTGCTTTGTCAGTACTTAGTTAGGAAAATGAAGTCACTTTGATAACTGTGATATGAGGTCAGTCAAGTTTGATAAGTGATAACTATATAGGGACCCCAGCCAATATTAGGGAGGTCCCAGGAGAGCCAAGTTAACAAGAGTGTAAGAGCCGTTAACCAAACCCGCCCGTTTGGAACTGTTAACCAAAAAACGGGAAAATTTTATTTGGAGGGGAAGTGAAGAAAATTTTGAGTGGGGAATCGCGGGGAGCAGAGAGAGGGGGGATAGTAGAAACCAATCAGGCACGGGGTTACAACCACCCCAGGAAACCCCAGGGTGCTAGGGAGAGACTACGGGTGACTGACCGTTTGCCAGAAAAAGGGTGGCTTGGGAAAAACCAACGGCGCAAAGCAGCTTGGGGAATTTGGAGCCCATTAAAGGTTTTAAATATTTTCACATCGGAACGGGATTAACGGACAATGAGGTAACAAACAGAGGCGACTAGGCGATACGCTTAACGACAGGATACGGTCCCATTAGTACCTGTTTTCCTCGAATACGAGTCAAGGGTGGTTTTCAAGAAGTAATGACCTAAATGCTGAGCAATTCTTCAAGATCTAAAACCATTTCAGATACAACTGAACAGAATATAATGGGGTACTCCCATGATAGAATTTATCTTTTACCGAAGTATAACGATGAGTTGAATGAGCAAGTTGAATTTGAAATATTTTGCAGATTTCAACTTGGTATTATTGCTATTCAACTTTTCTGCAGTGTTTTCATTTTTTTCAAGATTTTGGCTTATTATTTTTAATAAACCTCAATTGACCAAGAAACAAAAAGTGAACCCCCCCTCCTCAAATTAGCTATTTTGCAATTCGAGGTGCATGAAATCCAAAAACCAAATGAAGAGAAAAAAATGCTGCAAATTTTTGCTCATGCGTTAATTATTTCTGCATTAGAATAACCCTTCTACGTAAATTACAGGTCTATGTTTATCAGGCGTAGTCTGCTGCACTTTTTCCAAATTCGGCGCAATAGCAAGGTGCCACAAAGAGAGCCCATTACGTTTTTTTTTAGATCAGAATTAGCTACAAGGGCCCTTCAGCTGTTCATTGTGTCTCCATATGAGCGAACGGTTGAACGTCAAGCGATTCCACTGGGCTCATCCGATTTGTAGAAGGAATGGCTGTCAATAACGAACATACGAGTTATTTCAAAAGTTTTCGATATCCAGATGTTTTAGTATTGTAGCCCCTTGATTTCCCCCTGTGGGATGGGCCATGCCGAAAAATCAGTATATATCGGTCATCGATATTTTTTACAAACTAATCCGAATTACGTATAAGTCCAGTGAATAATAAGGCATTATTGAATTTCATTCTGCTGCATGTACAGAATTCAACCACTCAAAAATTCTATGAAACTTTATTCATGATAATAATTATGTACAGGATCCAGGGAAGTAAATTATCATATGTAGGGTTGTAAAATCAATGTAAGTGAAGTAAGAAGGAAAATGAAAAAAATTCAATCAAACCAATATTGGTTGGGGATAGAGGTGAGGAAAACCCTCTGATTGATGTCGAACTGGCTAGAACCCAAGTCTCCAAGATGTCCCTACCTTATACACCTACGATTTGCCTACCTCATCTGTTATAATCCCCCTATTGTTCTATGGAAATTATAAAATTAGTTTTGAGCTATAAGATGTGGGATATGGTTGATATGATGATTTACGGCTGAAAAATATCGGACCCGATAGTGTACATTTAATTTCGATGTATCGATATATCGGAATAGAAAATATCGATATCGATATATCAACGGAAGAATATCGATACTTTCTTTACATCCCTATATTGCACCATTGGCGATATTCAGACAGCAGCTTGTGTTAATGAGTACTAAGAGTTCCATTCATGACGGAATCATCGTGTTTACTTTGCTGTATAATATACATTATAAAGAAGACAATTACTAGCTGTGGATACACACTGATCAGCTGAAGTACCGTTGTGGCTAATTTGTGTCCTAATTGATCAGCGGAGTTGACGTCCAAATGGAACTCGTTGTTCCCGCCCAACATGATCTTATTTCCTTGAACCTACGTAGATCCTAATATAAAACTTGAATAGGTTCGATTCTATACTGGTAATTGAAGGGAGGAGTCGAGCGGAGCCCACGTCAATGATAGGCCATGACGCCGCGGTCACAATGAGGTCCCCCATCGGATGCAGCCGAGGCAAGTTGGGAGAAGGTGGGTAGTTGGTTGTTGGCCTGTTAAGTAGAACCGAACAGCGTGTCTACACGAAACGTCAGAGCTCACCTCCTAACCCCGGGAAAGTCTAATTAATCCTGGAAAGGAAGAAATACTTGGTCACACACTTCATTGGAAGACGGGGGAGTTGCGTTCTGGAGATGTATTTCCTACATTTTCCCTCATAAAACGTGGTTGCTCAAAGTTTCATTGGGTTTTAAGATCTTTTTTTCGGGAGAATAGCCCTCTAGTTCCAACATATCTGCCGACATTTTAACAAACTGGTGGTAAAAACGCTGCAAATTCTTTCAATGGGGTTTATTATTCAATGATTCATGATTTGGCCCGATTTATGGTGCCAACATTTGCGTTATTTTGGTTTATTATTGTTTTTGTTTTGATATCAGTAACCTATTAATGTAGTGATGTAGTAATGTGGATACTGGAGTGAACTTCTAAAAGGCTTTGTAGCCGATACACGGGTTGAAGCATTCTGATATGCATGCTCCGTCTTACGAAATTTAAAATTTTCGAATAGACTATTTTTATATTGTAATCGCTCTTGAAAAACGCTGCAAATTCTTTCACTGAGGTTTATTATTCATTTGGCTTGCATTCATGATTTGAATTTCTACTAAGCTTTGGAGTGTGCGTGTTTCACAGGTGGTAGAGCGATTATTGAATTTCAGGAGCCACACAAATATGATCAACTGATCAATCCAAATAGGTATTTTGGTTGAGAACAGATTTAAGTGCTCTATGCATATCTCCTGAAATCAAATAATCGCTCTATCACCTGTGCTAATGTTTTGATGTATTTTACCCCAGTGAAAGAATTTTCAGCGTTTTTTTCATTTTCTCTTTTTGACGATGTAGCAGTCAAAGAAAGGGGTTATGAGGCGGTTAAAAAAAGATAAAGCTTTGTGAAAAAATTTGCTTCGTTTTTGGAATTTCGGTACTCTTTTATTGAAAGGTGATGCACTTCTTCATTGGCGCCCACACTTAATTAACTGTCTCCCTTTGATCGCTCTTCATCACCGTATTGGCGAACTGCAGCCTACGAATAAAACGTCGCGGGGAAAACGCCGGCTCAATATTATCACAAGAGGACGTTGGCACGAGGGTGTGGGGTGGTAGCGCCCACGCTGTTTCCAGGGTTACAACGAGAGGTCTGGAGCTAGAGAGACGAATTGATTAGGTTGGCCGAGGGCTGGGTATCAAGGAGGTGGACGCGCGTACGCTGGATTGATTATATGTATAATCCCATTACAAAAACAGTTTTTCCAAATTCACCCACACTCTCATATGGTCAGGCATCATCAATTGGGGATATTCTCACATACCGCAGAACAAAGATCCAGTTCCCAAAGGGCTACATCCTTGCAAGAGACAACGATGCAAAGTTTGCCCCCTTGTAATAGAGGAAGCAGTTTTCAGCTCGGCCAACAACTCCAACTCATACGCATGCGAAGGGTCTAAAATGGTATAAATTAGGGCTTGATCGGTAAAAATCATGGAAAGTACGTATTACCTATTATTTTCGGTATCTCATCTTGGTATCTAGACTGGTGGTTTTTTTTCTTTTTAGTTCTTTATTCAACTTTCTGTATATTACAATACTATAATGTTGTGGTAACAATTAACGGAAGTCATTTTTATGTACAAAAGCACAGTGGAAACATGTATGAGGGTGGCTGTCCAGTGACAGTCCCACTTAAGCCCCGTTTACGCAACAAAAAATTGCCAACTTCGATTGCAGACGCTAGTTGCCGATGGAAGTTTGCAACTTGTACTTGCAACCTGGGCACTTAGTTTGTTTTTATGTCTGCAACCTGCAACGTGCAACAAAAAAATCAGACAGTATGTAGAATGTCGAGTGCTGAAGATTTTGTTCTTGCTGCGATGTAAAAGACCGAGAAGATACTGGGTTCGACCTTCATTGCAGGCAAGAGCAAAGTATAGCGGCAGCGATCTTTTAAATGATTTGAATAGAGATGCGATGGCAGTATAAAAAACTTTTTAAGAATGTCGAGTGACGATTTTGAAAGTTTAATTGTTGGTATTGGACACATAATTAGTAAACAGGATACTAACTACAGGAAAGCAATTCCAGTGCGAGAAAGATTGGCTATTACATTGCGCTTTTTGGCGAGTGGCGACTCTTATACTAGTCTCAGTTATTTGTTTAAAGTTTCCAAAAGCGCGATATCTATTTTAGTGCCAGAGGTTTGTGAGGCTGTTATAGGTTTCCTGAAGGATAACATACGTGGAGCCGACAGGCGGGAGGGGTAGCGGGGTAGTTGCAGACTCAAGTTGCAGCTCAAGTTAGCGCTGCAACTCGCATTGCCGACCGGGGTTGGCAACCGCCTTTGATCTTTACCGACTCCGGTCGGAAAACCAAATTTCGGTTGCCAACTCGCAAAATCGGTCTGCAACTACGGTCGGCAATGCGAGTTGCAGTTGTTTTAATGCGTGCAACTCAAAATTGCCGATAAAGGTCGGCAATCATTGGTTGCCAACTCCGGTGTAAACGCGGCTTTAGCTTTCTATGGAGCAGTAGTTACACAGCTATTGGACTAATAGTATGTAGGTGATGATACTATCGTGACACTATCTATGTGTGACTAGATCTGTGGTGAGTTTTCTTTTGAGCCGTCCGGCGAGCCGTGTCCTATCCCACGAAGAGCATAGTTCATGGAACGCTGCAGATTGGTGTGATGTGACGGTATCATGCATACGGGTCATTGACGATTTGATGACGTCCTCCACTTTAGGGATTTCTAGGTCACGGTGGATTACATCGTTCCTTACAAACCATGGGGCATCGGTGAGCATCCGAAGCACTCGGTTTTGCTGGGTTTGAACCCGTTTGATTTGTGAATGGCTGGCAAGACCCCATACCGTGCAACCATACTGCCATATCGGATGAATGATATACTTTCATATCGGCGAACTTGTTAGAAGACTTCGTACAAGGACCAACCTTCTGTGGCCACTACTCTCCCGAACATCACCATTATCTCTAGACAACAACAAACGCCTACTCTACTTAGACTGGTGGTATTTACATTTGTTTGCTGAATGAACGTGTATTTATATAGCGTGTCCTAAAATTCGTTTAATGTACCTAAAGGCCAATTATTTGCGTATAACTGTTGACTAATGGGGGAATAATATATATTAGTGTATTAATTTGTAAGTCGTGGATCTCGTTCAATGAGAAATCGATATCCAGATTTTATCGTCCCCTTTGATTTCGATGTTGTCACTTCATAACTTGCCCACCTACGTCGCTCGATACCATCTAAACTACTCCCCCCTCGAAAGCCTCTAGTTGTCCAGAATCGACCAAACAACTAGGAAGGAACCTCAACCATAATCTTCCCTTCGTATTTTCGTCAATGTCAACGGACTACAATCGATTTTATAGAATTAACTCCGAACTTAAGAGCACTTTAGAATAGTTTGAATTCATCTGATTTAGAAAGGCCTGTTCTTAGATTCATCTTCAGAATTGTTCGACATGGAAGAAAACAGTGATCTAGCCGAAGCACAAAGTGCCGTTAGGGACAAAAAATACGCACTATGATTTTCTGAATTGTTCATACAGCTCTTCGTTCAACCTACCAAGCAAAGTTGACAGGTACAAACCAAGGAATAACACTAATAACTTGACGTTACTGATCGGAGACAACTGAGGGACAACATATTCTAATTGTATCATTGCAAACTCTTTGAATAAGAAGAGGTATTTCATGGCTATAATATTTAGGAATTTGGTGGAGTACTGCTGTTGTCTTCTTTTTGGTTTATTATTCAATAATAAACCATTGTAATCGCTCTTAAAAAAAAAAAAAAAAAAATTTCATGGTTTACGTTTCAAAGGGTGTAGAATCCAAATCTGCAATAAAAATTTTCCGTCCGTCCGCCGTATGCCGTACGCACGATTTCTCCCAAACGGCCGGAGCAAAAAATCTGAAATTTTCAGGGAAAATCAATATTGGTCCGACAACGTCCCAATTCTTTAGGCAGCACTCTCACTTAATTTAAAGTGCCCTTTAAGGGTTGTCAAAGTTTTGTAAAATCCCTAAAAACCTCAAAAAAAGTCAAGGCGGCCTAAATTTGGACCTTTTTTGATGAACTTTCCATGAGGAATCGAATGAGTCCCTCCCCAGGTCCGTAGCTCAAACCATTCCCGATGTATGGCCCGATTTATGGTGCCAACATTTGCATCCACATTCACTACATCACTAGGTTACTGCGATAAAAACAAAAACAACAGAGTTTTTTTCAGTAACCTAGTGATGTATTGAATGTGGATACTGGAGTGAAATCCTAAAAGGGTTTAAAGCCGATACAGGGGTTAAAGCATTCTGATATGCCTGCTCCGTCTTACGAAATTTTAAATTTTCAAATAGAATATTTTTCGATTGTAATCGCTCTTGAAAAAACGCTGCAAATTCTTTCCTTAGTGTTTATTATTCAATGATTCATGATTTGAATTTCTACTAAGCTTTGCAGTGTGCGTGTTTCATAGGTGATAGAGCGATCGTTGAATTTCAGGAGGCACAAATATGATCAACTGATCAATCCAAATAGGTATTTTGGTTGAGAACAGATTTACGTGCTCTATGCATATCTCCTGAAATTCAGTAATCGCTCTATCAACTGTGAAACACGCACACTCCAAAGCTTAGTAGAAATTCAAATCATGAACGCAAGGTAGTTGAATATTAAACCCCGGTGAAAGAATGTCCAGCTTTTTTTGCTATTCTTGATGTCTTCTATTTTGATTGTTGAGTGATCCGTCATTAACCAACTCGGCCAACATTCTCAAAACTTTCACGTCAATCGAATCGATTGTTGCTTTGCTAACGCATCGCTTGTACCATGACCATGGTTGCGCTCGGTTAATAGACGTTTGTTTATGCGCTTGCATGGCTGTTTTGCACTTTTTGCAGACTGGTTGCTGCACACACAATTTTGATTCCAACTCTACTGAATCTCTTCGTATATACTGATTGACTCTTATTTCATTAAAGACAAATAAGGGTGAAACTAGACCGAAGATGGAACAAACCGCGCTAATCTCCTTTTTCTATCTCAATCCGTTCACCAAATAAATTTTTTAATATTTTGTCCAATGAAACAACGGTTTGTGCATCATAAAACCATATTCCCCCGCTTGGAAAGCACTTCAATCAATTTCTGACCAAATTTCCTACATGTTTTGTGCATTTTCATACCTAATCGAATATAGCTTGTAAGGACCTTCATTCATTTATTTATGTTGTATAGATAATTTCTGAAAATACTCATTACATGTTGAGCCTGTACGTTACCTCTTATCGGTGGAATTTGAACGATTTTTTGTTTGTCTTTCTGTCCAGGTCATGTGTGGCATTCAGTGGGAAAAACCGAATCCTCGGGGTGGCGGCCCACAACCAGATGGTGACGAACATGAAGAACACGATCCACAGCTTCAAACGGCTCCTCGGCCGCATGCACTCCGACCCCCACGTCCAGACAGAGATCAAGTCCCTGCCCTTTACCGTCTTGCCTCAGAACCATGGTCAAATAGGTATTAAGGTGAGACCTTTAGACATATTTATTTCTTAATATTACACACATTTATCTGGCAAAGACCATTGCGATTGAATTTTGTGCAAGAGATTTTCTGGAAACAATCCAAAGATGGAAGAATTTACATACTGTCTGGGAGTACTATATGCTATTTCTGCGTTCTCATAAATACTAAGCCCTGGAATTGCCGCAGCTTACTGAAGGCTGCAGTCTGGGCACCAAACTATCACTGCCCTGGGTACTGGGTCATATAATGGAAGGCAACGAGTAAGCTGATTGCCTTGTTGAAAATGGATGAGAGTTTAACGTTTTTTTTTAACCCTACGCCAATATGTCATGGCTCTTCCGCCAAAATACCTTTTGCAGCCCAATACAAAGATACGAATTTCGACCATTTGGTCTCGTCAGATTTGAATGATTGTCTTATGTCCCCAAGTCGGGGACAGTCAAAAAGATGCTCAGAGGTCATCGCTACACTTCTGTTACAGAGAGTGCAGCATGGGTCGTCTCTCAGGCGAAGCCTATGCAAATGAGAGTTCAGGTAGTCACGCCCTGTCAGTGCTCAAAAGGCAGCTACCAATTCGTGGTGAGGGAGGTCCTGCGGGATGCGTTTGCCTGGATTTAGTAGTGTGGCCCACTGCTTTCCAACAGCCGCTTGCCTGTGGGCCTCCTGCATTTTTCCGTGGATGGAGGCCTTCGTTACGCTTTTTGCTGCAAGGAAACTGACCGACACATTTGGCATGGCCATCTGGGAGCCTTCCTTGGCTAGGGCATCAGCCCTCTCATTTCCCCAGATTCACTGTAGTGCCAGAGTAATCCCTCCATCAAGCAGCTGCTCTATGAGTTTTTGGCCCTTGAGAACATCTCGGGAGGCTGTCCAGCCATTAGTACACAGGCTAACAATTGCAGCTTGGGAGTCGCACAGTATAACACACTTTTGGCAGTTTGCGGTAGTTAGCATTTTGTGGGCAAGCAGGACTGCCCGGATCTCTCTGTCAAGTTTAACGGAGGGACCTGAACTTGAACTAATAGTTACGTAACTCGACAGGTCCATAAATGGGAGACACGAACAATATTGTGGCACAATGCGCTTAAGCAGAAAAAAGCCAAGCGGTTCTCCACTATCTCAAGGAAACGTGCAAATGCTCTGCTGTCACTTAGGTCTTCGCAAAGTTCTGGGTCCCCTCACTGTTCTCCAAGGTACCACCTTAACAATATGCTTTAGTCCAGGAATGCCAAGTCTGCTGTGAAGAGGCGAACACATCTGAACATTACCTCTGTGAATGTCCTGCTGCTGTATCAATAAAATTCTGAAATGTTGGATACTTTACCCCCACTCCCACCGATATTGCCAAGGAAACTCCTGAAAATCCTTCAATTCGTGAATGAAGATATTATTTTAAAAAAGGTGTGAATAGAAATAAGGATAGTGTCATAATAGGTCCTAGTGGTCTCAGTGACGATTTTCTTTGACGTGAAACACAACAAACAGATATACGTTGATAATAACGTCAAAGCTTCACTTGCCAGCACCACTGAGAAAATCGTAGGCGGCGTAAATGGTTCCACTGCTCATTAGGGGGAACAGAAGCTCCGAAAAAGATCTCGAACTGTCAGATCAAGTCAAGACAGATCGAGACTGGCTCTCTGAACAGTGAACTAAAAATCCTGAACTCGTTCTGTGGCTGTGCAGTTCTGACTGTTTCGGACTAACTGTACACACAAACCTGTAGTAGTAGTTTTCCATTAATTTTGGTTGTAATTAATGCCCGAGCTAATGTGGGGTTTGAAATTATTGCCAGTACCTTAATTAGCGAAATTGGTCCGCTTTTACACAACTTACATTATAAATTAAGCTAACTACGAGCGTGGTTAATTTGCTGTACTCAGTTATTGGTAGAGAGCTACTTACAATTACTAGTTGCTTTCAAATAAGACCCCCAAAGTAGGATAAAAGTATAGTCCATTGATTGCATTTTGTCGAAGAATGTCAAAATTTCGTTGAGGGCCTCTTAAGGACTCAACGTATGAATGAAATAATCCATTCTGATCGGATACCATGAGCCAGCAAATGGGTAAAACATGTGGGTATCTTGTTTCTGTAATTTTATCTGTTCAGCTCTAAGGGTCAGTTCCACCACTGGTAAACATATTCCTTGGATTAAACTAAGGTTAACTTTTCTCATTTTAACGGCGAAACGACTGTTCCACAACGCTAGACTCGGGATCTTCTAGCGGAAACATGGCAGATTCTGGAAGCAATCTGGTGGAATCGATCCTAGCTCTTGGAATAGCCCTGGTACCCAAAGAATGCTTACCTTGTAATCTCGAAATATTATCTAACCCTTTTGTTTTTCAGTCTGTAGTTATTCTTCAAATCTTTCCATATTTCGTTTTTTGCTGAGGCGGCGAACAAATCAATGGGTTGACCTAAATTTGATCATTATTAACGGTGAAAAACAATTTCAACTTGCTCGATCTCATGATTACATTTCTGCACTTTTTCCACAGGTTAACTACATGGATGAAGATAATGTTTTCAGCCCAGAACAGATTACTGCAATGTTGTTCACGAAACTAAAGGACACTGCTGAACAGGGCCTGAAAACCAAAGTCAACGATTGTGTCATCTCTGTAAGTTGCACTCATAGAACTTAAGTACTTTGCAAAGCTGTCCAGCAGCTGGGATCATTACCTTTACTTACTAGCTCCTGTCTGATTACAATAACTCCATTTTTCTTGCAGGTTCCTTCCTATTTCACTAACGCAGAAAGAAAAGCTCTCCTGGACTCTGCTCAGATCGCCGGCCTGAATGTTCTACGACTAATGAACGAAACGACGGCAACGGCGCTGACTTATGGCATTTACAAGCAGGACCTCCCAGAGCCCGACGACAAATCACGGAACGTATTTTTCGTTGATTGCGGGCACTCGTCCCTTCAAGTTTCCGCCGTTGCGTTCAACAAAGGCAAATTGAAGGTATGTTGATTCTTTTTGAATCATTGGAGAACTGTCTTCAATCTTACGCTCTAAAGGCCCGTTCACATGGATGCGTCAGCTGCGTCTGATGCGATTGCGGCTACAACGAACGGCCCTCTGATTGGCTGAGTCGAACGGGCGCGAAAACGCAGGTCGACTTTTGGGGCGAACTGTCAACATCAAAATAATCAGATATTTGACGCAGCAGCCGCACTTGTTGCTCTGCGCACTGGGCCCCCGCGCAACCGGCTTCCCGCCAACATGCTCGTCATTCTCGTTTCGTTCCGTCATTTTTTTTGGTTTCATTTTCGTTTCGTTTTGTGTCGTCATTTTCTTTTGTGTGTTTTCCTCGTTTTCGTGCAGTTAGTTTCATTCATTTTCGTTATTGCCATGGAGTTCATTGAAAATCTCATTGAACAAGTAAGAAAAAGAGCGGGAATTTGGAATAACCAATCACGTTACAGAACGCAGGTGCCGTCGATTCTCGCTAGCCGTCCATGTGAACAGTCTGTCGCACCAGCCGCTGCAATCGCCACAGCCGCTGAACCACCCCAGCCGCACCCGACGCATCCATGTGAACGGGCCTTTATTCTGTGGAAGTATCCAGAACTTGAGTATCTTTTATCTGAAAACTTCAAAATTTCATATTTACATCGTTGCTTCCAAATTGAGTAGTGTTGGATCATGTTTGGATCTTGAAATTGGCCATAAGATACCATCTTATATGATTCTAATCAACTGTGTCAGTTCTGTATCGTAACTATAGCATTTTCTCATCTAATTCGATCTCCTTCACAGTGAATTCAACGGTTTTCATATTCAATTCTGCCTTTTTCATTGAAATACACAGCAGTTACCATTGTCCTTGCGCCAGTTGAAAACTGTCAACATTCTCTGGTAACGTCACCTCTTTATGGAACAAACCTTGTGTAGAATGCTGTTGACTGAGAACTGAAGGGGCATTCTGATATAAGATATGATATATATGATATTATCACATAAACTTGATAGTGATGTAACAAACAATTTCGACTATATAAACTGATTGACTTTGTCAATTAATTTGTTACTTATTGATCTCCAATTAAACCCTCCATAGCTCTGATTGTCTGACTAATGGAGCGTACAGAGATATGGTGGGAGGGGAACTAGTGCAGGTGACCCAACATAACAGTAAAAAATTAGTATGAATGAACCTACAACTCACCCCTACAATTTTGCAAATAATATTTGTTGTGACCTGTTTTCCTCTACGCATTCTTCCAATGCACAAATTTTGATTATGTTATCCATAAAATATCAGTATGAATCGCGTGACACTTGTGCACTATTTTCAATGCCCCAATTTCCTCAAATTCATATTAAAGGAAATGAGGGAAGATATAACAATATTCAACACATTAACAACATTTAATGTACTTGTAATTCATTTTTATCTCAAATGTTCCGTTAGATACAAATCATGTTGAACAGCAATACTTTTCAAAAATCAGACCAATTTAAAAATACATGGTGATAAATTGAGATGACATGACCTGTATTAAGTTTGAAGCCACTAGGAGATGATAAATATATTAAATGGCCACTAATTACGAAACCGTGTACGTTTTTTAAAATTGCTTCGCTGATAAAGCTTTAGTCAAAACATCTTTGATTTGTTTTTCAATAGGTACATATTTTGACTGGACTTCTTCTGCAATTCTTTCCCAAAATGATGTTTTACATTAACGTGCTTGGTCCTTCAACTTTCCTAATTAGAGGGCATTTTGACTCAAACTTGATTCGCATAAACCAAAATTTCACTATTAAACTAATTGCAAACAATATCAGTCTCATTCTTTTTAGGAGCAATACTTCGGTTAAAGAATCTGAAACGGGATAATATTCGGCCCCATCACTACTGATGCCACATTTTTTTTTTTTCCTCCAGACTGGAAACAACTTGATTATAATATATTGAAATTGGAAAAGTATAAGTGGTTGTTTTTCTCACATTTTTAAAATTTCAAAGTAAACACTCATTCCTAACGATCCTCTTAAGGTGATGTCATAAATTGAATGAAAAACGTTATGGTTCTTCAGAATAACTGGTGACTGCACCATCTCACATTTTCACTTGCTACATTACATTTCCAGATGTTAGCGACAGCGGCTGATTCGAATTTAGGAGGAAGGGACATAGACGCGATCCTCGCCGAACATTTCTGCAAGGACTTCGAAACAAGATACAAAATAAACCCGAGGACAAATGCTAAGGCTTACCTTCGCTTGAGGGCTGAGGTGGAAAAACTCAAGAAACAGATGTCGGCCAACTCTACCAAGCTTCCCTTGAACATCGAATGCTTCATGGATGACAAGGACGTTCATGGGGACATCAAAAGGTTCGTTAAAATCTTTGTAATACATTATGTAAGTTCCTGCCTTACCCAGTTCATGAACCATTGGGGTATACACGGGTGGTGCAAAATTCGATATTTCCAATAACTCTTTCTGAAACATGAAATAAATGATTAGTTGAAAACATGAAATGATTAGTTTTTATCCGGTTTAAACGAGTTTTAATCCATCTGCAGAATAGAGGAGAGGGTCTGAGGTTAATCAATTATGAGTATTTGGAGCTTGAACATTTACTTCAAACAGTAGGGCAGTGGGCTACCACCATGTATAGTGGTGTCGAACCTAGGAATTTCGGGCTACATATGCTCGAATTGTTTACTTTTCCTAACCGTAATCTTCAGATAAATTAGCGCGTTTATAATTGTCTAGACCAGTGGTTCCAAAATGGTGGTCCCCGAACCCCTGGGGTCTGCGAGGTAAGGCTGAGGGGTTCGCAAGATATAAAAAATGAATATATTAACGCTAGCACACTCTAGAAGTTTCAAGTTTGGAACCTAACATTACAGAAATAATGGACTCTAAGGTTAAATTGAATGTATCTGATTAATTGAGGAGTGAAAATAAAAACTAATACTGTACTTGAGGAGGTGAGCCGCATTCCATTTTTCAAAAAAATTGAGTTAACAGTGGATCCTGAAAGTATTTTTCCCGCTCTTTCTGAATATGCCATCAGGTTGAAGCAAAACTTGCTCTTTCCCTTGGATAAAGGGCCACTAAAGCACAGAAGTGTTGCAGAACTCATTCGTTCCACCGGTCAGCTGGTTACAGTTTATGCTGCAAAACACGTTCGTTCCCGCACTGACCTATCTAAGTAGTAACATTCTCATCACTGTTTACCTACTGATCCCAAGCAGCATGACTCAGACTCTTGGTTTTTTTTTTTTTGAGAAATAATATTACTTCAGTTTGTATTTTATTTTGAAATATTGTGTGGAGCTTTTAGTGAAAAGTACCATGATGTTAAGTGGAATCATTTTCCACGTTTCGAGTTCTCATTTTCATTCCGCATTCGTTTGATTTTGACTCTTTTCAGGTAATTTTAGGCTTAGGAAATAGTGGGGTCCTCGTCATTGTTGTATCTTGATGAAGGGTTCCTTGGAAAAATTTAGTTGGGATCTCCTGGTCTACACTGTAGACACCCATTCCAACTGTTTAACAAAAACTTGTTCTTTTGTTGTAAATAAAAGATTTGCTCTGCTCTACGATTTATTAAGTGGTTGCAGTATGACCTTTGACCTTACAAAGGTAGCATAATCAATTGCTTTTAATTGCGAGGGGATTGGGTCTTTTAACCAAACAATAACTTTTAACGTTCATTTTGTTAATCTACTGACTATTGATAGGACATTGCTCAAGAGGTTTCAATATTCCACCCCTTCAGCGTGAACTTGACCTTTCCAGCGACCACCCTTTGTTTACTTAGAGACTTCTGGCCCAGATCAGGTGCGCTAATCCAGCCTTCTGAAGAAAGGTCTTCACTGGGTGGTTAACCGCTTTGGAGGCTCTCAAACGCACAGCCCAAACACCCTTTTTCATATGTTACCTACTTGCCCCGTTTACAATTATGAACGTTTCAAGTTTGTTGGTTCTCTTAACCTCTCAACGCTGGGCCTGAAGTCAGCTGACGCGTTCTTGCTAACACTATCAATGTCAGTGCATAGGTAGGCTGTAGGGGCTTCGCTCAATTACTTCAAATGCTGAGAGCTCAAAATGAACTTCTGTAAGCATCTTTATCATGAATCTATCACGTATCAACAATGAAATGAAGTGAAAATTATGAAAAACTCACTTGAAAAGCGATATCCGTCTGTAACCAAGGAATGGACCACCTTCCACTTTGTACACTACTTTGTGACTCACAGAAATGAGCTATCCGACAACGGCGCACTCTTTGGCGTTGGTGGGGAACTACTGAACAAAGACATTACCTCACCTAGCCACTAAAACGCTTCCTGGAAGTGTGCTTGCTCCTGAAGTGAACTCAAGCTTTTAGGATGCGATGTTGTCTTAAGACAACACTAGCACGGCGCGTATCTCAGCGTGTCGTCTTAAGACAACACCAGCATCGAGAGTGTTAATTTTGATGAAAGTTTCTTTCGCTCTCTTCTCCATATCAAAGATAAATCTGAGATCACTTGGACCGTAGAGTTCCAGCAGACAGTGCTCAGGCAAAGAGCCATTCATTTTCTGTTATTCATTATATCTTCCTTTTTTTCTTTTAATTTGTATTTATATTTTCAGGGATGACATGGAAGGACTGTGCGCGCATTTGTTCCATAGGGTCGAACTGACAATGAGGAAATGCCTTGAAGAGTCCAGTAAGATTTCTATATTATGTTCATTTAATATAAAATAAAATCCGTAGATTTGTCTTTTCATCGTCTATGACAGTGGAAGGTTTCCTTCATAAAAGTTTAAATCTTTTGATATAGTATTCAGTTGTATTGAAATGCAAATAAGTTTCATGCATCCTTATTCATTTCTTGGAGAAATAGGCGAACAAACAAACCAATCTTGTGTTACAATCTGACCAGTTCGAAATCAAAAAATTAGTTGTTTTATTATTTTTTGTATAAGCTATAGATGAAATGTATATCTGCATACTATATCAGTTCTGCGTAGTTCACTGTATAGGTATTTACCCATTGTACTTTTATCTATTTATTTATAATAGATTATCTGCATCCCCCAGAGGACCCAGTGAAAGAAAATAATTATTGAAATTATGTAAAACATCTTCAGTATTCTATCCATAAAAACACAAGTTGTGCTACACTCGGTTTTTTTTTTTTTACATGGATCAAAGATGTGTCCCTCTCACCCTTTGTGTCAGGGTCTCCATCGTGGCATACCAACTAAAAAACACCGTTCCTCTCGTCTTTTAGGACTGTCCCGGGACTGCTTTTTGGCATTACTTCGGGATAGTCCCCTTTTTAACCTCGTGAGGGTTCCTCCTGGTCTTCACTACTTCTACCTTGGCTCATTCCCAGCTTCTGTCCATTTCCTTCTCTTTGAGCACCATAGTGATATATGTGCTGACTACTCCAGTTCTCCGCAGATTGTATCATCTTTTCTATCACTGTTCCTGGGCTGAAATCACCAGGTAATTGCCACTCTGTAGAGGTAGGCAGGAATCTTGAAGTCTTCTTCGAGGGCTCGGAACATATCTCTCCACTTTGCCAAATTGAAGGCGTTCTTCACATCCAGGCTGACAGCCATACATAGGTCCTGTGACCGGTGATTCCCTTGTCTCACTGCCTTTGCAGCTGTTACCACCTCATTCACAGCGTCCACAATCGATTTGCCTCCAACGAAACCGTTCTGTCTGGGTGACAGCACTCCGGCTTCCCCAACAGCCTCCAATACCCTTCGTTTTAGTAGCTTCTCGTAGAGTTTGCCGGCTGTGTCCAGCATGCACAGTGGCTGGTAGGCAGATGCTGGATTGGGGTTTCCATTTCCCTTCCCAATGAGTACAAGTCTTGCCGTCTTCCATGGCTCAGGGAATATGCCTTCCCTCAGACAAGCTTTGTACATACTGAGCAGTACCTCTGACTGTTGCTGTGCCACAAACTTTAGTATTTATACTGGGATCATGTCCAGGCGAGGTGCCTTCTTATTCTTCATTGATCCTGCTGCTCGTATGAGCTCATCCTTGGTGACCAAGGGCATATCCATGGCAACCATTGCCTTTAGATTATTGAGCACAAGCTTGTAGCCCATCCACCACGGGTCTGAATTCATAAGCGTAGCCACGCTCTTGATGACCTTATTTTGTTTCCCCCAAGTTCACCCCCTAAGAAAAGCAGTGATTCAAATGGTCTCCTTTGATTTCAATCTTTCTAATTTACCCTTGAGGATAGAACAACAGCAATGTTGAATATTCAGTACCAACTAGAACTCATCTTTGACTTGTTGACCAATTTTTTAAAACTTTGCTCAATAGATAGGATAGGTACCATATCTATCACAACGTTTAGAATAAAATGCGTTTGCAAAGCACGGTAAACATTGAACTTCCAGAACTGGCGGTTCTAGCATAGTGAACAATAGAACTATTTTCTAACTAACAACTGCTTTCTGAGATCGAGTTTTTGACCCAGCCAATGCTTACTCCTCTTACCCTACCAATATTTCCCTTTGTTGCAGAGCTAAGGCCGGAGGACATCCACAGCGTGGAGATCGTCGGAGGGACCTCCAGGATCCCCGCAATCAAGCAGCTGATCGAACAGGTGTTCGGGAAGACGGCCAGCACGACGCTGAACCAGGACGAGGCAGTCGCCCGCGGCTGCGCTCTCCAGTGCGCCATTTTGTCTCCAGCCGTCCGCGTCCGCGACTTCTCCGTGACTGATCTTCAGAATTATCCCATCAAACTAGTATGGGATCCGTCTCTCAAAGAAGATGGGTAGGTGGCCACCATTTTACCTAAAAGCTAAGCTGATGAGCGGAAATGTCAACTCGATCTTTTTTACTGAACAGTCCATTTTCCTAATCACTCAGAAAATGAAGAGTTTTGATATTTGGTTATTTTCAAACTAACAGCGTCTTTTACAAAGAAAATTCTACTTTGTGGACTGTGTTTCTATTCCTTCTCAAAAGTCTAGTGAAACCATTCACTGATAAGACCCAAAATTAGCAATTTTGTTCAAATTAGGAAAGCAACAAACTTTGAACACTTGAAAGAAAAAAATAAATAAAAAAATATCCTACATAGACAGATTTGAGTTCTCTGCTTAAGGCTGTTGTGTTTTCTTAAGCACAATGTTGCGGAAGCATTATGGTTACTGTGAACGTTCCTCCTTTGTGATTTATTTATTTCCATTGAAGAAACTGATAAACAAGCAATCCAGCTAGCAATACTTTAAATCTTCATTAAGGTCAGTTTTCAGCCAAACATGGACCCTATTATACAAGGGTGTGGCTACAAGTTCTGTGGTTAAAAAATAGAATTAAGCTATTAGGAAAGTTATTTTTTCCTCTGAAAGCACATAAGTAGGCTTGTGATGAAGTTTTTTTTAAACCTCTGACGTCCAAAATAATGGTGAACGAATGACGGCCTTGGCGAGAAACACACATTTGGAGTCTTTTGTGGAAGTTTTCTCGGATTCACCTCAGCACTCCCTTGCCTGTTTGGACGATTTCTTCCTCAATTGCCTCGTGCAAAGGTTCTTGGCAAGGTTGTAGGCTTCAGGCTTGAGGTAATCCCACTGGAAGATAACTCAACAACTGCTGAGTGAAGAGCCCACAACATGTCCTCCTTTAGATTGATAATCTGACTGGCGAACTTGCTGCACAATATCACGCGAATGAGAGGCTGTACGAGGAACCAGAACTCCCCTTTGTGTCCCGCTCTTCCTCAAATTCCACAATATTCGTCCCTCACAATCCTTCCAACAAGTTGCAAAATCGTAGAGATGTCATAGTAAAGGTACATCACCTCCCTCAAGGGTTTATGATCCCTATGGCGAACGCGACCCCTTAAGCCATAACCTTAGGGAAATCGGGAACAATGCCTGGAAACAAAAATTGTAGGGTTTAAAACCTAGACATACCGCCTACAATTTGTTACTCGAAAGCAAGTCTTTTGGGGGGATTCACAGTTCGACCAAAACGGGTTTTAGTGGGGCCATCATACGACTGTGGTAGCCCACTCTTGCTGGCTTTTGAACAGGAGGCTTTAGCAGGCTCCCTTAGAGTGCTGGGTGGAGTCACATAAGATGTAAGAGTTGGGAATTCTTGGAAGTCTGGCGATGTACCTGACTGTCGTTTCATAGTCTTGGTTGAGGAAGCGGAAGATGATGATGAGCTTGTAGTTGAGGTCGTTTTGCAGGATGCGGAGTTCGGGGTTGACATTTTTGATGGAGATGTCATAGTGGAAGGTTTGGGAGATGCCTTCCGTGTTAATGGAGACGTAGAAGTTGTGGGAACAAAGAGTTGGGAATTTCTTGAAATCCATTTGTGGAATCAAAATAAATTATTCCTTTCTCAAATGAGAAGTAATCCACATTTTCTTCATTCTTGTGCTGCCACGTGGTAGTAGATTTAGCCTCTGAAAGCGTTACATTTGCCCTTGATGAAGTTTACTGTTGCATCTGATGTACCACAAAAGTGGAAATACCGTTTGCAGGTTACTCTCCTGCTTGACGAAATATTTCCGTTCCAAACGTTTTCGATCCGAAACGTCAGCCCCAAGCGAATGGGGTGGGTAAGTTTTTTCCTGGCTTGAGACGGAGGTGGCGCACTTTTTGATGGGAGATCGGTAGTTGGAGTAAATAGTTTTGAAAGGATTGGAATCGTAACAAACGTCCAAGAGACGGATCTCTAGTTTGGTTTCTTGAGGCCACGATTTTACTAGAAATCAGTGTTGTTTCACCAACAATCCCTAACCATAGTTGAAGCAGATCATTATTTTACAGAACCAGAGATTTAAAACAAACGGGTTTCACCAATGTAATTATAGGCTAGATGTTAATTCCCAGGAGTACTACTACCCCAACCTCCTTGAAAATGTAGTGGTTGGAATCTATTCTATAAAAAATATATAACTATTCTAAGTAAATCACTCATTCATGTTTATTAGATGTAGTCTATGGTGCGTTGTATAAACTTTGGCACCTTGCGCTTCCATGACTTGTAATTGTATTCTATATGCCATAAGAAGAGCTCCATTCATGGTAAATCGATTAGGATAACTAGCCACAAGACTAGTGCTATCACTGACTAATGCGAGTTCTCTATTGGTGGTTTGTAAAATCATTTCGCTACCTCTTTCTGAGTTTTGATGGGACATTCCGTATTTAATTGGGACCGAACTACTGGCTTACCACAATTTCGCTCTCGAAAATGCCAGATCATCCAACTGTAAGCTTGGCTCTCAACTGCTGATCTCTTATCAGTGGCTGTGCTTTAATTCAAAGAGGCTAAACCTTTAAAAGAGTCGTATTCTGCTTTAACAACTAACTACTCTCATTTACAATATGTGTTAGCTAATGATATAACGTCTACATTCATTATTATCTGCATATAATGAAATCATCGTTTATTTTTAGTGTAACTTTGTAGTCTAGCCTCTCTCCTAAATAATACTAATTTTGGAATAATTCATCACTAAAAATTACCGCATTTGTGCAGTGTATGATTACACAGGTCTGCAAAGAAAATTTTTTGATCAGCTGCGTGGGACATTTTAGCTAAATGTCAAGTTTTTTGGTGTGCTGAATCCAAAAATGATCGCTATTTTCCTCCATCACGTACGGTTTTCTTGCAAATTAGGGGAGAGGGGGACATAAAAAACGAAAACGTAGAAAAAACACCATAATTTGTATTGTCTATAAACTCAAAATAAAAGAAAGTATTTGTTTACTATTCAGTACAGTGCTCAAAAACTTCATTCAGTTTGCTTGTGGAACTTTTTTTTTTTTCTTTGATTCTTCGTTGCTCACGTTTTCGTGCTCCAGCATTGTCCGTATCCCTCTTGAGCATCCAACAATAGTCAGCTAGCATATTGACGTTCCATCGTCCTTGGTAGCGTTTTTCCATATCCCGAATGTCTTGGTGAAATCTTTCTCCTTGCTCTTCACTAAACGCTCCCAGGTTTTCTGGAAAGTATTCGACATGGGAGTGTAGGAAATGAACTTTTAGGCTCATTTCGCATCCTTGAGCTTTGTAGGCAGCCAATCTGCGATTCACAATTGTTTTGTAGTTAGGGTCTTTCGTATTCCCTAGAAACTTTTGCACTACATACAGCAAGGCATCCTGACTTTTCAGAAAATCAAATAAACGACGTGTTATGTCATGATTTTGGGCATCCTTAACGCTTCTCCTACTTCCAAAATATCCCACTCCCTTCTTCCCTACCCCTCTCTTTCATTTCGTATCAATCCTGGGAGTGACATGACTAAATATGAGAGTGAAAAAATTCATGCAATTCATAAAATTGACAACTTGGAAGCAACTACCAAATTGAGGTTTAACGCTGAATAACACCGTATGTGGTATTCAAAAAACCAATTTTGCGAGAAAACTAGACGTGATGGAATTTTTTGATCACTTTTTTCGGTATTAGCATGCAAAAATCCATTTTTGCAGAAAATTTTAGGTTGCAGATCTGTGTTATTGACATCACATACGTAACTGAGCTTCTCAGTGAAAGAATCCTTTAGGATGATCCTCTATGGCTCACAAAATGTATTCATTCAATTCAAATCAAGCATTGACCTTATTTTGACTAATTTCATTATTTTCAGTAGTTGATAATTCAAACTGTAGCATCAGGGGTATTTTTGATGTCTTTATCGTGGGATGGAATAAAAATAATGAAATGTAGATAATAATCCTGTTTTAATCCGTTATTTTGAAAGTGTGAAACCCGTTCCAATTCAATGGATGGCGTTTAAACATGAGTTTTAATTTAATTTATGCATGTTTTACAGAGAAATGGAAGTGTTTCCTGCCAACCATCAAATACCCTTCAGCAAGATGTTGACCTTCTACAGAAAGGAAAATTTCAACATCAAGGCCTTCTACAACTGCGACGTTCCTTACCCTGACAGAGAAATTGGTAACTAGTCTTTTGTTGTCGATGAATAGTCATAACATAACCTGTATTAACAGGAATCTTATAAAATCAAATGAAATGTTTTTGTTGTTTAACCAGAAACTGGTTCTGCAACTAAAGTCCAAAGCAGGTCCCTTAAGAAGTAGGAGAGAATGAATTTAACCTTTTCTCCCCGATGGACGCCTAAAGGCGTGTGGGGAGCAGCGTTTTAAGGGCCCTACGTACAGCTTTAGGCGTCTGCCTTTGACTGTTTCCAGGGTCCCTATGGACGCCTTTTGCTGCAATCTGTGGGCTTAATTCGAAACTAATAACTTCCATTCCGTTACCGTCATTTTGGGGAACAGTATAACTTTCATTTTCACCCTCTTCCAATAGATTTCATGGCAGTAGCGATATTGTGTGGGGCGAGGGAAAGTCAGACACAGTGTACCCTTTGCTCGGAATTTTTTCTTTCCCGTTGTTTTCGGTACCTTTCTTCCTTTCTTTCTTTCTAATAAGACATGGGCAATAGAGTAACATATATTAAACACAAAAATTATTCAGTTGAGAAATAATGTCGAGCGAAAGTGGGCAAAAGTAAAACAGGAAGACAATGAGAGTGAGCGGGCAGCATCCTGGTAAATTCCTTTGCTAGGGGATTGACAAGTGGGTGGCACAACTGCCCTGAGGGCAGCCTTGCGGCAGGGGTTCGCCCATCTGGGAGAAAAAGTTGATAAATGCAGGCTATGTTAGGCAACAGCTGGGGCATCTGTGCTAGACCCAGGCCCATCTACCTTGGCGGCCCCCTTGATGGATGAGCTGTCTGCCTTCCATTTTGGTCGGTTCAAAAATCCTGGCCCATTTCAGCCAGCTATTCCAGTTTCGGGGCCCATTCTAACTATTCCTGACTGCGATAACCCTAACAATCACCAAGCAACAGCTCCTGCCATACGCATTCCTCTAAGTTACTTTCATACCATCGAGACAGAATTTGTGGCAGCTGTGGAGTGCTTCAAAAGGGGCCATGCAATAGCCCGCGTCCTTGCTGATATTCTAGCAATGATAAAAGCACTAATGGCACCATAAATATCATCCTGAGAGGTAGGGTTATATATGCAAACCCTCAATATTTACTGTATTTATTCAAACGTAACAGAATTTGCTGGGGGTGAGTGTCAGGGTTTAGAGCAGGGGTCTCCAAGCTACAGCCTGCGGCCTGGATAAGGCCCCTCAGAAGGATTTGGTCCAGCCTGCCGCCTGCAGACGCCAATGGAAGAAATTACGCTATCGCCAGAACAGAAAGAAAAGTCAGTGATGTGACCCAGCTAAAGCTACCCATACTCCCCTCCACCAGGCGCGAAGGTTGGACTCGTCCTAATATTGAATTTGTCATATTCGTCTAGGACACTGTTTTTAAGTGTCTAATTTTCAAAATTTTCTCTCCTTCAGCTGGGGGACTAGCCCTCCTGGAACCACCTCCACGTTATGATACGGCCCTCGTGGAAAATAGTTTGGAGACCCCTAATATAGAGGGATAACTGGTAACTGAAAGGCTGAAGCGATTACAAGAAGGGGCTCCCAAGCCTGAAGGGCCTGAGCCAGCAGTCATTTCACCAAAACTACTTTCAGAAGGACCATCAACATTTGGGTTAACCTTAAAACCACAAGATGGAACGATATTTAAGGTCACGTCCACAGTTAACTCGTGGTGACTCCCCTTCGCATGGGGGTCATATCAAGTTCAACCCTGTGCAGACTGTTTGAGGAGATTGACAAAAATCCATCCCACTTAATCTTTGAATGTCCTGCACTCATCCATTGCAGATTTGAACTTATTGGGGCACAAACCTCAATGATTTCTACTAAAAGCAAACAATTGATGCCTCTCCAGGGCTGAGTATCTTCAATTAAATAACAGGAAAGTACTTTCATGTTCAAAATCCTCTCCCTAGAGTGTTTTTATACAACTGTATTTATACAATCACCAGAAGATAAATAGTATTCAATTATTTTAATAACAAAAACAGTAAATAGAAAAGGTTATAGGAGCAAGAATACTCTGTATTTCTCAACTATGTGATTTGGTACCTAGTTGTTGAACTCAATTATGGAATATGCTTGCTCTAGTATTAGTATTAATATTTCCCGACATTTCTAGCCTCATCATGCTCAAAAATTGTTTACTAAAAACCTCAAGACACGCTATTAAGTCTTCCACTAGAATACATTTTAATTTTCTCAAAAATCCCTTTTCTGGCAATTCTTTTATTGAAGAACGTTAGCTGATCCTGGTCATTGCATTGCAGGACAATTCATCATCAAAGACGTGAAACCAAATAATGAAGGAGAGTCATCCAAGATCAAGGTGAAGGCTCGCATCAATCTCCACGGCATCTTTTCCATCGTCAGCGCCTCCCTGGTGGAGAAGAAGGAAAGCACGGAGGAAGAGACCCCCATGGAAGTGACGTCGCCAGAAAACAGCGCCACCCCTCAAGCCGGTCAACCTGCCTCAGGAGAAGCCATGGACCAGACAGCTCCGCCTCAAGAAAATGGCGAGGTACCGGAGGTTGGTATAGTTTGTCGCACTATGCTTTTTGCCACTGCCACTGTATTGATATGCATTCACTTCATCTGCACATTGCACTTTCCACCCTTAGAAGACCCTACGTTACAATCCCCATACTGTTTCTGAGCTAATACGATACGCTTCCAAATTATTGTTTAGACACCATGGCACCCTCCTGAAAGTTAGTTCTGATTCAGATGAAAATCACCAAATCTCCTTCTCACTTACAGACTTCAGACTGACTGCAAAACAACTGTTGATGGTTACAAATTTGTCCATTTTTTTCCTCTCAAAGTAAAACATCAGCCAATTGGTCAGTATTGTTTGATGGTAACTCAATCTGTAACAGCATGCACAACTCATCTAACCACTAACTAACATATATAAAACGAACACATCAATTTTACCTTTCAAAGAGGAGCAGGCAAACCATCTGTCGTGCAATTGCACGTTACGTGTATGCCAAAAGACGAGGTTTTTTAAAAATATTTTTACAGACAGGAAAGTGAAGTGTCATTTCTTAGTTATTTCGAACGCAAAACCGACTGGGATAGTTTTCAGATCCTTAGAAATTCACCTACAGCGAAAAATCGAAAAATCTGTACCTTAAAATGTAGCACCAAACCTCACAATGACCAGAGCATCCTATGTGTAAGAATTGGCATTGTTGTTTTTGGATGTATTTGTCTGTACTTCATGTGAGTGAGCTTGTTGCGCGAGAGTAATGTCATTCTGTATGTCAAGTGGCAAGATATACCTTCCTCTTGAAGGTTTCCCTTTCTCATCCATTTTAGTCATCACCTTTTTTAAAGCTTTGTGGAGCACAGATTTCGAATTCATTTCCCTCTCCAAGGGAGCAGCTGATTTGCAAAACTAGTTGAGTTCATTTTCCATAAAATTCTAGGTAACAACCATTCCTGAAGGATATCTTCTGAACTGCTTAGATCCTCTTGAAAATGATGGTCAAAGTTGGCGTTTTTTTCTCAAAACTGGTTTAGTCCGGGGTGTATTTTAAACAAAACAAGCTAACGCCAAATTTTGCGTCATAAAAACAAGTCCACGAGTTTTGTGTCAAAGCTGGCATTGACTCCACGAACCCACCCGTTGCAAAGAAACCCAAAAAGGAAGAGTTTAATCTTTCTTCTGTTCTTGAACCTTCAGTGTTCCTCTCTTCTTAAATTTGGTAATTTGGTAATACCTGAAACCGATGCGTGTTCAGAAGGTATGAGGCTTCAAAATCAAATTTGGACCAGTTCCATTTGTGAGCGACTCTGCATTCTGTGGCGCACCGTCAAATGTTTCGTGCTGCAGACTGTCGTTAGTGAAGCCACGTTCGTTGTGTTTCCTGCCTTCTCATTTTTCTGACTCACCAACCGCACTTTGTAGCGCGATCAGCTGCAGCCAGTGGAGCCGCGGCCTAAGGATGCAGCCCATGGAAGGGATTGAGCAACGCAACGTAGGAAGCTTATTATAAACCCCTCGATTATTATAAATTCTTTCTTAAAACGTTCTCGCGCTGAACTTTTTGTTTGAGTAGTGTTTCTTTTGTCTCTCTCCAGGAGATTTCTCGGGTGCAGCTTGATGTCTTACGATATTTTACTTACTAAAGGTATTAGAAGCTGTTCTATCAGTAACGTTTGTTCATTCCACATTGAAAGTTCTAATGACCAGTGTGGTGGGCAGGGCCGACCAAGAGAATCAGTAGGCGGCCATCAGGTTGCCACCAGCAACCATCTCCGCCACCAATCAAATTAGACCCGGTCGGTATAAATAAGCCGCACCCGACCAGGCTAATCATTCTGTCTGCTGACCTCGACTCAACCACATCCAAACAAGACTTCAAGATCTACTCCCGTTCACCAAGGAAGCTCAACACCTTCCACCACTACACTGGCTGAGACCACTACACTGGTGACCCCGACGTAATATGAACACGCAACCTTCTGATAGTGTAGTGGTCTCTGCCGTTGCGGTGGAAGGTGTTGAGCTTCCTTGGTGAACGGGAGTAGATCTTGAAGTCTTGTTTGGATGTGGTTGAGTCGAGGTCTGCAGACAGAATGATTAGCCTGGTCGGGTGCGGCTTATTTATACCGACCGGGTCTAATTTGATTGGTGGCGGAGATGGTTGCTGGTGGCAACCTGATGGCCGCCTACTGATTCTCTTGGTGGGCCCGCCCACCACAACCAGATTCCTTGCATCTCCAGAAATCATCATCATCACTAGAAATAATTTTTGGAATATAAATGTTGAAAGACTTCAGGTGTCTTTCATCAACCTCAATCTCGGTTGAAATAACGAAGATTAAATAACAGAGTTTGGTGAAACTGTCTAAACAAAAATTTACTTAATTTGAAGTTTCCCCACCATTCCTTGGCTGATGTCTGGTCAAACTTACATTGTTTCACCTCCCACTTCCAACTCTTTTTATTGACAAATTTGATTACTATTTTACTTTTTAAATCTTATAGTGGCAAACTCCTGACCAAAAAGCTCCTAAGGCATTATTTACTTTTTACTACCGAAGACAACAGGCCTTTATCTCAGAAAGCAGCTACTCGTGTCTGTCCAGTGCTCTGTGCTATGCAGAAATCTGACTTGACATCGGCTGTCACAACGATAAATCCGTGTCACGACAGATAGAAGGGTGAAACACATGATTGTAAACGCCACTTCTCTAGTTTCGCGTTTGATTGTAAACACTCTTCTTTATTTTGACGTCTCATCTTACAATTTGATAAATGAGTTGAGCAGAAAGGTGAGAAAAATTGAACTTTCGTGAGTATTCGGGACATTTAGCGTTTTAGTTATAGGTTCTGTACCGGTATGTAGCCACAATGTTTGATTATTCTGACTTCAGTTCACTTAGCCCAAATTCCGAACCAGGAAACTGTTCATATTCAAGAATTGGTTAACCTTTCGATTCAGGCAAATCCGAATTGCAGTGAATCTACGACTGTGATATTTGTTGCTTCGATATTTATTGTACGTTTAGTTTTATTTTTGAACACAGTACTATTTGTTGTGGTGGTTTATGGTACAGTTTTGTAAATTGCACGTTGCATGCTTTGTGTAACGTTTTCTTATTACTCCTCAGGAGAGTGCCTCTTTGATTCGACTCATTATCATTTTTAGATCTAATAAACCATTAAAAAGGAGTAGAGTCTTTATTTGGCCGTGCATCTCGTTCAGTAATGTAAGATAACTTTTCAGTTATGTTGAAAAGTTGGAGTGTACGAATGAATGTGGACGTGGTGAGTCATCCATTTCATATGGGTATAACTAATGCAGCACGTGAAATCATGAACACTTCATTGAAACTGCATCCCATATTGTAATGCTTCAGTGAAGTTTGTAATAGCTCTTCTCTTTATGTCATTTTCTGCACCACACAGATACTGGGCTTTTGATATGCAGTTCTTTCTGTCCTGAATTAAGTTCCTGGCTCATGGAGTTATGTTTATAACTTCTTAGGAAAATTTACATTGGTCAGCTGAAGGCCCTTGTCCCTAGTTTATTTCCTAATCGATCTACCGCCCTGAAATGTAAATAGAACTCTATTTATGCCATCCAGAATACAATTACAGGATATGGAGGAGCGAGGGGTCGAGTTTATGTAGTGTACAACAGACTACGTCTAGTATGCGTATAATGGATTTACGTAGATGGGTTATTCCAATACAATAGTAAACCTTAATGTACAAGGCATGTCCAAAAAGTAAGAGCACTGAATTTTTCAGTTTAAAAAAAGAACTATTTGAAGAAAAATTTACAGGGTTATGTTTGCTATTATGTACGTTATTTTTCCACATAATCGCCTTCCCGTTCTATGCAGGTTTTGAGACTGGGCACAAGCTTTTTAATGCCCTCTTCGAAAGAATCTCCCGCCAACCCCTTCTGCCAATTTAGGACGTCTCCTTTAACTTCCTGATCGGTTGAAAAAAATTTTCCGTCCATGTGGGTCTTTAGAGAGGTGAACAGATGAAAATCTGAAGGGACCAAGTCGGGGGAGTATGCAAGGTGGTTCAAAATGCCCCAACAGAATGAGTCCTAAATAGAGGTGGGTAGTGAGTGAGTGTCCTTGTCTCGAAGAACTTCTCTTTCAAGTGAACTTGTCCCAAATGACCTGCGGAGGGAAGACCTGCAGTTTACCATAAGACGTTTGCATTAGCATGGCTCCCCGCGGCCGACGTTTGAACTACTCGGAGACCTGCAGATCTGCCAAACCGTTCTTCACAAAGTGACCTGCAGTTCACCCATCTGCCATAAGCTCGGGTTTCCTTCCAGTCAACGACGGACTCCCCTCATTGCAGAGTCAATACCATTGAAATTTACTCAATACTAAACTATACTGGTCGATACTATACTCACCACAGAGTGTATTATGTTTAATAAGTAGATATTTAAATGAAAATCTGCATGAGGACTCGAAAATTGTCTAGGGAGTAGGAAAAGAAAACAGGAGATGACTGTCATTTACCAAATTCTGATGGATGACGAAGATAATAAAGGTTGATGGTCATGCCACGAGATAGTAGTAGTGGTGGTGACTGTCTCAGAACGGAGACGACGAACTGCAGGTCCCATTCATTCACGAAGTGAACTGCAGGTGTCGTATTCATTCACGGAGTGAACTGGTGAACTATTGAGCGGCCTTCAGGTCGCATTCAATCACGGAGTAAACTGGTGAACTTCTCCCACTGACCTTGTCTTTGGACTGAGTGACCTGCAGGTCGTCTACTCCCTCAGGTGACCTGGGTTTACACACCTCTAGTCCAAAAGCGTTTCGGTGGCATTTGCCGTGTGTGGGCGGCCTTTGTCGTGCAACAAGCACGCTCCCCAACTTTTACCATCCTCAACTTTTTTTTAGGGTTTTGCAGTATCGTTCTGCATTGACTGTCTCCCTTTGATGCAGAAATTCCACGAGAATGATCCCTTTTCGGTCCCGAAACATCGTGGCCATGATTTTTTTGCCAGATTTTGAGGTTTTGAAATTGAAGGTCAGGAACTTGATGACTGAGCGCACCTCACACTTGTCGGGATTTCTGATGGACATCGTCCACACAAACTGACACCACGAAGCAAGTTTTCATACTAGAGAGGCCCCCTGGCGCCTCATGGTGTTCAGGAGAACCCCCCCCCCCCCCCCCAACCTTAGAAAAAAAGTCCCACTGTACGTGAGGACCTCAGTACTCTTACTTTCTGGACGTACCTCCTAATAATTTCCAATTTTTTTCAAAATCTGATCATCTACTATTCAACTATTTGAAGACTGGGGCAGTTATAGGAAAAATAACTAAATTAAGGACAGAAAGTCCTGTTTTCATCCGAAAGAAAGAAGAAAAGCCAATAAAAAAATTCGAATTTTTCCACCGAATACCTCACTTACACCATTTCCTCCTCTGTTAGTGTCATATATATCAAAGCCCACCAACAACTCATTTTCTTTTTGAATTCTGAAATTCGGACGTTGAAGTGCAGGTTCTTCGGTGTTTCACAATCTGCTGGACTAATGCAATGTTAAATATTATTAATTAAATTTTGCTGAACTAGGTTTGCTAAAAATTTCAATTAGGCGACACCTAAAGTTCAAATTTTGTAAACAAACGCGCTCACCGTAATAAAAAAAAGCTAGAATGAAAGAAGTTTCTCAAGTCGTTTTTCCTGTTTTCAGTTTTCAAATGGTTTCTTGAGAGTAAATTCTTGCGAAAATTCGCCAAAAAATGATATAGGCAAACGCAAGAGTGATTTCGTTTTGGATTCACAGGCCAAGCGCCGCACGATTTCTTGCCCACCGGACTTCAAAATTGGAGATGAGGTAGGTTACAAATGGGTTTCGTAACCTTCTAATTCAAGACCCAGGTTCTTAGTTAGATTGTTACCAATTGAAAACTTGTGAATACCTGTGTACCACAGTGTCAGTCTGACAGGTTGTCCATATTACACGAAGCTAGTTAAATTGAGTTGTACGTCGAATTTATTGACGCTTACTTGTTAATCATAATTATATTCATCTGCCGATACCAGTAAAAACAGGTGTATGGTTCACAGGTGGACAGAATACCAAAGAAGTTTGCTCACGAGGCAAGGCTAGCATGATTCCTGTTTTAAATCCTTGTAAGATCTAAATCCCAATACTTCATCATTAATATTTTTTCCTGAAATTGACCATTATACCGTTATATACCTATTTATTTTAAAATTCCATTCGACTGCCTTTCTGGCAGTATACAGGATGTCTACCGTTGAAGTAAACTAAACTAAGGATCGATTCTTGAGCTAATTTTCATCAAAATTACCTCCTAGAGTTTTTTCTGCTGTACTTAAAAATCCTACTTTTTTCTCTTCTTAAGATTTTTTCTCGTGTTTTTGTTTAATAAGTAATTAACCACAGTTGAAGTTACTTCCTTAGGGGAATCCTGCCTATATAACGCAATCTAACAACAAAAAGTGCAGTGTAGTAGTACTGAAAATAAACCTAATGTTACGTCGAAACATGTAATGTATCTAGATGAATGAGATAAAAACATGAAATAAAAGAGTTATATAGGCTATAACTACCTCCCTCTCAGGGGAAGCACCTATGCAACTAAGACAACCATGTACACTTCCTTCACTAAAAGTAAATGAACCCAAATTCGTGAACAATGTTGGAAAGAGCGTTAAATTTCTCATTCGTTTGGTGGGAAATAAACTTATGATTGATTCTACTGTGTTCAAGTTTGATCCACCTCAATGGTAGATCCCCCCTATATACTTTCAGAATGGCAGTAGAACATAATTTAAAGACAAATATGGAAAAATGGTAAATTTTGGGAATAATAGTTAGGATGAATATTGAAATTTCGATCTTTTAGATTCTAAAACAGGAATCTCGCGATGTGTTTACCGCTTGTCTTGCTATCAGCAGAGGTGGGTAGTGAGTGAGTGACCTAGTCTCAAAGAACTTCTCTTTCAAGTGAACTTGTCCCAAATGACCTGCGGAGGGAAGACCTGCAGTTCATAGCAAGATGTTTGCGACAGTATGGCTCCCTGCGGCCGACGTTTGAACTACTAGGACGGTTGCTAACTTCTCTTAAGCCGGGTTCCCACGGCGAGTGTTGAGACGAACCGCGCCACAAACTCGACAACCCTCGCGCCGTGGGACTAGAGAAGCCCGGGTTGGCGCGGGCAGGCCTGAGGTGGCGCGTGCTGCGTGGTCTATGGGTTCAAGTCGAACTTGTGATGGTGTTCCCATGGCCTGTAGTTGCGTTCCGACGGCCTGAGGTTGAATTTCCTCATGCTGTCAACTAGGTGCCACTTGCTTTTTGGAATTTTGGAAGAAATTGGAGGGATCCACCACTGGGATGATACATAGATTCATTATTCAGGGAATAATTTACCAAAATTTTGATCGCTGAGTAAATATTTTACCTACTAACCTTTCTCGACTTTTATACAGTTTGGTCATCCAACCTTCTTCTGGGCTTTCTTCCTCCGTCCTCGTTCATTGCAATAATTTATAATCACATAAGCCGCAAGGGCACACACATATTCATCTTCACTATCCGTCATGGCACTACAGATTTGGCCGCACTAGCAGCAATGCTGCATCACCCACGGACGACAATGGACTGGACGCGCCTCTACGAGCTTCTACGGGCCTCCTCTACGAGTCTCCACAAGCCTATATGGGCCACGAGCCTGCTCAATCCACAGGCTGTGGGACTGGTCGTGGATCGTGAAACTGACGAACCACCTCGTGCCAGAGGCGCGTGGCGCAGCTTGTGTTCACACAGGCTGTGGGAACCCGGCTTTAGCAAGAGAATTTCGAGACCTTCAGGTCGCAAACGTTCTCGACAGCAAGCTCTTGCGGCCGACGTTCGAACTACTCAGAGACCTGCAGGTCTGCCGAACTGTCAGAATGGAGACGACGAACTGCATGTCCCATTCATTCACGAAGTGAACTGCAGGTGTTGCATTCATCCACGGAGTGAACTGGTGAACTTTGGAGCGGCCTGCAAGTTGCATTCGATCACAGAGTGAACTTCTCCCACTGACCTTGTCCTTAGACTGAGTGACCTGCAGGTCGTCGAATCCCTCAGGTGGCCTGGGTTTACACACCTCTAATCGTGAGCGAACTTCTTTGGTCATTTGCCTCCCTGTGGGTTATGAATGATCATTGCCACTTCCTATCACACCAAGAATTCAACAAATACGTAACGGATGTATCAGGTTGATAGGCATGGGGTTTATACAAATATTCATAGCAACGTGTACTGTTGTAAACTCCCGTCAATAGCTACTGAACTGTTATAGTTTCTAAGTAGTTGAAGATTAATATAACGGAGCTGCAGAAGTTAACAGGAAGCAGGATGACATAGGAGCGAATTTTCTTATCTATTTTCATTAAATGTATGCTAAGTTATTTAAATAAGCCATTATTTTGTGCACAAAATCGGTCTACTATCATATGTAATAATTTAATAATAGTAATAATAATTTCTGCTAAACTTGCATATTTCTAAATTTGCACCATTTTAAAAGTATTTTTGATTTTTAAACCGAATTGTAGTATTGTAGTGAACCTGAAACTATCTAAATTATTCGCATTTCGGAATAATTGAAAATTTCTTATAACAAATATCTAGAAAAAAAATTTTTTTGAGTTTCATTTTGAAAGCCATTGTTGCAATAAAATAATTTTTAAGGAAATTACGGAATTCAAATTTTATTTACTCTTGATGCATCGCTGAATATTGCGATTGCTATATTCATTAGTTGTCTGCTTTACTATATCTGGAACGTATGTCTGTACATTTTGTCGGACGTGAAGTACAAAATATCACTTTGTTTCTAGTAAGTACAAAGACATGTAGAATGTTTCAAGTATTACTACGACCGTGGTTAGTTTTGCTTGCTAGCATGATTTCTGCCCATTTCCTTGGATTCAATGAATGTGTGTTGAACCACGTTAATGTAAATCATGGTTTTCCAATTGAATCAGTCGTTTGAGAAACCCCACTTGTCTGGTTAACTGGACGGTCCGGAAAATCGAGGAAAACGCATCTAAACCGGCCGAACGTGATGATGATCACAATATTACGCTTTTATAATGTGGTTGTCATTTTATAGAATTGTTGTATCTGTCAAAGTTTTCTCGTATTCATACGTTCTTTTTTCTGGACAAGTGCAGAGCATGTGGGCTCCACGAATTTTGTTTGTGAATAATGTGACCGATTTACATTGTTATTAAGCAGTAAAAACATCTGGAAAGGCGTCAAATTCGGCTGTGAAAACTAGGGTGAGAGACAGAATCGGCAGTAGACAGAAAGAAAAGCGGTCATTTCCTATTAACGTCCAATCATGGTCGCTTTTCCGACCGCAGGAACCATTTTGGGAATTGAGGGAACATTGATGCACATCGTTTCCCTGCTGGTTGTGTATCAAGCTACCAACAAATTTTGTTATTCGGATTTTCATTGTTTGCGACATATTTATGAATGTTTCCCACCCTGAACGGAGTCAAACTCACAACAGTAACTGATGGTAATGAAAATTTCAACTGAGACTCGAAAAAGTGGGCTCGAGAGATACAGTAAACATAGTCCTCCAAAGTGAATCCCTGATTTTTCACCTGAAAACAAGACCTTCTCATCAAGTGTTGAATGATTTCTTGAGTTAGACATGTGGGGTTTCTTGTTGATACAGGTTGTTGGTAGAGATGTGCGATCCAGTGACTTACAAATATCGGTGACTTCGGTTCCAGTGACAAGGAAATATCGGTGACTGGCATATCAGTGACAGAGAATGGAAATTAATGAAATGTGACGCTGACACAGTTTTTTGAAGGAAGGAAGCATAAAAAGAGATGATGAACATACATTTTTATGATTAAAGAGGGATTGCTTTACAGTTTAGATAATAATAATCTGTTTTTATTCTTGTAAATGTAAAAAAATGTTTTACTAAATTTTAAACTTCTGAATAAGAGTGAGAGGAAATTAAAAAAACACATTCATCGCTTTAAAAATTTATTTTATTTCATGAAAACGTCATGTTTTAAGGAACTTATGAATGATAACATAAATTCATGTCGAATGATAACAAAAATTCCTTGGCATTAAATATTTCTGTACCTATAGTTCTGTACAGGTGACAAAGTCACAGAAATGATATCGGTGACAAAGTCATCATATCGATGACCTAATCTCCGGTACAGAAATATCCAACATCTCTAGCCATGTAGACTCAAAGAAGGTTTCACTGATAACAGTGTTATAGAGTTCGCAACTCTTCGAGGAGATTCTTTGGCGCAGAGGGCGATGACAGTTTCAAGCGCATTCTAGCGGGATTTTGTCCAACCATCAATCTTCTTTCCACTCTCTTTGGAGCTTGAGTTTGAATGGAGAAAGAGAAAATGACTCGGAGCACTGGGAGGGCATTGTCATACAGATTTTTGTAGCAAATTAATTTAGAAGAAAGATACTATTCACAAGGAATTGAAAGGGAAGGCTGGTAGACGATATGGTTGGACAAAATTCCGCTAGAGTGCATTCAGAACCATCATTGCCCTCTTTGCCTGAGAATCTCTTAACTCTTTCAACCTCCACAATCGTCTTTCCTTTTTTCAATTTTATTTAGTACTATTTATTATTAACGCTTAGCAGTGACGCAGTGACAGAGACTGTAAGTAGATATCTGATATGAGATATCAGTGACTGAGGCCAGAGCCGCCTAGCCGCCGTTCCAATCCCGCCTGCGCATAATAGTACTTTGTGTTGGAATCCAGCGCAGTCACTGAAATATCTGTCACTGCTTTTTCCAGTTCCTTGTCACCGATATATCGGTGACTTTGTCACTGGTACAGAAATATCGAACATCTCTAGTTGTTGGTCCACATTACACAATACTGAATAATCGACAAACAGAAAATCGATTCCTCTGGTCAACAGGGGTTTCTCAAATGACTGATTCAATTCACATTTTCCACACACAATAAATAAAGTGCTTAGGCCTTTATAACATATTGTTGAAAAATTGTCATTTTTTATTTTATTTTTATTTTTTTGCAGTGTTGCGATATTATATTTGCGATATATTGTTGCAGCTTGATAGCAATAGTGATGAATGTGATGGTGAGGATGACGATGATCAACCAGCCTCGTCCTGGGGCTATATGACGCGCATTAGAAATTTCCTGTCCGGCAGTGCCAAGGTGTGGGCAGAGATTTTAATCTTTTGGAAATCGAAAAAAAAAAAAAAAACACAAAACAAACAAATCGAAACCAATTTTCTTTCAAAAGAGCATCTTGTGCAATCATCCCATTACTCCCCCTATCCACCACTACCCTTCTTTTGCTGCAAGTTGTGGTCTGTACTTTGTTTTGATTTGTAGATTTTTAAAATCCACTACTGCTGGAAATTCGGTGTTTGTTGTCTTTCTGGTTTGTTTCGTGTAATATGGGCTTATAAAATAAAAATCCTTAAATCCCTTTCACGTTTTCATTATCATTACTGCTTTAATTATGCACTTGAAAGTTGACACATTACCGTTTTGCTGACACATAGTTCAGGATGATAGAAAACGCTTGCTGTGTTGAATTTCTGCAGTTTAATAAGTTTTTCTTGGCTAGGCTGCTGAAGTCGATTTGTATATTTTGAGAAAGTCGACAATTTTCAACAGGAACTCCTGTTAACGCTCTCAATAGTTATTTTTACTGTAACTGTCTATTTTAATTAGTGATAATGTTGGCGTGAACAAACTGTACTAAACTATGTCCATAATATCTTTCAAGCAAGATGTTGTGGATGTAATCGTAGACAGGGTATCAATGGTTTTGACTTATCAACCGCTCAGTCTAGGTAGAGCATTATTTAGAAACCACGTCTTTAGAATCACTTAGAACTAGTAATAGTGAGTGATTAATGGGTATATTGAAAGGCACCAATGAATCCCAAGAAAGCTGCATTATGTCAAAAGGTGTAGGATAAAGCTGCGTATTGTATGTCTTAAGGGTTCCCTTGGTCTACCGTACGGACTCCAGCAAAAAGAAACTTGTAGCTTCGACGGTATTTTAATAGCGGTAATTGTTTTCCAAGCAGTTATTTGAATTTGGCTCTTATGTTTCAGGCTTCTGAGGACAAAGACAAGAAGGACGCCAAGAAAAAGAAGCAAGTCACCAAAACCCTTGAGCTCCCAATCGAGTCATACACTCACGGATTCACACAGACGATGCTCAACGACTACCAGGAACAAGAAGTGAGTAGTGTGGTGTCGAGGAAAACACAAATATGCTATATTGTCACAAACTTGAAGAGCTATAAACATTAAATCGATTTAGACGGTCAAGTCATAATCAGTAACAGATCAATATCTGAATGTACGTTGGAGAAAAAAGGGACAGGTTGTCCAATCGAGCTAAGGCATCAGTCTTTTGGCTGTTTACTTTCAGTGGGAGTACTGATTTGGGTGGTTCGAATCCGGCAGGCACCAATGATTAGGGCCAAAATCCTATCAAGTGTTGTATACCTGTCCTGTCGTTAGACAGTTCACCTCTGATCTCGATATCGCGTGAATCCAAATCGCTCCCAATCCAGGGGCGTGAGTCAATGGGAAGCCATGGGCGAAATCGTCAGACTTAGTTCCGATCCACCCTAGAGGATGGCTGGCGACGTTTGAGGTACCCCTGGGTTGTTTACTTTACTACATTGGAGAAAACTGTGGTTATTAACGAGGTGTGGCTATTAAATAACGAGACTACGCGTGCTGATGGCCTCCAGGAGAGGGTAGGTGGGAACCTAATGCACCGTTGTACAGCTGAAGGGTCTACTATTCCAGTACAGTTTTTTTCTGTAGCGGTTTAAAATAATCGTGTTTTGGTTCCTACAATGAAAACTATGTGTGACGAAAAACCCAACAACGTGTCAATGTGAAATTCCTAGTGAAACTGAAAAAACCCCTGACCGAGTGCTATAAATTATTAAAAGAGGATTAATCTATCACTTGTTTTTGAGTGGCACAAAAGATTTTCTGAGGGTTGCGAAAGCACCAAAGATGACTGGCGTTCAGGCCATCCTGTTTCCATGTCAACGTCACAAAATTGAATGAAATCAACGAAATCGTGTGACAAGATAGTCGTATGAGTATCTGAATGATTGCTGAGGCTGTGAATGCTGATAAGGAAGGAGTCAGAAAAATTCTACACGAAGAATTGAACATGAGGAAAGTCAGTGAAAACTTGACTCCCGATGAGAAGCTCGTCCGTCTGTTAAGCGTTATTTGGCCGCTAGGGGTACTCCAGTGCTGGAACACCCTCCTTAAGCAGGGTTCACATCCATCCAGCTCGTCTAGAAATACGAATAGGGGAAGCCAGTAAAAAGCAGTGGAAGAGATGGAGGGGAATCGACCGTCCACAAGCTAACAACTCGTTTCCCACGCTTCCTCCCACTGCTGTTTTGGTTCCTGCATCTTCAAATCAAATCAAATTAACAAGTAAAATTTACATACCTTGTTTTGTATAACGTAATCAAGAATTCAAATAAACAATGAAAAATGTATTTTGTTTAAATTTGAGGTCAAACCCCTTAAGGGTTTGTAATTTGGTCATTTTCATGCTCGTAATGTCAGATTCTACACCATTTTTAAAGTAAATTTAAAAAAAAGAACAACTTTTTTTATATTACTTAACTTGGGGGTGGGATGCTGACGATCTGGAATACAATTTTTAAACCATGGGATTGATTAAGTCTGTCTGCCAGAGGTGATGCTTACTCGATAGTAGAAATCATTCATGCTGGTATAGTGTACTTGGCTAACTCCTGTATGTCCTTTACACTTGTGATTTCCCTGAACACGAGGGGAGTATATTTGCAGATGATACTGTGGTGAAGACCGTGAGAATCAACCTCATTTGTGTGCTCAAATCTTTCGTCCCAGAATATAGTGTTGTATTTATTGGTTTACTGAATGATAACCATTGTGATCCGAAATTTTATTTTTTGTTGATCGATTTCGTTCTTTTTCCAGTGTAAAATGATTGCAAGCGACAAACAGGAGAAGGAGAGGGCGGACGCTCGAAATGCTCTGGAAGAGTATGTCTACGACGCCAGGGGAAGAATCTCTGACGACGACGACCTCGGTGGATTCATCCTTCCCAGTGACAAGGAAAAGTGAGTTTGACTTGGCAGAATTGATTATATATATGCGAGGGTCATCCAGAAAGTAAGGTTACAACTGCTGGTAACAATCGAAAAATGCATGTATTTTATTCAAATTTTGAGGAAATGTCGCAAAATATGTCCTTATTTCTCTACATAATCGCCACCAACTTCAACACATTTCTTCAGCCTGGGCTTCAGCTTTTTTATGCCCTCGTCATACACACTTTGCTCCAATTCCAAAAACTACTTCTCGACAGTTTCCTTCACCTCCTCGTCGTTGGAAAAACGTTTTCCACCCAAGAACTTCAATTTGGTGAAAAGGTGGAAGTCCAAAGGCGCCAAATCTGGTGAATATGGTGGATGGGTCACAGCGTCCCATCCAAACGACACAAGCAGGTCCTGGGTCTGCCGAGCAGTGTGGGGTCTGGCGATGTCGTGAAGAAGGGACACACCACGAGTCAGCATTCCCTCCTTTTCTGTCTGGGAACATTTCATAAAAGGTGTCAAGGGTCAGCCGCCGATTACTGCGAATTTGATTGTCAATTTCCTGCAGAAGCTCTTCTGAAATGAGAGTCGGCCTCCCACTCCTTTCTTCGACGTGTGTGTCTGTGCGACCTTCCTTAGAAAACCTAACCCACTTGAAAACATGCTGACGGGACATTACCTCAGGTCCATAAGTTTCCACAAGCTGACGATGGATTTCAGAGGCAGATTCGCGACGCAAAGTGAGGAACTTGATGACTGCCTGAATTTCCCATTGGCTGTAGGTGGAGCAAACAGTCCCTGCAGAGGTTGACGGAGTAGGCTGTTGTGACGACATTTCGTAACAGACTGATGCGGGCTGGTGCTTATTGTGACTACTAGGAACCCCCCTACACGCAGTAATACCAACCCCCGAAAAAAAAAATCCTCTGCATCTTCTAGGGAGTTTGTAACCTTACTTTACGGATGACCCTCGTAAGTGTAGTAGATAATTCAAGTTCGTCCTGTGAAACTCTTTCAGGAGCATGAAATACTAGTTTTTATCAAACGAGTTTTACTCCTCTACAGAAAACGGGAGAGAGTTTTAGACTAATCAACTTTCAAATATTCGGTGGTTGAACATGAACTTCAAGTATTACTTCAGGGGATCGCTATCATGTATGCTAGTGTCCAGCCTAGAGATTTTCGTCGTCCAGATGGTTACTTTTCTTACCGTAATCTTCAGATAACTAGAAATCAAGTGCCCTAAGAAAACGAATTTAGAAGGGTGAGGACTAGATGGAGCTGGCTTGGGGAATGAGTGAAGCTCCGCGCACTTTCCCCCCATACTTTTAACTGATGATCCTCGTCTTAGCAACTACAGATGGTTATAACCAAATGCAGAAAGGCAACTATGGGCAAGGAAGTCAGCAGAGTAATGGAGACAGGTGGTTTAAAGGAGTGGGGATCATTTTGACTGTGAACGCCGCCTCACCATCATCCTCCTAAATGCGTTTTCCTAGGGCAATTGGACTCTGTGTCCTATTAGCCCACTTTTAATTGTCTTGTCTGACAGTCAAGACAACAAATCAGTGAATTTGAACGTTCATTATGGTAATATAAAGACATGAAAATGATGCCGTCGATTATCTTAATTCCTCTCTAGCCTGGTTGTTGCAGTTGTTGTGGAAAATCTCTCTTATGCACCAAAAATCGACAAAAAAAAGTTCCTGATCTATTAATTGAAATGTACAACTTTTGAGTCAGAACTTTCGACCAGAGGGGAGCGTCTGAAAGTTCCTTATTGTTTGACCGAGCAGCCTCAAAAGGTTCATACAAGATTGTTAAGGAAAAAATCCAACGCCTAGCTCATTTTTAGTGGCAAGTCGGTATTGGGTAAAATCGTGGATAACTCCAAAGCTACCTCTGAATCACAAGGACCTATAAGGCGACCTAAAATGGGAGATTTTCTAGATTTGGCTTCCCTCTTCAAGTTAATTTTTCACCCATTTACCTTATCCCAAAAACTTGGTTTTCTATCACAAAGATATAAATTTAACGCTCTACCCAACGGTGTGATGAAATCTGAAGTTGGAAGTCTCAAACACGATAAAAAGTCTTTAGTATTCCACTTATATTAGGCACCTAAGAGACATTCATGATATCCCATGAGATCAATGGATGAAGGGTCTGACTTTAGGGTCTGATAATCGTTTGTAGTTTTCTTTGTGGTTTAGCTGTACAATTCAGTCTTAAATGGAGAAATAAGGGACAGATTTCAGTGGAGAACTTTTTGTTCATTGTTTTAAAAAACAGGACCACTGAACTTTGGTCCAGCAACAGGTTTTGTGAAAATGTCCTTAATCAGTTCTGGGCTTGGACAGTAAGTTCTCCAGTCTGTTGCGTTTTCGTTAGAGTTACTGTTCAGGTTCCTCAATCACAGTTCCACAAATTTCGCAGCTTCCAGCCACATCGGAATGTCTAGTTGTGTTTCCAGTTTTATGCAATTGCAGCACAAGATGTTTGGTGCCTTTTAGGTATCATAAACCTCGTTAGGAGATATCCAATGTTCATTTTGGAAGCACGAGTTGAACTGTCAAAATTGGCTAAATGCAAAACTATGTCGAATATCAATGCTGTTGCCAGATATATGAATACTATTGATGTACTTATCTTGTTTTTTTTCGATCTAGGTACATCAGGGAACTAGACAACATGGAAAACTGGCTGTACGAAGAAGGGGAGGACTGCAGTAGGCACATTTACGTCGAGAAACTGCAAGGCTTGAGAGTAAGTGTTCATTCTTCCCGATACTTCCCGATTGAAGAAATTGGTAGTCGTCTCATACTGCCTCAGTGAAACTCTATCGAATTTCAGTTTTCTGGGATGATCAGGCGAAAGTTTATTATAGTTTTGTGGGGTAAAAAGCACAGAAAATAAACTCTGAATAAAAGAGCATTCCAAGAGTTGGCGACGAGACGGGGAAATATTGAAAAGTCTTGCCTTTTTTTATTTTATTTTTCTAACCACTGAGGCCCTGGTGGACCTATTGTGGCTGGAGGAGGAGGTCGTGACCTCGAACTCCTTCCCAGGCACATTTGTCTGCCTGACCTGAGCACCCTGCCGAACTGAGCACTGAATGCCCAGTGAACGGCACTTGTACCCATCGTCAGGAGCTGCCTGGGACCCAAGCACTAACTGCCTGGTAATTACTGGGTGGGCATTACCATCCCAGTCTGTTGTGGCGGCCTATTGTCGTCAACCCCAGATGAAGCTGGAAGGTCCACCCTTCCCCACCACGTTTTGGCGAATGAGAGGAGATCCTTAACCTCTCCCGTTTTGATAACCTGGGGATCAACGGAGGCTTGCCCCCAGGTTAGAAAACGCTGTCTTCCCAGCACAGGGCAGTGGCAGATCACATGACACGCAGTCTCATCCTCAGCCCCACAGAACCGGCAGTCTATCATTAGTGGATGATAATATCTCAAAAACTGTATTTTTGATAGTTTGTGTTCAACCTAGGTCTTTGCTCTTGTGTTGATCAGCGATGCAATGAATAGGCTCGAGGCGAGATCAGTTGAATGGATGCTTACATACTGGAGCCCTAAGCGAGAGAGGGGGCACGTAGGTACCAGCTAGCTCTTATACAACAACTAATAAAATAGTAATCGAACAATAGTATTTAGTCCAAAATAGAAAAATATTGCTATGTAGCAATTTGAATGTCCTTTTTGGGTGGTCATTAGTTTTTTGACTTGAATATCTGTTTTGGCAGTGATGTGCCTAAAATTCGGACACCATAAATGTTATCTAAGAGCTGTTAGCAAACGTAGATTCGAGAATACTGGTAAGGCTTCAGTATTTTGTTCTAATTTTGTCCGTACTCCCGTAATATATACGTATATGTACACACTGAATGTAGAACGTGCAACACAAAGACCTCTTAGGGACAAAAATACCTGTTTCAGTACTGGGACATCATTAACCGAATATCTGGCCAAAAGTTAGATTATTCCATTAGCAAGCGACATATCACCATATAGTTTGTTAAGATATAAAGACTCTTCGTTGTATAGGGTTGGCAGCATTGCGCCTCCCTCCCTCCTGTGATCTGGCTTCGATGTACCTCCATCATTGTTATACCTGTTGTCCCCGCGCTCCTCTAGTTTTTGCCGTCTTTCGTAAACGAATAAATCCAAGTGTCCAATATCTGTAGTTCCGTTATATCAATACACCCAGTTTACAATATATTATAAAATAGTTCATAGTAGAAATATATTACCAAGTACATATCACACACCACTGAATTCGTGAGAAAATCGCTCAGATTCCAAACAAGTATTCCTTCACCCATGGCGTCTCACTATCGATCAAGTACATAGAATCACACATGTAATAGAAGCAGCACTAAAAAAGAAAAAAGTTTGTTCTGCCATATCTTTAGATGTGTCCCAAGCATGGCACACAGTTCTTGTGAACCTGAAGGTTCTGCATGATTGACCGCTAACTGCCAAAATGCCCTTTTCTTTCCTGTTCGGCTTCGTTGTTGAAGGTCATAATCTTGGGTTGTCTATTGTTTTCCACAAAATGGAGACTATCCCGCCACCATCGATATGTTCAATTGTATTATAGATAACTAGCATCATGGGCATTTGGTTTTCAGGCTGTTGGAGAACCTGTGAAAGTCAGGAAAGCCGAGTTTGAGAACAGGAATTCCGCCTTGGAAGAGCTCGCTCAGCGCATCATGCTCGCAAAAAAAGTGACCGGACTTTACAGAAACGGCGATGAGAAGTATAACCACCTACCTGCTGCCGACGTTTCAAAAGTAAGTCGAACTTATTTCATCAAAAATTACAATGATGATGATTTCATCTCAAAACCTCAATAAAAAACACAAAACACAATGATCTTTCAATTTTTGAAGCAATTTTTTGGAATATTTTTCTCGTTTTTCGTTAACTTGTTGGCTGTAAAACCCTTAATCATACACCATTTTCCAAGATATTTTTTTCATTCGAACCATTCATCGTAAAGTTGGGTTTTCAATGACCAATTTTGAGGAACCCTCTGAAAAGACCAGCTGGAAGTAATTTAGAGTAATTTAGTGTAATTGAAAAGGAAACTGAGCAAAATGTTCAACTGATGGAGAGTAATTAATTGGTGAAAGCAAAAATTACCGGGAGTACTTGCAAGCACAATTGTACTACGAATTGTGATTGTATTTACTACAGGGTGCGCCAGAACACGTGGTGCAGTTTCTAAGGGTGATTAAAAAAAAAACGGTGCAACTAAGAAAAGTACGGTTTGTTTAATTGAACGCCATACATCACCCCATTTCGGTAGATTAGGTCCTGAAAATTACATCAGGAAGGTGGGCGGCCTCAGCAGGGACACACTGATGTAGGCGATTCCTGAAGTTTTTGGCCGCTCTCAGGCACATTTTGATGGGAATCACAGCAATTCTTCCCTGATTTGAGTTTTGAGGTCTTCCAGAGTGTGAGGCCGATGTTTGAAAACCTTTTCCTTCAAGTAGCCCCACAGGAAAAAACACTCACACTCTAATCTAGCGATCTTGCTGCCCACCGCAAGTCATCATTGAGAGAGATGAGGCATGCGGGGAACATCTGCTGCAGTTTCACCATTGAGATTTGCCCTGTGTGGGCTTTAGCCCCATCTTGTTGAAACCAAATATCTCCCAGATCCTCTTCTTTAGTTAACTGGTCCGATTTGGGTTCAAAAAATCTTTCCAGCATGTGATGGATATGGATAGTAGGCCCTTCCTGATTTTAGAATCCGTCGCCTTGGGAGATGAATCAGACGTTTTCAAGCGTCTGGGTCATCCTCTGCCATTAACATCCGCATCCACCTCAATGGAAGGGGCAGCTATACCATTCCATCACTTCACATGGTAGCAGAGCGTGGTTATAACCACTGTCCCTTTGTTTATTAACTGCCTTTAACCCCCACTCATTCGAATTTCCCCTTTGGCTGTATGCCCTTTATTATGATCAATTATAAATTGTCATACCCCTGCCCTACTCATTGCTAGCCCCCCCCCCCCCCCGCCCCCCAGCTTTGTCAGAGCCCTGGAAGTGTGTGATGGATATGGATAGTTGGCCCTTCCCGATTTTCTCATCATCTGAGCGTGGCGGAGCATTAATACCCGCATCCACCTCAATGGAAGTTGCCGCTATACCATTCTAACACCCCACAAGCATGAAAAGATAACGCTGAGCATTGTCGATAACAGTTCTTCCATCCTCCTCAAAAAAATAATGCCTTATCACCCCAAATTTCGAAATGGCACGCCAGACAGTGACTTTTGGGGAGTGGAGAGGTCTCTCGTGAATTTTTCTTGGGTTGTGGTCACACCAATAGCAGACATTTTGTTTATTAACCGCTCCAGAGAGATGGAAGTCGTCCAAACTGAAAAAAGTGGATGATATGTTATTTGTTGTAAACTGTCTGAATGTTTATTTATCGAAAAGTAAGAATTGGTGGATTTTACGCTCTGACAACCTCACAAATCCACAAACGAGTTTTGTCGGCAGTGATACCTTCGTCATTGATTACTGTTAATGGTTATAGTTGCCTATGCTTACAAGTTCTGATTTCAATTTTCATTTTGTTTTATTTAGGTTGAAGAGACGGTGAATGCAGCCGCCAAGTGGTTGGAAGAAAATAGAGCTCTCCTTAACTCCTGCCCCAAGACCCAAGACCCCCCAGTTACGGTGTCTATAATCAAAGAACAATCCAGGGTAAGGATTAGATAATAACGTAAAAATAACAAGTAATAACATACCTATATGAAAAAGGAGAAGTATGTCTGTCTAAGGTTGATTCACGGCTAAACGGCATAAACCAATTTTGATGCATTATTTTGCAAAATTATTGCCAACTTACGGATCAATATATAAACTCCCCTGCACCTTCTCCTCCGTTCTTTGAACTTCGAGATTTGTTGTCTTTAACGTGAGGGTTCAACGAGATTAGACACTGGAATGCTGACTCTTAACCTTTGATTCAGTTAAGTATTTCACAGGTAGCAGGATCGCTTTTGCTTAATTGACTTTAATTATTTCCAGTAAAGAACTTTTGTAATCGACCAATAACAAGAAATCCTAATCTCCCATCAAAATTCCTTGATTTAAGTTTCAAGATATGTAAATTCTAAACCAAGTCATTTTTCTGCAAAACTACGTTACCAAAGTTTAAAAAATTCGGCTAATGATTAATTTTTTGGGGATGTGCAATTAATCTCGGCATTCAGTATTCGTGTAAGAGCGTAGGAGGGCTAAATAATACAGAAATAAACTGTTGTGTGATCATTTGCATAGTTTTCCTATTAAATTTATAGTCATGCCCTTAATTCTCATAACTATAAATCAAATATAAAAAAATTGTAAATGATACAAGATGGAATATAAATTTTAATCCAATCAAGATTATTTACGACTCTGATTGCCTGGTTTTTTTTTTTTACCGATTTCAAAACGGATTATCATGTATGCATGTTTGTTCGCCCGTAAGCCCCATCTACTATTGTTCCCATTTAAAACAAATCAGAGAAAAGTTGGAACTTTTGATTGCAGCGATTGAAATGGTAGAGCTAAGTCGGTTTTTTGTCTGCCAGACTGAGGACTTGATCTTCTATTAGAAACCACATTAAAATTTGGTCCAGTGCAGTACGAATTGTAGCGTTAAACGTTTACCTGATACCAGCCTTGGCTATTTGGAAGTCAAAAAAGATGGAGGAGGGGGAGAGGATGAAAGGAATATTTCCTGTAGAATGACCAGCAAGTGAGGTAAAAGCCCTAAAGGCGCAATGGATTCCTGTTGAGATGCCCAACACTGTGGCAGTATTCCCACTCCACACTCTGTGTAGTGTCACGGACGTACCTTCATGGTATTAGGTTAGAGCTGTGTAAACCCAGGTCACCTGAGGGAGTAGCCGACCTGCAAGTCACTCAGTCCAAAGACAAGGTCAGTGGGACAAGTTCATCTTTTCACTCTGTGATTGAGTGCAACCTGCAGGCCACTCCACAGTTCACTCCGTGGATAAATGCGACACTTGCAGTTCACTTCGTGAATGAATGGGACCTGCAGTTCGTTGTCAACATTCTGAGACGGTCACCACCACCACTGCTATCTTGTAGCATGACCGTCAACCTCTATTATCTTCGTCATCCGTCAGAATTTGGTAAATGACAGTCATCTACTGTTCTCTTTTCCTACTCCCTAGTCATTTTACGAGTCCTCATGCAGATTTTCATATAAATACCTACTTAATAAATATAATCAACTCTGTGGTGAGTATAGTATCGACCAGTATAGTTTAGTATTGAGTAAATTTGATTGGTATTGACTCTGCGATGAGGGGAGTCCTTCATTGACTAGAAGGAAACCCAAGCTAATGGCAGATGGGTGAACTGCAGGTCACTTTTTGAGGAACGGTTTGGCAGACCTGCAGGTCTCCGAGTAGTTCAAACGTCGGCCGCAGGGGCCATGCTGTTGAGAACGTTTGCGACTGTCCATTCGTGACTGTCCTAGTAGTTTGAACGTCGGCCGCGGGGAGCCATGCTGTCGCAAACGTCTTGTGATCTGTCTCTCCGCAGGTCATTTGGGACAAGTTCACTCACTCACTACCCACCTCTATATTAGTTGCCACTTTTTACGGCTCAGATATCACTTGCCACAGGTCGCTCCTATTGTATTTATTTATTTAACACTCCAGATCTACCCCACGTCCACGCTGCCACTGACAACTTGAACATCCAGGATTATGGCAGACTTGACATACACCTATGTTTTTTTTCCTTTGCGGATTTGGTTTTAGAATTTTCTGAAATGGGTTTTTTCTCTAATGCTTGAGTTGTAATGACGAAGCCTTGCTTCAGAAGAACGTCCTAAAAACTGACGCGAATCCCCCATCTTCTGATTCTTTTGATGTTTTACATTTCGATAATCGTTTCATTGCCTTTTTTCCGCTTTCAGTCTCTGGAGCAGGCGGTGATGGCCACGATGAACAAACCGAAGCCTAAAGTGGAACCCCCGCCGACGGAGCCCTCAGGCGACAAGGCACCTTCTGAGCCCAAACAAGGCGAACAACCCACAGACCAACAGAACATGGACGTAGAATAAATCGTTCATTCTTTTCTCAATTTAATTATCGCACCTCAAGAGGTACGAAGAAAATACATTTAAGAAACAAAATGTTGAAAACAAAAAAACTAAAAGCTTTTTCCGATCTAAAAGCTCACCTCGATCTTATTTATTTTCGAATGAATAGAGTTTTGAATCCTGTCTTTTTCAATAATGAAGTTTTCGTTCGTTCTTAATTTAGTTTTTCTTTAGCCCCCACGAATAAGAACACGTAATTTTCCTCAATTCTGTGTTGCTTCTTTTAATTTTAAATCACACAACACCTCTCTAATTTCATGTTGATATACATTGATCCATGTGATACGAGTTGTTTGTTTGAAACCCCATCCGTAAAACATTCTTCGATAATACCTTATTTGATACCAGTATACAAACTTTCCAGTGACTTTTTTGTTATGTAACCAAACTACATTAGTGAAGCTTCACTATTTCAATTCTGCTTCGTTCTTCTGTGACATTCCATTTTGCCATCACAACTCACACCGACCAGTTTCTCTCCACATTTGAAATCCGACCGCCTGAAATTTCTTTTGGAGTTGAGGAAAGTTCGTCCTTTCTTTCTTTCTCGAGTTGATAACTTTTTTTTTAAAATTAGATATCGTAGCGCAAATTTCGTAATAGGAAATACGTTAAAGAATGAAATATTTGTTGTAGATTCGAGTGGATTTCACACACTAACGCTTACGAACCCGTGGGATTGGTCTAATTTACTCGATTTATTTTCATTATCATGCATTGAATTATACATGATTGATTGAATTTGTGCTTTCCTCAATCTTGGCTAGTTTTGTTTGGCACTGGATAACGAAAGTTCGCTAAGCCAATTGCCTCAGTTGTCGGCTGCTGTGATTTTCAACACCACACCTTTCTGCTGTTTCTAAAATATTTTATGTTCAATTGTTTCAAAAGCAAATCACATTGGTTACTTAACCTCGCAGAGGAATATTCACAGTTTTATTCCATTTAAGGGTACCTACTGTAGTTGCATGTTGAATTTTATCTAAGATACTGAAGAAATGGTTATCTTTGTGAAGAATGTTGGTTACTTTTCCTCCTAGTTATGGTCTTCTCCTTTGTATAAATTCAAAACCCTACTTACTGTTTTTTTTTTTTTTTTTTTAATTTTAATCAAGCTTATTGCTTTAGGTCTCACTATTGAGTTCACCTTTGTGGATGTATCTTTTGAATCGCCGGTGTGGATCGAATGTTTCAAACGTCTCCTCATTTTGGTGTTGAATTTGTGGTGATGTTCATAGATGTCGTTGTCTTGAATATTTTTCATTTGGTCGGCAACTGTCTTTTTTTTCATTTTCCCCCCTGATTAATAATAATAAATTATATATTGTTTAATGAAACTTGATGAAGTTATTTATTTCCCTTTCCCTGTTCAGTTTTTTTTTTCTCGAAACCAGCAAAATGTTTGACAAATTTCGTTGAGAAGTCATCGAATTACTGTGGGAAATATGTGTTCACATTAGAGATGGGCAAAATATATCGATCTAATCTTATTTTTGGTCTCCCTTCTCACATCACTTGAAGAAACCTCACTCAGGGACAAAGGTATGGAGTGACAAGGGGTCCGATCAACCGTAGAGCTGTTGGCAGGAAATTCCTACCGCCTTGTGTTTTAGCGGCGGTTTACTGAGCTCGTGTTCACTTTGTCCGCTTTAACCTAACCAGCGGATATGCCATATTGTCGTTGATCACCTAATCTTATTAGTATTTTCATTACAACTTATAAAATTATTGGAAAATGTAAATTCTTGAATGGTAAGATTGGTCTTTTAGGATTAAAATGCCGTATCGATTAGGTTTCTTAGTGCCATATTAGAGGAGAAATATTAGTTGAAAGTCGGAGGCGCATTTTCCCTTGCCACTCCATATCTTTTCCTCCCTGCCTCACTTGCGTGTAAAGCTGAAGTCTCTTACTGTTAATGAAATAAGTAGGCATTATATTTTAGTAAGCTACTTATAGCCAACAATAGAAACTACGGTACTATCCGTAGCGAGGAAATTCAGTTCAGATGAATCGATCTGACTAAAGATCGATCGTTTACGTCCCATTAATCGATCTTGAGAATCGAATTTTTTCGATTAATCGATCTCCAGAGATCGATCTTTTTCTTCGATATGCCCATCTCTAGTTTACATTTACCCCAGAGGTCAAAAACTAAGGGGAAATGTAAACACGCCATGGACAAAGAAAATTGTCGACGAATCATCAACCTTACATCCTCAGTGATCAATAATAATAGGAGAAGAAGAAGAACGTTTATTGAACTATGTTTACAAAATTAATAATTCCACTTAGATAAAAGAAAATAAACGATACGACATGGTTAATTAAACCGTCTGTCGGAAGTGACGGTGAATGAAAATGGTATAATGCTAGTAGGTAAACTGAAATTGGATATTTGGCAATGAATACTTGCCGTGAGAAATTAACAAAATTACGATTAATAGTTGAACTCCCGCACTAATATTGATCGATAGTGCCATGCCACTTTACAGTAGGACACCAATTGCAGCCAACCTCCACCATTCAGAAATCTGACTGCCTCATCCCTTGACAGATTAGGCTGGCCAAATGCATGAACTCTGAATTTAGTCAAAACAAGGCACGAGCATAAAAAGTGGAAAAAGTATTTTTTCTCGTGAGAATTGCAGAGCGAACACTCATCACATTGTTCGGTAGCGTAAGGTTTCGCATTCAAATGAAGCATCTCAGCTTGAAGTGCCAACTACTGGAATAAAGGTCCAAATCGGAATCTTTCACCAGACTGGCACACTTTACATGAGGATAGAGCTCTCTGTAGAAACGTGGATGCCATGGATTTGGCTCTCTGCCAAAACAGGGCTCTTTTATGATCCCTAAGCATTTCCAACAGGTCCCCTGCTTGAGTCGTCATAAGTGCTGCATTCAACGAGGGGAAATCACTCGACAAACCAAATTCTGAAAAAAGGCGGTCCAAGTACCCAGCCCATGAGATCTTTTGCAACAAAACCTCTCTCGCAATGACTTTAGGGAGTCTCGAATAGTGAAGGTGGGCAATATTTATCAAGTAATTTAGGTGGGCTTCAAGTGCGACTGTCGATACGGTGTTCAAACCAGTCTCTAGATATAAAATATAATTTGGAGAGAAACTTGGCAAACGGAATAACTTTCTGACAAACATCAGCTGAACATTTTCTGCATTTGCATGCTCCAAATCCCCAGCACGGATCGAACTGTCGCGTAAAAACATCCATCTTTACCTTTATATCAAAAATAATAGCGGCACTCACTTACTTTCAATTAGGAGCGTCACAGCAGAGAGCGAACAGGAAACCAAAATCTTTGCCTCACAAAGTTTAGCATAGGGTTGTAATCAGACGCTTATCAATCGACCATAACCTCATCAGAAAGCGCAGCAACTTTTCTGGCGTGGGCAACGTACAACACAGAGATGGTTTTCAGGCTGTTTTAGTTCTTCAATCCACCATATTGGCTAAAAAGTCACCATTTTACATTAACCCCCCCTTGACGCAGTAACAAGCTTGGTACTGTTTTGGACCCTCATTGTAAATTCTACCGCCTCTCTCCGGATGTTTTTGATGTCTTCCCATGCGTTTATGAGGATAGATTGAAGAATTACCGCTTGTGAGATTTTTAAATACCTCGGTGGGAAGAGGATTTTTCTTTAAAAATAAGAAGCCATACTTAATTTTGAACAACCTTGCGCTGCACGATGGTGCTTTGTGATTGATTTTGCTCTTCCAGCAAGGAAGATGTGCCGGACATCGATGATCCAGATTCCGAGGAAGATGTCAACGACATAGAGTGTTCATATCGTGCCAAATAGTTGAGTTAAGACAAAGGAGGAGTTCCCTGGATGCAAAGCATAAGAGAGTCAAAGAAGTTGTACAGTGTAAGGGGGATGGAATGGTTTAGTTGCCCCTTCCAATGAACTGGATGCATAAATTTGCTTTGCCACGCTGAGAGGATGAACTAGACGCTTGGTAACGACTGATTCATCTCCGAAGGCCTCGGGATCTAAAATAGGGAAGGGGCCAACTAATCATATCCATCACAACACCTGTACATATTGCTTAAATTAAGGTATGCAGCTACCCAATAACTTTATTTGGAGGTATTATGTTCACCAGTATTGTAATATAAGTTCATTTTATTTATATTCAGCTTTGTAACAAATGGGTTTTAGTTCTTCTCATCCTTAGTATATCGCCCGTTCCTAACCGCCTACCAGGCGGTTTTAGAATGTCGGGCGAAATCGGGAACTGAATCACGATTTTGAGTTTTCTCAATCTAGAATCACTCTAGCAATTTTTCAACAGCAGTTTGGAAATTAATGACTGGACCCCACTGGTAATTTCTGATCGATTTAACCTGAAAACAAAGCTGCTATAAGGAAAAGCAGTTATGGTAGGCGGAATTTGGGACACTTACCCTATGCTTTTTAAAATTAGAGAAGTAGAATATTCATTAATTAGTAAAAGCCCATTAGTCAATAGGCCTAATGACTTTACAAGTAAGTTCACGTCTAATAGTTAGGAATCAGTAAAAGTAGGTACAGCTGAGAAAAAAGGTAATTACGAGTACAAATCGACACAAGGATTTTTACAAAAATTTTGTTGTTGTTCTATTCGAGGTAAGTAAATGTCGTTGATTAATGTTAAATTACAATTAAGTGACAATTTCTACAAGCTCCGTCCTCTAAGAAAGCACAATTCGAAAGAAAAAAAAAATTCCGAAAAGAGAAAATGTTTAGAACAGAAACGTTTCCTGGTATTTAGATATACCGTTCAATCCATGCACCTTCCAACATATGTAGATCAATTTATAAAACTGAACGTCTATATCGATCACTTCGATGAACATAGGAAGACGTATGGATAAAAAATGGGTACGATTAGCATCTTCGGATTTCGCCAGGATGTTTACAAAAACGCTGCAAATTCTTTCACTGGGGATTGTTGTTCAATTGGCTTGCGTTCATGATGTGAATTTATACTAAGCTTTGGAGTGTGAATGTTTCACAGGTGATAGAGCGATTATTGAATTTCAGGAGGCACACAAATATGATCAACTGATCAATCCAAATAGGTATTTTGGTCGAGAACAGATTTCCGTGCTTTATGAATATCACCTGAAATTCAATAATCGCTCTATCACCTGTGAAACACGCACACTATAAAGCTTAGTATAAATTCAAATCATGAACGCAAGCCAACTGAATAAGAAACCCCAGTGAAAGAATTTGCAGCGTTTTTTTTAAATGGTTATCAGAATGCTTTAACCCGTGTATCGGCTACAAATCCTTTTAGGAGTTCACTCCAGTATCCACATTACTACATCACTACGTCACTAGGTTACTCATATCAACACAAAAACAATAATAAACCAAAATAACGCGAATGTTGGCACCATAAATCGGGCCATAGATCGAGAATGGTTTGACATACGGACCTGGGGAAGGGCTCATTCGATTCCTCGTGGAGTGTTCTTCAAAAAGTACACATTTAGGCCGCCTTGACTTTTTTGGAGGTTTTTAGGGATTTTACAAAACTTTGACAACTCTTAAAGGGCACTTTAAATTAAGTGAGAGAGATGGCCAAAGAATTAGGGGGTTGTTTGACCAACATGGATTTTCCTGAAAATTTCAGCTTTTTTGCTTCAGCCGTTTGAGAGAAATTATGTGTGCGCCGTACGGCGGACGGACGGAAAATTTTTTGTTGCTGATTCGGATTCTACACCCTTTGAAACGTAAACCATGAAATTTTCATTTTTAGGGGGTTAGAATTGTATTATTGACTAATAAACCAAAATGAGCGCAAAATTGATGTTAGCATCAATGCAGTAAGGTGGAAAAACATCTCTCGTACTGGCCTTGAATAAAAAAAATCATGACGAAAACCGTTGAGAGTCTTTGCTCTGGTGATCCGTGAGAGGTCGTCAATCCCGAAAAACAAGATTTGAACGACTTCGAATCAGTTGGTTTTTCCGCCGTGATATCGTAAAGCAGCTTCGTTTGCAATAAAAGCTATGGAATGACGTTAAATCGTGTGCATTAGGTTCAAAAAAAGTTCTAACTTTTCAAGCCATTGTGTCGTACATCCTCTCCGACATTTTATGAAGAAATATTTCGTCAGACCTTACGCCTTTTCGATCTAATCTTAGATGGATTGTTTACAAATTTCATTGCAACGGCTTTTGACTTTCTTTCGCAAGATAGTGCACGATACGCTGCTATACGAATTTCTTTATTACCTTCAATTGCACCAACGAGATATTGCTCAGGAATAAAAAGCTCTTTCCTAATCGACAATCTTATCTGACCTGTTGCTTTTGATCGACCTAGCTGGAATCCTCTAGTCGTAGTTTGTCTCTAATACCGTTCAGTGTAGTGCCATATTACCTACTTTTTAGTTCACAGTTGGATATCTGTCTCTTACATTTATAATTGCATCGTCCATTTTTGACATTTTCCCTAATAAGTTGAGAAAATGGTTAAACCCGGGACGCTTATGGAGGTCTTACATTGGGACGAGTCAGTCCCACAGTTTCCAGAGGAAAAGAAGCGGATAAAGAAGAGAGGCAAACGTAAGCAACAATAACGGTCTAGTCACTTTTGTGACCATCTGCGCGAATAGTACGCTTACTAAATCTCTAGATTGTTCATTAATTTCATTTATTTATTTCATTAGATGCACTCTTACAAAATCATAATTATTACATAAAACAATATTTAGAATAATGACTAAAGTTAAAAATAAAAATCCATCACTACTTGTAGGGTGGTGGAACCAGTATCATACACATTAGTGGAAAATCTCCAGTTTTCGCTCAATATTTTGGTCTGATGTCGTCTGACGAGCTTTGAAGAGGTTGATATCATTATATCAACTCTTTGGGAGAATTTAGAAACCGAGAAAATGTCGAAATTTGGTTCCTTTAAATTATAATTAGTTTACTTCGGAATTCGGTTTTTTTCCCAGAATCATACAGGACAAAAAATGGGTGTCGCCAGTGTCATACACCCGTGGGAACTAGTTTCATACATATCTCATAAAACATTTAAAAATCCATTTTGGTTGAAATGTAAGGATTAGGAACAGAATATAAACACACATTTTACTTTATGTACCGTTTATTGGTAACAATTGGTAAAAGCTTTATTGTATTGTACCGTCTATTGGTAAGAGCTTTACACGACAAAGTTGTAAGTTTTTTAACAGCCTTATACCCTAGTACCTGCCGTTTCGGTTTCCTCTTGGGATTTCAAAAACACAAACTAAAAAACTCTTGTTAAGGTAACGGTACCGGTAGTGGCCACAGTTAAGAATTTTTTTCTTTAGTTTTGACAATTGTGGGCCAACAGTAGTACTGACTTTCTTCAGGACTCATTTAGAATATAGCCCGACTCTTCCCTAACATATCCATTGCCTAAAACTATCAAAAGAACAATTTTTTCTATTTTTTATTAATTTTTTCTCACACCTTTATTTTGATCTAGTAGTGGCCACATCAAATTATGAAATTTCCAGTAGTGGCCACGTGCATGTCTCAGTAGTGGCCACTTGACATTTTGCCCTCCTTACGTGTTTAATATCATTAAATTCAATACCAGATGAACAAAATTGATTCTATCCAGTAGAAGCTCTAGGATACAGCCCAACAAACGAGGAAACTAGGGACGGTCATATTGAGAAGTTTACCACAATTTCCAATGATGCTCTGCGCACTCCTAGTTCAACCTCTGACTACAAGATGACATGAGCTGTACCTCCTGCAAGTTTGAAGCCACTAGGAGACCGGGAATCCTTATTTCTCAAATATAAACTTTAAAATGTCCACTACTGGAGCAGTGGCCACTACCGGTGCCGTTACCTCAAATGAAATATTGTATGTCATTAAAATTAAAATACGGTCTTCATATCAAATTCTTATTGCATGTAATTTTGGTTAACTCGTGGAACCAAAATACATAAGGTTCTTGCAAGTATTTTAACCAAAAGAAGCCTCTTTATATTCATGCTGGTTGAAGAGCAAACATATAATATTATAAACTATCAGGTGCTCATTTAAATAAAAGGAACTCACAAAAGTAGCAGGTGCCTAACGACGAAATTCGGAACAGTTAGGTAAATATTAACAGAACTGTTAACTTTAACGGGAACGGAAATTGGTATTTATCTTCTGCCTTTTTCCAAACTTTTCGGGAGTTGGGATGTACGTTACTTAGATCGTTGACAGGTCTACTGTGTCAATGTTTTGGTGATTTCCTACAAATAAAATTCTAAATATGTTACAGGGGCTTAAAGAGATGACAATCGCTTTATTTAAGGGCAGTAGCTCCTTGTTCTTGAAAACTGTTTTCACGTTTTTATTTCTTTGGGTTGATCTTTCTCTGAAAAACGTTCTTTCTTTCTTTGCCTTCAAAGTATTTGGCTCATTTAGAAAATCAGTTTCAGAAGATGCATTATCAAAAGTTAATAAATGGTCTTCCATATGGTTCACCACCAGCAGTATGGTCTAATTTTGATTTGGTGATGGACTGTGATTACTTTTTCTGTGCCTGTGGGACTTCTGAGCTGTGATTAGTAGGTTTTGACATCCTGCGGTAAAGTTCCAATAGTGGGTCGTACGCTACCTCTTCAAGTATTGGTGGGTCTTCTAGAAGTTCGGGTGGAACTGCCCGAATAGGTCTGCGTCTGGTAGTTTCTGCGTGCCCTGTTGAATGAAGTTGTTCTCTTCTGATTGTCTTCGTTGGTTCTCAAATTCTTGTTTTCGAGGTTGGTCCTTCTCTGGTTATGTTTATATATTGTGACATTCCATTTCACAAGGCCTTCCTTTAAAAATCCAATTTTGATCTGAAATAATGGTACTCAATGATTGGAAGACCTCCCAGGAGTCAGATTTTTGAAAAGCGTTCTCACGGAACTTTGGAAATTCTTCCAGATCAGCAGGTTCCAGTGTCGTACACCGGCGGACCCAGTATCATACACCCCCTATATGATAACGGTCATTGCGATCGAAAGGTCCAGCAAAGGCTGTGAGATGAATTTCAAGTCCTGACTAACCAAAATAACAACAATAACACGATTTTTCAAAAGTTTCGGATTTCCCCAGTATCATACACCTATGTATGATACTGGAGAATTGGAGTTAATCAAGTCCCCAGTATCGCGCACCCTATCGAATGCAGTTAAAACCTATTACCTTGACATAATTATCGACGGAAATGAACTCTACGGGTCCAAATACTTGAAAAATTGTCCCGTCTTATCCAAAGTGCTAAGCTGACGTCATGAAACGAGTAAACCACAAGGTATCCTTGGTAAACAACAGATAGCCCAAAAAAAAAAAAAAAACCTTCCTCAGTACTTCAAATTCTCATGAGGGGTGTTAGATAGACTCATCGGCAAATTCCTGGCCCAGGGAAGCAAATAGACCTCCATGAACTCTTATTATTTGAAGTTGAAGATGCATGAAGATGACACTGGGTGGGTGTATGAGACCACCTATTCAGGCAAATGGAAGCTTCCTACTTAAGAAGGTAACGGAAGCCATTGCTTGAAGAAGATGGTAAGAAAGGATTTCACTCCATCTATTTAGTTCGAAGCCTTAATACCTCTTGTGGTGATGGAATGGATTAGTTGCCCCTTCCATTGAGCTGAATGCGGTAATGCCCGCCACGCTCAGAGGATGGCCCAGACGCTGGAAGGCGTCTGATTCATCTCCCAAGGTGACGGATTCAGCTCAAATGGGTATTATTTTCTACTCAAAGGAAGTTGAACAAATGAAACGAATTGAAACGTTTTAAATAATCTCGAATGCTGTTGAATATTGCTTCTTTCAACGATTCATGGGAGGGACATGTTCATGGGACATCGACGCCTTCAGACGGTTAGTCTGCATGTATTGTAGGTCTGATAATTCTATCATATATAGAATAATGATTCGATCTTCTTGAAATTAATAGGAGATTGGTAGACCGTTCTTCAGCTACCACCTCAAATAAGTTGGCGCAATTGGACCGCTAGAACTAAAGAAAATGATGCTTGATAGTCTTTACGTTAGCGCATGCGTAGAGTGAAGCATTGGTTTGATAGTAATCATTACTAGTAATTACTAAGTAATGTAACTCATAGGAAAGTATTTATAGTGTAACCTGCACAGCCTCTGAAAAAGTTCCGCAGAATGGTCAACAACGCGAAAAGGTGTTAATTTTGATTTTCATCTCCCGAAAATTAACTCTAAACAATAATTCGCTTGCTGGACAGAGGACTCAAAAGTTTGCACCACACTTCAAGAGTGATAAATTTTTCAATAAGAAAGCTGAAAGGTGCGTTCCACGTGAAAAATCGAACTAAAAAAATAAAACATCGAATATTTTCAGGATTGGTCTGAGGGGGGGGGGGGGGGGGGGGGGGGCTGTGTGACAACGTTATTACAAATCTGTTTCGGACCATTTCGAGACTTAATTCGTGAGAAAACGATGGATGTACCTCCGTGTGCGCGATTTGTCAACGCTCCCCAGCCTGCAATTCTCAACCGATTTTAATGATGTTCGATATTTTTGTTCTTTCCCAATTTTACTCTATTGGTGCCATGAACATAGGAAAATTTGCTGTTACTGACATAAGTTGTGTGCTATTTACAGTACAATTGCTGTTCGAAGTAAGGCCCTGTCTCTCTGGGACACCCAGTTCCGATATCTGGTTAGCGTATTAATTTGAAAGAGAGCAGACATCCACGCATTGAAATTGAATTGCGGGGGGCGGACCCCGAAATGTTCGTTATTTAGACGATCGATTGGCGATTTGTATCTGCGATTTCATTCGGATCGAAAGAAAATTAGGTCACCCTCCTGCTCGGCAATTACTTGGGCTGTGATAAACCTTCATTAACCGGCAGAAATATACAAACGTAATGTTTTATGGCAAAACAACTTTACCTAATTAACGTTTTGCTCTACTTAAAGCTTTTGATTTATCATTTTCAATAATAATAATTTTCAATTAGTAATCGACCAAGGAAAAAATGTAACCCAAAACCCCAAAATTTGTTGATTTGTGTTCCAAAATACGTAGAATCCGAATGTAAACAGCATATTACATTGTAGGTATTCCGATATCAGTTTTTTTTTTTGTGTACAAAGGGACTGGTAAAGTTTGTAAAGATTAGCGATGGAAGGTTATCCAATACAGTACCTATAATAATTTGCAGCGTTGTTTTATTCAATTCAGGGATTCTGCATATCTTTAAGCGTGAAAGCCAATGTTGAGGGGGTTATAATTTTTTTCTTGTTTAATTACAAAGGTTTATAATTGAAAATAATAAACCAAAAATAGGTTTGGAATCGGATTTAATGTTCCTTCTTACGAATGGCAACGAACTCTCTTGGGTCTCCTCGTTCAATAGATAAGAGATTTTTAGGGTTGAATCAGTTTAATTAATAAGATAACATTCTATAAGAAATCGAATGGCCTGTGCATCAGCCATTGAATTAGGGTAAATTTATAGTTATGCAGGAGCATAACTTGAGAAAATAAAGGTAGGCATGTTCGGCTATTGAACAAACTATAAAATATACCTAATAATAAAAATTAACATTGACGCTGAATGGACAGATGACTGAAAATTTCGTCGAAATCGGTCAAGAACTCCCGGAGTTATGCTTGTGGCGAGGATTTCACGTTTGCGCATGTGCAGAGGCTACTGTTGATCCGGGGGTCATGAAACTCATAGGGGACCATCTACACATCAAACCGAACAATCCCTGAAAATTTCATCGAAATTGGTCAAGAACTCCCGACTAACAAGGATTTCACGTTTGCGCATGTGCAGAGAGGCTACTATTGATCCGGGGGTCATGATACTTATAGGGGACCATCTACACATCAAACCAAACAATCTCTCTCTCTCTCTCTCTCTCTCTCTCTCTCAAACCAAACAATCCCTGAAAATGTAATCAAAATCGGACAATAACTTCGTGTAGTTTTGCCCGTAACAAGGATTTGCTGACAGACAGACACGGAACCGAAATTGTTCAGAAAGGTCTAAAACGCAAAATGCGAGTGGAATTTTTGATTTTGGAGACAAAAAAATTTTCACATTCCGAAAGTGAAAACAATGTTCCGCTACCTCGGTAGACTCGGAAGCAACACGAGAAATAGGCAAAATTGTTCAAGGGAGGGGAGACAAGTATTTTTTGTTGCAGAACAGTGCCAATTATAGTTGGATAATTGGCCGACCGGATGATTTTAAATCCCACAGGGCTGACTTGCTAGGGAGAGCTGAAGCTAAAGCATAACAAATGAACAATAAAAATGCCTGGGAGATGTACAAGATGGCCTGAAACCCAAAATCAAAATAAATGGAAATTTCGATTTGCACAAAAAGTAGTTTCCTATCCCGTAAGGGGAACCAATGCTTTCGCTTCCCACAGGTTGACTCAGAAACAATAGTGATTAGGACGGCGCCGTGGTTATACCTGACCCGCACGACCGTCAGGTCTTGAAGGAGGGGTTGGTCTAGCCCCTTGTTGGCCCAGATCTCGAAACTTCCTTTATTTAGCGGAGGCAATGTTATCACTAGGGACCGGATTCTTAGGTCACTAAAAAAGCCGTTTTAGGTGCCTAAAATATGTCGCTAAAACTGAAATTATGCCTTTAAAATAGCATTATATGCCGTTATAAATATAATGAAAGAGGAAGAATATAACTCCTAAGAGGCCGTTTTCATTGGTAAAAAATATTTTTATATTTGGAAAATAATGTTAAATGCCTTTTTTTCAGTACTTACGTTCAAGTATACAAAATACTTGCGTAATTCAATGACTCGAATATCACACAGGAACTATCGTTCGATTTCCCAACAACCCTTCACCATACAAAAACGACGAAAATGTCATGAAATTTAATTCAATGACATGAAATTGAAGTCAAATGTCGAGATAAAAATTTAATCAAAATGAAATTGAACTCAAAACCTCAAAAGTAGATACAGGTACATTATAGGTAAGTTAGGTAGGTAACTAGGGGGTGGGTAATTCTCATTTGAAGTAAACTCATTCCACCGCTTCCTCTGAAATTGAGAAGAAGTAATTTGACACGAGGGTGTGCTTCAAATTCTCGACTGTCAGCCTACGGCGATTGTCAGCAAGAAATGTCTTGTACATAGAAAACGATACATAGGTAGGTACCTTCCTACACATAGGTAGGTATCTTCCTACAACGCATACATAGGTACTTACCAACCCGTGGAAAAACTATAATAAAGACCCTAAATACCTAGGTAGTTTTAAGCTGTAAGTACTGGGTACGCTTTGATTTTGAATACGGGTAACCACCAAATATATTATTGTAAAATCGTATTTTCTATTTTTTCATTTTTTGGAAAATCTTATAATATGCATTTATATGCGTTTATTCCTGAAATATGTTACTAACTCAGAAATATGCGTTTATATGTCAAATAAAAAGTGCATTTTTGGAATCAGCTTGACGAGAAACGGATAAATAACTCGGAAGTTTTGGAATATCTGTTCGAGAAAAAAACATGTTATTACCTAAGAATCCGGTCCCTGGTTATCACTTACCGGATTTCAATATTATTCTTCAAAATCTAACTCTCCATTCTCATTTTGTATTTAAGACATTCTCAACACTCGTGAAGTGGCTATGTGTAAGTGTGAGCTTCGTTTTTACAGGTACTGGTACAGGTTTTGGACGACATTTTTAGGATACTATGTCCGATAGGTTGTAGATGGTCTCCTGTGAGTTTCATTGCTCGTAGATCAAAATGTCTATGGAAATGAAATCTTTGTATGAAATCTTTGTATGGGTTTTTTCAGTTGATCATCTTTGTGTGCCTCCTGAAATTCAATAATCGCTCTACCACCTGTGAAACACGCACACTCCAATGCTTAGTAGAAATTCAAATCATGAATCATTGAAGAATAAACCCCAGTGGAAGAATTTGCAGCGTTTTTTTTTCAAGAGTGATTACAATGGAAAAATATTCTATTTGAAAATTTTAATTTTCGTAAGACGGAGCATGCATATCAGAATACTTCAACCCGTGTATCGGCTATAAACCCTTTTAAGAGTTCACTCCAGTATCCACATTCACTACATCACAAAGTTCCTGCGAAAAAAGACCCCTGTTGATAGTTTATTGTAATCGCTCTTGAAATCGCTCTTGAAAAAAAAAAAAAATTCTAACCCTCCCTGAAAATTGCATGGTTTACGTTTCAAAGGGTGTAGAATCCAAATCTGCAATCAACATTTTTCCGTCCGTCCGCCGTACGCCGTACGCACGGTTTCTCCCAAACGGCTGGAGAAAAAAATCTGAAATTTTCAGGAAAAATCAATATTGGTCCGACAACGCCCCAATTCTTTAGTCAGCTCTCCCAAAGTTTTGTAGAATCCTTTAAAATCTCAAAAAAAAAAAAAAAAAAAAAATCAAGGCGGCCTTAATACGGACTTTTTTTGAAGAACTTTCCATGAGGAATCGAATGAGCCCCTCCCCAGGTCTGTAGTTCAAACCATCACTAATGTATGGCATGATCTTATGCTACAAATTCTTTCACTGGGGTTTATTCGTGCGGGACACAACCACAGGTCCTCGGGTTCGTTCTACGCATTCGGCAGGAAAATTTTTGACCCATGTGAATATGGTATACACACTTGGACACAAGATAAACGTTTTGCCCCGCAGACACACTTAGGCACAAGACAAAACAAATCGCTGTCACAAATGCCATAAAATCATAAAACCATAAAAAACGCTGCAAACTCTTTCACTGGGGTTTATTCCTCAATTTTATTCATTTGGCTTGCATTCATGGTTTGAATTTTTACTAAGCTTTGGAGTTTCCGTGTTTCACAGAGCGATTATTGAATTTCAGAAGATTTGAATAGAGCACGTAAATCGGTTCTCAACCAAAATATCTATTTGGATTGACCAGTTGATCATATTTGTGTGCCTTCTGAAATTCAATAATCGCTCTGTCACCTGTGAAACACGCACACTGCAAAGCTTAGCAAAAATTCAAACCATGAATGCAAGCCAAATGAATAAAATTGAATAATAAACCCCAGTGAAAGAATTTGCAGCGTGGTTTCGGTAGTTCGATGATCCTTAAATCTAACCCTTCATGGTAGATTGATCAAAAAACCGAAATTACTGGCAGGTCCTGGATCGATGCTGGATTTTAGAGCCAAATTATATCTCTACCTATTCACTGAGCAGCATTCCATTTCGTTGAAGTTTTGACTGTAAGTAGTACTCCACTTAGAACGTTGGATGGAATGTATACCCATCTGTTTCGGTTTCAACTAGATACTTCACCTCAGAGTTGAATCACGTTACATTAAGAACCACGATACAGTAAATATTGAATCACATGATGCGAAATATGTTGATTCTCGTTGTTAGATGTTTGTGTCGTTCCACAGTGACAAACAAAGTGTAAGTCCGACTTTCCGCATATTACATATTTCATCGCGTGCCGACAGCGATAATCGGAAAAATGTTCATCGCGTGGTTAGAGCTCCTCATTCTCTTTTTTATATTACTAATCATATGAAGTGACCCAATATTCCCCCTTTACCATTCTTTTTCTTTGTTTCTTTGCAAAAAAATGTAGTTTGATATAATTTGGTAGTTTAGTCTGTTCGTAAAATCAATAGTGATTTTCATACAAAACGTAGAACATGAAGAAGTTGTTTCAAGTTATCGTTCGCCGTAGATGGGAAGTGTAAGATTGTTGGAAGAGAAACCGTTGAAAATATGTGAGTACATGTGTGATGTACTACTTTTTCAATCGTATTTCTATTTATCCAAGTTACGCTAGCAAGGATATAATTATAATGTAGATGTAGATGTAGGATTAAAACTCTCAGGGTGGGGGTTTGGGAGCCCCCAGCACGGAAGCCTGCTGGCTTATTGTACTTTCCTGGGAGTTTTACTTTTAATCATGGAGATTCAGCCCCTTGGTGAGGGGTTTGAGGCCCTTGATTAATTGTTCGCTCTGAATAGACCTCATTGGGGTTTGAGCCCCAAAGAGTTCAAATCTACGAGATGCGAGTGCAGGACACTCAAATATTATGTGGGATGCCGTTTCGTCAGCCTCCTCACATAGCCTGCACAGGGTTGTACTTTGTGTTACCCCAATGCGGTGTAGGTGGAACCTTAGGGGTACAAAGCCGGTTATGAGGCCGACCATTGTTCTTAGTTCCCTACGGTTTTTGCCTAGTAGCCAGTCAGTAATTTTGGTGTTGGGTTTCTCCACCATAAGTTTACTGTGGACATGTCCTTCGATATTGAGCCATCTACTAGTGGTTTGTTTATTGACCCACATGTTGATGGTCCCCCTGAAGGCGGTTTTTGGTATACCGACTGCCGGCTCAGGGCCTACAAATGGGGTTCGGGAGCCCCTTTTTGCAAGCTCGTCAGCCTTCTCGTTACCAGATATTCCTTTATGCCCTGGCACCCATTCCAGGCGAACCCGGTTGTGTTTTGCCAGGTTATTAAGGGTTTGCATGCAGTCCCAAACCAATCTTGAAGAGATGGTTGGTGCCGTTAATGCTTTTATCGAGGCTTGGCTGTCTGAGAGGATGCGGACGTGGGCTTTTTTGTGTCCCCTCCTAAATCTCTCCGCAGCTGCTGTCTCGATTGCCACCATTTCTGCTTGGAACACAGAGGTGTGCTCCCCTAGTGGAATTGAAACGTTCCACCTGGGTTTAGCCCCATGTACTCCAGCACCAGTTCCTGCCTCCATTTTAGACCCATCTGTGAACCAGATGATGTCATTGGGGCAGCATCTTTTCTCCCATTGCCCATCTCTTGTTATGGTTATAATTATAATGTGCTTTCGAAAGGTATCTTTTCGTCCAGACGACTTTAACGTGCTCAGTAGGACCAACATTTTGGTTAGGGGAATTTACTAAGTACATCGTCTTTTCTGAATCACCAACAAGAAAATCGATTATATGAGGTAATAAAAATTCGGTTGATGAGATGCATGACTTTTGCATCTGCACGTGTCTTACTATGGAACGTGTTAAGTTCTACGAGATACCTAGGAATAATTATTGATGAAGACATAAAATGGAATTCGCACAGAAAACTGTTTAAAAATGCGGGGACATTCCAAAAAAAAAAAAAAGACCCCATCTCGGCATTTCCGACTAAACTTCGAAAAGTCACCCATTTATTTTGTAATCTTTGCGGTCGCCTATCTATGGATAGTATAATTTTGGTATACAAGGCACTCGTACAAAGTATAATCGGCTTTGGGATCATCTCATGGGGAGGAGGTGCGGGAACAGTATCAATCCCTTGAATGTAATGCAGAAATCTATGGGTGATTCCTAAACTAGGAGCAGTTTCGAGTCTGCCATCTGTGAAATTTCACTCGTTAGGCCTACGCTCTTGATTTTTTCCCTAATTACAGGTTTTGCTCGGTTCTACAATAGTTTTTGACAACAGTAAGTCCAATTGGTTTTTAAAGAACCGTAAATAGGTCATATACCTACCTGTTCACATTGTCGTGGTTGGTCTAAAAGTTAAAAATTCCACTCAGCAGTTGATTTTCATTCACCGACAAGTACAAACTAAATCCGAACTAAATCACTCGCGATGAAGTTGTGGAAACCCATTTCAAAAAATTAAAACAGAATTTAAAGAAAAAATTGTCTATTTCCACCAAATACTGAGTTACAAAGTTAAATCGATTTCGACTGTTAGGTCATCATCAGTAACAAAATATAACTAAATGTGCAGTTGAGAGAGCTCATCTTATATAGTCTCAGAAGTGAAAGGAGCTTGAATCCTATTGGACAAGAAAAGTGAAAGGGGGCGGGAGATACAACCAATGAACAAAGTGAAAGGGACTCAAACAGATGTAAGGGTAACATTTTGAAGTGGGGGACCAAGTTATTGGAGAAATGAACCCACCAATGGTGAAACGCTCTGAGGGATGACGTCATTTAAACATTTACCTGCTTTATCGCTTCTAAGCTTCCTAAAGGAAGCATGTTGGATGTTCTTGAAAAATTTGAGATACTTAGAAGCGATAAAGCAGGTAAATGTTTAAATGACGTCATCCCTCAGAGCGTTTCACCATTGGTGGGTTCATTTCTCCAATAACTTGGTCCCCCACTTCAAAATGTTACCCTTACATCTGTTTGAGTCCCTTATTTTTTCGATTTACTTCTGTTCATTGGGTTTGGACTATTTTGGAAGACAATTGATTTCGTCATGTAAAACTCATATCAACAATTATGATCCATACAAGATCACTTCTGAGACTTATCGTGGCTGAGATGAGATCCTCAACTGCACATCACGTCCCAACGGCCACTCAGTGACTGATGATGACATCTAGATGCAGTTTATTGTTGACATTGTCGTTTGTATCTAGTTCTATAATTTTAATGACGAAGATTCCATCCGATGCTTGTTTTCACAATTTTTGTTTTTAATTTTTTTTTCACACCGGATGGCATTGGATCTACGAAAATGGTATTTTCGACTAATTCAAAACCATATTTATGCGTTGAAAATAGGTTTTGTAATGTTCACAAGTTTGGCTAAAACCCAATTTTCCTTTTTAAGTTAACATATCAAAATTATGATCCATTGACTAAGGTTGTCTACTACTTTCCATTTAAATAACATTATCGTGATATCATGAAATCAATTAGAGATCCCCATCAAAATCTTCCGAAATGGAGGTGTTTGGAATATTTTGGAACTGTTGATGTTCGTAGCCAATCTAACCCCGCAACATATCACGTCCCAACGGCCAACTCAGTCATGTGATCTATCTCGGAGTGATGCGTAGGTTTATTGTTGACATTGTCGTTTGTATCTAGTTCTATTATTTTTGATCATGACGAAATTTTGGCATCCGATGCTTGTTTTCACATCAATTTATACTTTTTTAATTTAAACCACACCGGATGGCATTGGTTTTTATTGTCGGACTGGAAATGGTCTCATTCGACTAACCACCCGAAAAACCATGTTTCACGACACCCCACATGCCCACCTTGCCAAAAAATGAATTTTAGAATTTCGCAAGAAACCACGGAAGTTTTGCTTTACCTCACAAGTTTGGCTATCTCCCAGTTTTCCTTTTTAAGTTAACTTTCGTGAAAAACTAGGAAATGATAGTGAAAAATTGAGTTGCTAACCGAATTCACCTCCAATAATCTCATGAGAATCACCTATTAGCTTAAAAACAACGATCAAAATCTTCCGAAATGCTGAGTTGTGTTATTAGCCTTTTTATTGCCCACTTCAACTGTCACGATACGAATTTCCCGCTAGGTTATTATCTAACCCGCAACATGATGCGCGTGTTTGATCGAAAAAAAAAACGAAAAAACGCTCAGGTCGGGGCCGCTCCTGTCGCTCCAAATCGATTTGCCTCTCTGAGCTTCTGTCTCGGTCGAATCGGCGTTCGGTCCGTCAGTCGGTTCTTGGCGGCTCTTCCCGAAGGTCCAACTTGAAGCGGATCGCATTCCACAACCGACGATCGCCCATCTCTTCCGGTCTACCAACGTCTTCGGCTACTCCACAAACAGGCACGTTCGCTTGAAAACTGTTCCGATCAAAGCACGTAGAATTGTGATTTGCACACGTGTTCTCAATTAGATGGATCAGTTTGGGAGGAAGTCATTAATCCACTAAAAAACGCTGCAAATTCTTTCACTGGGGTTTATTATTCAATTGGCTTGCGTTCATGATTTGAATTTCTACTAAGCTTTGGAGTGTGCGTGTTTCACAGGATAGAGCGATTATTGAATTTCAGGAGGCACACAAATATGATCAACTGATCAATCCAAATGGGTATTTTGGTTGAGAACAGATTCACGTGCTCCATGCATATCTCCTGAAATTCAATAATCGCTCTATCCTGTGAAACATGCACACTCCAAAGCTTAGTGGAAATTCAAATCATGAACGCAAGCCAATTGAATAATAAACCCCAGTGAAAGAATTTGCAGCGTTTTTTATTAAACCTCAATACCCCCCCACAATAAAAATATCTATAATTTATCAAGTCCTTTAGCACTCGTATTGCGTTAAAACTTCCCCAAATCCAAATTTAAACGATGTAGCCGAAGGTAGACCTAGATGTAGAGGAGGCACACAAATATGATCAACTGATCAATCCAAATAGGTATTTTGGTTGGGAACAGATTTACGTGCTCTATGCATATCTCCTAAAATTCAATAATCGCTCTATCACCTGTGAAACACGCACACTCCGAAGCTTAGTATAGATTCAAATCATGAACGCAAGCTAATTGACGCAATCGGCATCACTAGGTTACAAACAAACAATAATAAACCAAAAAACGCAAATTTTGGCACCATAAATCGGGCCACACATCGGGAATGGTTTGACCTACGGACGTGGGGAGGGTCTCATTCGATTCCTCATGGTATGTTCTTCAAATAGGTAATTGTTTAGGCCGATTCGACTTGTTTTGAGGTTTTTAGGGATTTTAGAAAACTTTGACAGCCCTTAGAGGGCACTTTAAATTGAGTGAGAGAGCTGGCTCAAGAATTGGAGTGTCGTCGGACCAAGATGGATTTTTCCTGAAAATTTCAGATCTTTTGCTCCAGCCGTTTGGGAGAAATCGTGCGTACGGCGTACGGCGAACGGACGGAAAAATGTTTATTGCAGATTCGGATTGCACACCCTTTGAAACGTAAACCATGAAATTTTCAGGGGGTTAGAATTTTTTTCTAGAGCGATTACAATGGTTTATTATTGAATAATAAACCAAAAGTCAAATTACACTGTTCTGCAAAAAAAAAAAAAAAAAAAAAAAACTTTTCTCCCCTCCCTTGAACAATTTTGCCTGTTTCTCATGTTTTCAGGTGTGCTGAGTCCGAATCTGAACTCAGAAAAATTCTATCACCCTCTGATTTTGAGAAAAAAGAGGAGAAACTTGGAAAAAATGAAAAATTGTACTTGAAAATTAATATCTTTATTATAACAGATTTTTTTCTTTTTCAACGGTAAAATATAATTAATTGAATCCTGCATGCTATCAGGTATAATACTAGATAGGACACAGTTCAAAAAATATACACACATCGTCAATGAGTAGTTTTTTTTGTACTCTTCCTCCGCTGTCTCCCGCTGCAGTGTCCAGCAGTAATCCGCCAGCATCTTCTCATTCCATTTGCCAGTATATCTTTTTTCCATTCTGGATATGTCTTGGTGGAATCGTTCTCCATGTTCGTCCGAAACTGCACCCAAATTTGGGGCGAAAAAGTCTAGGTGACTATGCAGGAAATGTATTTTTAAGGACATATTGCATCCCAATGTTTTATATGAAGTAAGCAGTTCTTGGACTGTTTTTCGGTAGTCTCTAGATTTTTCGTTTCCCAAAAACTTAGCACATACCTCTCGAAAAGCAATCCAAGCCTTTTTCTCAGTAGTATTTAACTTTGCTTCAAAAGTGAGGTCCTTGAGTAGATGTCGAATTTGGGGTCCTACGAAAATTCCCTCCTTGATCTTAGCATCGACGAGATGCGAAAACTTTTGTTTTAAGTACATGAAACCTTCTCCTTCCTTTGTCCATTGCTTTTACGAACTTTTTTATTAGCCCCAATTTTATGTGGAGTGGAGGTAAAATTATTTGGTTTTTGTCCACTAATGGAGGATTGGCAATGTTTTTTTTTCACCTACTTTTTCCTTACGCTCTGGCCATTTTTTTACGACATAATGGTCTCCTCTTTTTCTGCTGTCCCACTCGCACAAAAAACAAGGATTTGAATGAAAAGGATACCACCATAAAAGAGAAAGGAAGGTCATTCCCCTAAAGATCCAGGTAGAGACCAAATCCCTGCCTCAAGATCAAAAACTGAAAAAACACTTTTAGCCATATTTCTTCAACCACTTGTAATATTCCCATAACATTTTTTTTCGTTCAAATATACTTCATTGCGCTCAAAATCATCGGGCTTTTGAATTTTTTTTTCACTATGTTTTGATGCCAAAAAAAATTCGTCAAATTTACAAAAAACTCACATTTTTGGATAAAAAACTAGAATTTCTCAAGAAACTGTGCGTGATAGACAGAATCTGACTTCAAATTCGTGTTCAGCACATTTGAAAACAGTAAGAAAGCATGTTTTGGTTTGGAGGAGGATTTTCGTGTTACCTTGCTTCTAGCAAATTTTGTAGATTAGGCTATTCCAATGGCTCCAAAAAATTCAAAATAAAAATTCCAAAATTTGTATCCATTAAAGTTTTGTTTACGGGCATTTAGAAACTATTACTGCATTTTCATTCTTTTTTGTACACAAAAGGACATGCCGGGCGTTCGCAAGTTGATGGTTCGCGCTTTTTATCTGTGTAAACTGGTGGGTTAAAAAAAAAACTTCAAACGACAAATCCCATCAAATTTTAGCACGGAGTTCAAATACCAAATTTTTGAGTAATCCAAAATTACATTTTTTGGCCCTCAATGTGGTTATGAGTTACAATTTATGATGATTCAACTTTGAAAAAGAAGTTACTCGAAGATAGACATGGGCTTGGGAACATTGACAAGGTTCAACCGCACTCGCAATACTTTTACCGAAAATCTAACCCCCCCTGAAAATGTTACGTTTACGTTTCAAATTGTGTAGAATCCGAATCTGCAATAAAAAAATCAGACGTTTCCGTAAAAGAAACCAACTCGTTACGCAAATGTTTATTATTAGATGTGTAACAATGTTTATTGTTAGAAGCATTGTAATAAATTGTACATTTGTACTGTAGATACTGTTCAAAATGTCCACCATTCTGCTGAATGCAGAGACGGCACCTCCGCCGAACGATGTCGACTGCTCACTCCAGCTCCCTGGTGTTTTGTCTCATGACGTGAGCACATTGGTGGACATTTTGAACAGTATCTACAGTAAAATTTATTACAATGCTTCATTAATAATTTTTTTAAATCCGATTTCGAATTTTTTTTTTACCAGACGAATTAACGCATGATGAAAAACCGGAGTATTCAGTGAAAAACCACGTTTTTCTCACTTGAAAAGCAATTTTCCCCCAGAAAACTACACGAAATTTCAAACCTGGTTATATCGCTGGAAAGCCTAGATTTTGGCGCATCTTTTACTACTACAGGCTAAAATTCGCATGCCTTATTACAGGGACTCATAAGCGTTTGAAGAAAGTCGAGAAATCTCCACGATTTGACAATCTGTCCTTTTCAAACTGATTTTTCACCCGCTTCGCCGTCTCAAAAAAGTTGGTTCCCCATGAGGGCAATAGGAAATTTAACGCTCTTTCCAATAGGGGAATCAGATTTGAAATTGCACGCAAAATGTGGGAGATATGGCCGTTTTAATGCGGTAAGGTAAAAAAAAAAACAAGAAAAATCTTAAAATTGAAAAGAAAACGCATTTCCAAGGGTGTAAACAAAAATTGTTAAAAGGCATTTTCGATCAGAAATTTTCTGTAGAATCTTCTTCTGGCCTGTAACCGTCACGAAATGTAACACCCTGTAGAGTACAAATACGTAATGCAAATATATATGTATGTTCTACCTTTTACCATAAAAACACAAATAATCAGGGTACCGTAAAAAAGGGTACCTTAGCTGCGGTTCACTTTAGTTGTGACCAAACCAGCTGCGAATTAATATTGTCATTATTATCTGAGGGTGACTTTGTGATAAGTAGAGAGCGATAACACACGTCGAGTATCGAAATAATTCCCCTCACTTACTCGGGGAGATAAATTTCGTTTATTGACCAAGCGATTAATCTCGACGCACATTCGCAGTTGCTTTCAGTTTCCCATATCTCTGCAGGAATTCTCTGCCATCTGTCAATGAGATGGCGATTTGATAAGGAGAGAGTGGTTAACAGTAACCGGCCTTTCGCCAGTCGTTTACTGGCCGGATCAGATTAAATATCATTCTGTGAGAAACTTCAACCCTCGTTTGGCAATGTGGTGGCAATGGGGTATGTGCAAAATAACAAGTTTGTTATAATAAAAATCCAATCTTGTTCTATTTTAGGTAAAGACGTTACAGCGTCTACCTAGGTAAAAATGGAATATCCTTCAAAATTAATAATTAATTTTTTATTAACATTAACAAATTAATATTTAATGTTGTTTAACAATTACCCTTCTGAATTTAGGTCATATATCTAAAACTTTGTCTACAAGGAGTAACAAACATAGAGCTCTACATCCCAGGGATCGATTCTAAAGGTCATTTCAAGCAAAAAAATGCCTATTACCTAACCTTTTTTTGAGGCTTCATTTTCGATTTATTTAAATTTTAAGATTGTTTTCTTGTTTTGGACCGTACGTCACTGAAATGGATATAACTCCTATAAACCGCTCTCTAAAATCAATTTTGAGGACAATCAAAGACAGAGGGAGTGACAGGGAAAAGGTGGGAAAGGAAGAAAAGAAAAACAAAAAGGGAGGAGAATATATATATATTTTTTTGAAAATGATTTATTGCACCATGTTACAACTTATTAGCAGCACATTTTTGACATTTAAATGTGGATTGGTTGTAGGTAGTAAAGATTAGGTCCATAACTAAGTCTCTAATGATGGTTTTTTTTTGTTGACAGACAGTATATTAAAAGATGTGTCACTTTGTGTCGGGGTCTCTATCGTGGCATACCGACTAAAAAACACCGTTCCTCTCGTCTTTTAGGACTGTCCCAGGACTGCTTTTTGGCATTACTTCGGGACAGTCCCCTTTCTAACCTCGTGAGGGTTCCTCCTGGTCTTCACTACTTCCACCCTGGCTCATTCCCAGCTTCTGTTCACTTCCTTCTCTTTGAGCACCATAGTGACATATGTACTGACTGTACTCCAGTTCTCCGCAGATTTGTATCATCTTTTCTATTACTGTTTCTGGTCTGGAATCACCTATTACTCCAACCAATTCCTGACTTAGCTGCCGCCGTTTTGGGCATATAAAGCGTGTGCTCTACATCATCGTCCCCCATCCGGCAGTAAACACACCTTGCCTCGGAAATCTTCCCTATTTTCTTTAGGAACGACCGATAATAACCATGCCCCGTCAGGAACTGGGTTAAATAGTAATTAACGTCGCCCTGTTTCCTCTCCGTCCATTTTTGCACTTCTCCGATCAGACGTGCTGTCCACCTTCCCCGGGTTTCAGCTGCCCATCTCTGCTGCCATTTTTGCAGGGTCTCTGCTCTCTCCTCTTTTTTTTACTTCCCTACGTCTTGCTTTCTGGCATGAACCCGCTTCCTCTCATCAGCCAAAAGGTCGATTGGTACAACTCCCGCAATAACCTGGGCGGCTGGTCCAGACACAGCCCGGTTTCGAATGTTAGAAGTGCCATTTGTTGCACTTAAGATTCACTGAATTTTTCACTATGCGGATTTTGTTATCGCAAGCAGCTTAATTCACGTACACAGATCATGAGGCTTAATTCTCTTGAGACGTCTGAGTAAGTCGTCAACCTCGAGGAGCTGCACAGATTTTTCATTGACGTGTACTTGTAGCCACTTGTGATGGGCTATAGCGTGTTTTCTGATTACTTCATTTACTGTTGGTATTAACATAAACATTAACATAACATTAACATTAACAACACACCTAAGTACATTGTTTTGAAACCGCTGTATAATATCGCGATTACTTTGAGCGGTACAGCCCCACAACTGCACTCCATATGTCCAGACTGGTTTGAGGACTTGTTTGTACAATGTTAATTTGTTCTGGATTGACATCTTTGAGTGACGATCCATTAACCAATACATTTTCTAAAGAGGAGAAGTTACTGCATAGAATTCACACACAAATAGTAGGCTGCCTGCACGTTTAATCATATTTTGCACGTCGCACGTCGCACAGTAGGACCACAACGCAAAAAAAAAAAACATTCAAAAGTCTTCCTATGGCCTAATTTTTAACAATGTTCCTCAATTGTAGTCGGTTTCTAATTAATTTTTCTTCCTAATCCCTATCTCAAACACTTGACCCAAATCTGACCAAAAGTAAACAGGTTGTACCATCTAATTGTGCTTGGATTGAGTTAACTTCATTCTTCCCTCCTTGCTACAATATGGTTTCTATATATATTTTTTTCTGGAAAGAAGAAAAGAAATAACGAAGAAACAAAAATCTGGGCTGTGTAGCACCAATTTATTGATACTACTAGTTTAAAGGCCCCGCTACGCAGGTTAAAAAGAATTAGGTGAATAACACAATGAGGGAGTATAAAAACAAATTCCTATCTTCGAGTATTGGTTTAAACCTTTTTAACAACAATTTTTCAAATAGTTTCGACAGGACTGAAAGCAACGAAATTGGGCGATGTCCTGTCTTCTCATTTAACGGCTTCCCTGGTATGGGTACCATAATCACTTCAGCCACTTTCCACTGGGATAGAACATGCTGTAATCTAAAACGCAGCATTAATAATGTGCAGAAGTTTCCACACTGCCTTTTCCGGGAGTTCCTTGACGATTCGACCTGTTATAAAGTCGTAGCCAGGTGCCTCTTTGGCTTGGATGTTTTTATTTATTTCTTCCCTAATTTCTTTTAGTGAGGCTGGCTCAATTTTTGGCTTTGTTGGATTGAGTAGAAATTAATCCTCGATTCGAATGAGACCACTCCGGTTAATTGAAGCATAGATAGGTGTTTATTTTGACTAAATAAATTTCAGTTGCTCTTCTCTATTTGAGGATATCACACCATTGTATGCATTTTGATATCAGCTTTTGTTTCGTACGAAAGACTTAGTGTTCACCAAGTTGTATTTAAGAAGTCGTTCTAAAAGTCAATTTACGAGGTATGGAAACTGACTGATCAGTTGAAGGATGAGGCAAATTTCTTCCCTAATCGATCTACCCTGATGACATTTAATTGGAGCTCATTCCATCTACAATACAATTTCAGTTCATGGAAGCCCAAAGTTTGGATAGTCTACCACAGACTACGTCTAATACAAACAGATCAGTGATTCACACAGAGAGGTTATCTTATAAAGAGATAATACATCTTTGTGTAATAATGGGAAGTGTATTTTTGGTTTATTATTCAATAAAAAACCATTGTAATCGCTCTGGAAAAAAAAAAAAATTCTAACCCCCCTGAAAATTTCATGGTTTACGTTTCAAAGGGTGTAGAATCCGAATCTGCAATAAAAAATTTTCCGTCCGTCCGCCGTACGCACACGATATCTCCGAAACGGCTGGAGCAAAAAATCTGAAATTTTCAGGAAAAATTCATCTTGTTCCGACGACGCCCCAATTCTGGAGCCAGCTCCCTCACTCAATATGAAGTGCCCTTTAAGGGCTGTAAAAGTTTTGTAAAATCCCTGAAAACCTCAAAACTAGTCGAATCGGCCTAAATATTTTCCTATTTGAAGAACATACCATGAGGAATCGAATGAGCCCTTCCCCACGTCCGTAGGTCAAACCATTCCCAATGTATGGCCCGATTTATGGTGCCAACATTTGCGTTTTTTCGTTTATTATTGTTTGTTTGAAACCTAGTGATGTCCGGCCGATAGCGTCGTGTTGTAGTGAATGTGGATACTGGAGTGATAGCCGATGTGAATACTTGTAGTGTAGTTAGTAGCCGATACACGGGTTGAAGCATTCTGATATGCATGAAACGCTGATAATATATAGGTAAATATTATTCACTATTATTACTGGGGTTTATTATTCAATATTATTACCGGGGTAAATAAGTATTCTTTCACTGGGGTTTATTATTCAATTGGCTTGCGTTCATGATTTGAATATTACTAAGCTTCGTAGTGTGCGTGTTTTACAGGTGATAGAGCGATTATTGAATTTCAGGAGATATGCATAGACCACGTAAATCGGTTCTCATCCAAAACACCTATTTGGATTGATCAGTTGATCATATTTGATATAGGCTATCACCTGTGAAACACGCACACTCCAAAGCTTAGTAGAAATTCAAATCATGTACGCAAACCAATTGAATAATAAACCCCAGTGAAAGAATTTGGAGCGTTTTTCTTTTTGAATAGGTTGTCACTAACAAGATTTCTTACGCGGGCACATGTGCGTAGGGAGTTTTTTGTTCAGCGCTAAACTCGCTTCAAGATCCCCAAGGGTATAACTTTTCTGGGTTACATCTTGATTAAATGACAATATTCTGACCTTCCTGAACAAGCAATATCTGTGTTATCTACGAGTGAGCTGGAGATGTGTCGGTTTCTGCGTGTATGAGCAAGAGCTCAGCGGGCCGTGTCCTTAACAATAGGTACCTAACTAACTAACCCACCTACTTTCCTAACTATCCCATTGGGAACATCCTGAGCTTCTCCCAACCCGAAAATGAAGATTTCCGACTCAGACAAAACCCAATATCGATGAGACATCTCGAAGACCGATCTCGTTCCTGCCGTGCGTGTTGTTCTCTCTTGAAGTATTCAGTTTTGAATTATGAATTATCTCGCGACCCGATTATTTTGAGGTTGCTGTCAGTCGGTTGTCAGCCTGGGACCGTGCTCGACCTGCGCGACGCCTTCCCCTTAGACCTCGGTAAGCAAACTTCCCGGCATTCTACTGTCCTGGCCTTACCCATTTTGTTTAGGTGGTACCTTAGGGGTAGTGGTCAGTCAGAAGACCCACTAGTTTGCGAAGGTCTCTGCGCCTCAATGATAGAAGGGCTTTTGCGCGTTTCCTTGAAATAGAGAGGAACCGCTTGGCTTGCCTCTGCTTAGGAGTGTTGTGCCAATATTCTGTGCGTGTTTTGTCCTCCCATTTCTGAACCTGTTGAGTTATATAACTCTTGGTAACCCCTAGTTGGGGTTCAGGTCCAATTGGATTGGACTCTGATCCCTTTTTAGCAAGGCGATCAGCTTCCTCGTTGCCCTCTATTCCCTCATGACTCGGCACCCATAGCTGCGTGCTCCAACTAAACTTTGAGCTGTCACCATTCCTCTGGAATGGTTGGCAGATTAAGATCCTGGAGCAAATGAAATACATCATTGCAAAATACAAGATTTTCTTGCATCGAGAAAAAGCATAGAACTTCTGATTCCCGTTTTCTGAAGAAAGATATATTCACGCCTCTTTCCAAGAAATTCCATTGTTCCAATAAGACCCAATTATCCCACTAGCGACCGTCCTGCGACCTCACCCTTCTCGACTTTTTCTTGTGAGGCTTCATCAAATCGAAGGTTCATGCGAATAAACGTCGAACTATCCCGGAATTTTGTTTGTATTTATTTCCCACATAAGTATTACAAAAAAATTATAAAACTCAAAACAGAATACACATTCAAAATATAAAATAAAAATATAATTGACATCTTCAGGGAACTACTTCCGCGCACAGAGGAAAGGAGTCTGTTTAAAAAAAATATATATATATAAGGAGTTTCCAGTAGTGGCCAAAAATGTTTAAAACTTAAGGAGGTCACACAATACATTCATTTAGTATATAGATCATTGGAATTGTGAAACTTCTCACATGAATGAAGTTTCCTCGTTTGTTGCCACCATATCCTTGAAAGAGAACTTCTACTGGATAGAAATTGAAATTTAATGATAACACGTGGAGGGCCTCGAAATGTTCAAGTGAAAAGGCACTGGGTATGAATTGGAAATCTAGTTCACACAATCGGCAAAATTAATGCTTAATAAAATATAAAAAAATTGTTATTTAGAATGGAGGAAGGTTGTATAATGCAATCCATTAATAAAAATATGGATTTTCGGAAAATGAAAAAAGGGATCTGGGTATATTAAATCTACATCACAAATACATTAATGAGTTATTTAGAAGGTTGTATAATGCAATCCATTCATAAAAACCGGAAACAATCTCACAAATTGAAGGAAGAAATAAGGCGAACGATTGCCACCATCGATCCGAGAACTTGCCAGCAGGCGATTGAAAATTTCAATGTTCTACAATCTCTGGACTACAATGTTCAGTGTAGGGCCGCTTTAGATGGACATTTGCCCGATGTCATTTTTCATGTCTAAATCGGAGATGTTACAGAACATTTTCAAATCAAAAATTTTCAGATTGGGCAAAAATTGAGTTTTTTATCACAATTTAAAATCCTGGACTACTTCTGGAACACCCGTTATACCTCCTCGAAGTACCTGTTCACAGAAGCAAGAACTGATGGACTTGAAAGAAACACTTCAAGTACGTAGGTGGAATTTTGAACTGTTTTGTGACGAGCGCCCTCATCAATATTAGGTTGACGGAGTCGTTGCTACTCCTCTATGTTGCAGAGAGGTTGAACTGCTCCTTCAATCAACAGGCCATTAATATAATGACAGTAATTACACGAAGTGCTCTCGCTTAATGGAGCTAATATCGTTTGCCACCGTCGCCTCCGTGCACGTGTGTCGGAGTAAAAGATCACGAGCAGTCGAGGCGTGACAGTTTTGCTAGGTCATCGCCAGTGGCGGCGATTAGTAACCAGAAGGGGCCACTCCCCCCAGCAAAAAAATGGGGTGAAATTTGATAAATTTTGAATTTTGAAAAATTACCTGTCAAAGACGGGCGCATACCCGAAGCTCCCCATCGGCGAGTTTTTATACGTGAAGCTCCCCGCTAACTTTCTCTTCGTGTATGCGAAGCTCCCCTCCTCCTTTCTCTTCATGTAAGCGAAGCTCCGCGTCCCCTATACACGAAAATCACCTAATACGTCAATAATACTGATAACTTTATTTGCAGTAACCTACACTGTAGGCAATTGCGCAACCATTTACTGCAACCACATAGGAAAAGATTCTACTCTACGAAGTTCAGTAATCAATCAAATTCTCTATAAACTGCATGGTACAACAGAGTAGATCACGAGGAAGCTTGGTTAACAAAAGAGCATGGTGATCAAAACTATTTTTATAAATTGGGTAAGACATTCTTTTTAATGGATCTACTTCGCCTATGATTCTCGTGTTCTGTGTTTATTTTAATGTAAATATCAGTCTGATATTAGACCAAAGCATCAAGCATCGCGACCGCGACAAGTACCGGATGCTATACACGTGGATACATCCATGTAGTTCAACGATCACTGAGAGCCAGCCCGTTCAAATCACCGATAAGGCTTGAAACGCCTGCAGAGAGGAGAAGAGAGAGACGGGGAGCTTAGCGTAGTCACCCTCAAAGACACCAATCTAAGGTGTTTTTCAATATCCGGCAGCTATTTGTGAAAAACCTAGTACTGTTTTACTTCCGAAATCCCTCTATAGTTGTTAGTACTTCCCCTCATTCTCATTCTACTAGATTTATATTTTTTCAAAATGTCGCTAATCCCAGAATAAACTCAAGTCTGACCTCCAGAAGTCCACAATATCTGATATATCTTATTTATAATTCTCTGCCAGCACATCTTAGGCAACCAAGTGATCTGACTCGTGCTGCTTACAAAAGACTAATTTTTACCTGGCTAATAAACACAGGGCCGGCGAATGCTGAAAAAATATTGAAAAGTGGCTATGTGTAACAATAATTCTCACCAAATTTGTATTTTGTTTCTACTCCTTAGATGGCTTTCTTAGTGGTAGTAGGTACCTATGTATCCTTTGTATCCTTAGTGCAATCAATATTGGGGAAACCACTGCAATATGATTTTTCTTTTTCTTTTTAACAATGAGAGGTTTGCTTTTCCTTTTCCTTAGTTAGTACTTAATTTTCTGTAGACGTGAAGTAACTCTAGCCCGTCAATACAGGCTTGCCTACCGACGGGCTATATTATTCCACAATTGTATTATACCAACATTTTTTTTTTTTTTTCTTCTCTCTCTCTCTCTCTCTCTCTCTGAATCTCTCTCTCTCTCTCTTGCTTTTGGCAGTGGTGGCGTTAAGATCGTGCTCCTGTTGTTTCGCGTATTCTAGGATGTCTGCGAAGTGCAAAAAGTGTAATAATGGTTTCCCTAAGAACCATTATCGCATGGAGTGTGTAAATTGTGCATCCATATTCCATCTTGATTGCGTTGGGATGAAGAAGGAGGATTATCTTTATTACAAAGATAATAAGCTTCCTTTCACGTGTCCATTGTGTTCGAAGGAGAGACGTTCGTCGATCAGAGGTGATGGTGGGGATCGTCCCCTCTCTCCTCATGGCGGCTTGGATCCGATTGCGCACTCGGAGACCCCCGAAATGGGCACCCAGGACAAAACAGAAAGCATCAATCTTTCAGAGGTAATGAAAATTATTAAGGAATTCCGGTCGGAGGTACAACGGTCAAATGCGTCATTTACAAATGAACTCAAGGATTTCAAAGAGCATTTAAACTACTACTCCGATTCGCTGGAGAAAAACACTGAAGCCGTTCAACAACTGAGTTCCGAATTCAAAACATTGAATGAGTCATTTGGATGCTTAAAGGAGAGATGTGTTGTTTTGGAGAGGCGTGTGGAAGAGCTTGAGACCGCGTTGTCAGATTCAGATCAAGATATGCTTGGCAATAACATAGAGATAAGCGGTGTCCCAGTTGTTCCGAATGAAAACATTCTTGACCTAGTAGAAAGGATTAGCCGTGTCTTGGAAGTTGATATTACGCAACAAGCGATAAATAATTGTTATCGTCGAAAGACTCCATCCCTGTCCTCCCGTCCTGGATCCGTAAGTGTCTCATTCGTGCGAAGATTAGATAAAGATGCATTTATGTTGGCTGCACGGAAGCGAGTTGACCTATCGAATCGGGATATTGGGTTCCTGGAGGGAGATTCTTCCCGAATATTTATTAACCATAGCCTCACTTGGGCAAAGCGTAAAATTTTGAATGCGGCGAAAATTTTCAAACAAGATAATGGTTATAAATTCGTGTGGGTGAGAAATGGACAGGTCTGTGTTAAGAAAGATGAAAACTCACGAATTAACATTATTAAATCTCTTGCGGACTTGGCAAAGTTGTCAAAAAACGACAAGCATACCAGCCCCATTCCCGACTAGTGTTTATTTCCAGCTCTTACGCAATCTCATGTATTTCACATGTGTACCAGTTCACCTTGTTCATCATTTTGCCTCAACAGTTTTTTTATTTTTTGGAAGAAAAATTTCTTTATCATTTCCTTATTTTTGCAACTTTTTTAAAACCACCAGCAACTTCCGTAGATACGATTGAATATAGCATTTTATTCATTCAATCTATCAAATGACCTCTCCTCTACAAACTATTAAAACCCAGCTCAGAAGCATGAAGGGCATAAAGATTGGGCATTTAAATATAGAATCGGTTCCATCGCATATAGATGAGCTCCGGAATCTCACTTCAGACTTGGCGTTTGACGTTATTGCACTGTCGGAAACATTTCTCAAGCCGAATATTAACAATGCAGCTATTAATATTCCTTCGTATACATGGATCCGCAATGATCGTGAAGGTAAAGCACGTGGAGGTGTTGCTCTTTTAGTAAAATCAAATGTGCAATGCACTGAATTGGCTCGTTCTCCATCGCAGTACTCTAAAGGTCCTGAGTATATATTTGTTCAATTGAAATACAATAACCGCTCCATTATAATGGGAGTAGTTTATAGACCACCCAAGCATGGAAGGATTGACGAAGTTTTCCAGATCATAAGCAAATTGTTGGCGAGTCATCAGCATATTGTGGTCATGGGCGACTTTAACACAAACATGTTAACAGATAATCCATATGCAAAACAATTCCGGAGACTCATGGATGAAAATAGCCTGATTTATCTACCGCTATCCGCAACATTTCACACACAACATTCGGCCACTCTTATCGATCTAATTCTGACAAATGATAAGAGTTTAGTAAACGATTATGGTCAGGCAGTAACTCCTGGTTTTTCCTACCATGACTTCATATACTGCGTGGTTAATAATCCTATTCAAAAACCCAATAAAAAATATACATATGTTAGATTGAAACGAAATTTTGACAAAGAAAAATTCATTATAGAGGCAAGAGACCTCCCATGGAGTAAGGTGTTTGACGAGCCCGATATTGATCAAAAGGTCCGGATTTTTACTGAGATGGTGTTGAGGTTATACGAAAAGCATTGCCCGCTCGTTAGGGTTAAAATCAAAAGAACACCTGCTCCGTGGATTACAGAGGAAGTTAGAATAATTATGACAGAGAGAGATTTGGCATTCAAAACATATATAAAATGTAAAACAGATGAAAATAAGAATAAATTTAAAAAGTTGCGTAATAGGGTAAAACAGGAGTTGCGGAATGCAAAGATTAGGCATTTTAGTGATTTGTTTAAAGCTGCTAAGCAGCCAAAAGACTTTTGGAATATAGTCAAGTCGTTTGGTCTTGGAAAAGAGGATACGCAAGTGAATGAGTTTCCTGTATCTATTGATGAGCTTAATGAGTACTTTTGCCAGTGCGAATCCATCCCGTGGGATCCTGAGATACTTACCACCTATCGATCTGCTGCACGTCCTATTAATGCTGCATTTTCAATGCCGGAGTTAAATGACGAGACAGTTCGAAGAACACTTATGTCAATGCATTCGAAGGCGCTTGGAAGTGATGGTATTTCTGTGGAGGTTCTTCAAGTTCTTAATGAATCTATAGTTCCTGTTCTTCGACATATTTTCAACTCTTCAATTATAGCTGGAAAGTACCCTGAGAGTTGGAAGCAGTCATTGATCACACCACTGAGGAAGATACCAAAACCTATTAATACCAGCGACTTTCGTGCGATTAATGTTCTTTGTTCAGCGGGTAAGGTTTTGGACAAGGTAGTATTTGAAGAACTAAATGCTTACCTCCGTGAAAATTCTATACTGAATGAGATGCAGTGTGCATACCGCACAGGGCACAGTACAGAAACAGCTCTAGTTCGACTAACCGACGATATTCGTTCGGCGATGGACAAGCGTCACATCACTTTTCTGGTTCTGGTGGATTTTTCTCGTGCCTTCGATAGGGTTCGTCATGATGTTCTTCTGGCTATTCTCAATTCGATTGGCGTCTCTAACAACATGCTCCAATGGTTTAATTCTTACCTCACTGCCAGATCACAAAGAATAAGAGGACCCGATGGCAAGTTATCCAATGAATTGGAGGTTCGCATGGGGGTGCCGCAGGGTTCAGTTTTGTCAGCGATATTGTTCATACTGTCCATCAACTCATTGATGTCAGTATTCAGGAGGTGCAGATTTGTCATGTATGCTGATGATCTACAGATATATATCTCTGCACCAAAAGATAAAGTTCAAGATGCAATCTCAGCAATAAATTCTGAGATTTTGGATTTGCTTCGTTGGTGTTCTGGTCATGGAGTGCTGGTAAATGCGAAAAAATGCAAAGCCATGGTTATTGCTTATCCAAGACTCATGGCAACGTTGGATATCAGCGGGCTGCCTAAAGTAGTGTTTGGCGATAGTCAGCTGCCTTTTGAGTCACAAGTGAAGAACTTGGGCATCATTATTGATAGTGCCCTCTCATGGGAACAGCAGGTCACGTCTGTGTCCAATCGGATATTTGGTTCACTTTACCAACTGAGAAGGATGGCTATGGATTTTCCATGTTCAGTAAGACGACAATTAGTGCAATCCACTCTGCTACATAATTTCGATTATGCACTTGTGGCGATGTGTGACGTGAATGGTGCGCAAATAGCAAGGCTGCAAAGAGCACAAAATGCGCTAGTAAGGTTTATCTTTAGGTTGAAGGTTTATGATCACGTGACACCCTACTACCAAAAGCTCGGCTGGCTGAAGATCGTTGATCGAATAAAGCTTAATGTTGGCACCCTGCTTTTCAAAATAATTAAATTTGGAACCCCCTCGTATTTGGCGCAGCAGTTTGCATTTCTTCAAGATCAGCATCACCATGGAACTAGAAGTCAGCTGATCCAGGTTCCCCGTCACAGGACTTCGATTTTCAACAGGTCATTTAACGCTTATGCAACAAGAATTTATAATGAAAATATTCAATTGTTTGATAGGAACAAATCGGTTGCGTGGTTCAAGAATAACTTTAAACAAATGTTGCTTTCAAAATCAAACTAGTTGTTTGATTAAAAGGAAATAGAAGTGAACTTTTATTTATTAATTTGTTATTATTATTACTAGTATTTGATTTATTTTATTTTTATGAATGTGAAAGAATTTTGATTGTAGAAAATTAATTGAATTGTAACTACTGCCAAAGGCATTGAATTGTTAAAACTATATGATTCCAGGGACGGTGTAAGAGAGGGCTTTATAGCCCTAACCGGCCCCTGGTTATGTAAATAAACTATCAATCAATCAATCAATCAATCAATCTCTCTTTCCTCGTATCCATAACATGACTGTATAGATCATTGAGAATTATTATTGACTATTATCAATTAAGAACTCCCGGAGTTATGCTTGTGGCAAGGATTTCACGTTTGCGCATGCGCAGAGGCTACTATTGTTTCGGGGGTTATGAAACTGATAGGGGACCATCTACACATCAAACCGAACAATCCCTGAAAATTTCATCAAAATCGGACTATAGCTTCGTGTAGTTTTGCCCGTAACAAGGATTTGCTGACAGACAGACAGACAGACTCACGGACACACAGACAGACACGGAACCAAAATTGTTCAGAAAGGTCTAAAACGCAAAATGCGAGTGGAATTTTTGATTTTGGAGAGAAAAAAATTTTCACATTCCGAAAGTGAAAACAATGCTTCCGCTACCTTAGTAGACTCGGAAGCAAAAATTCCCTTGCTGTTATGATTGGCTTACACGCAAGGGAGTTGATCTCTTCTGCATGTAAAACCCCAAAAACCTACTGGATGTAAGAATCACTACTTCATGTACAAATACATATTGAATTTTCCCATGATTGATAACTTTGAAATAACTTTATTATTTAATACCGTTAATATCACAGATTTTATGCGAATTGGGCACTTAAAACGGTTCAGCATTTGTCTAGTGTCGTTGTAGCAAGCTAGAATTAAGAAGAGATCATCATATCCATTTCTACCGTGTGTGCTACTGAATAACTTCGACATGTATGTGTCTTAATTCGCTCCCAATTAAACGAAAAGCAGTTTTGATTCGATTGAAATTTCTCTTGATGTTTTGCAAGAAACTTTATCGTCACTTATTCGCTTCCACCCTGCATATGCAATTTCGTCAACCTTTGAGTATTAAATTTGAATGGAATCTGAAAATTAACGTACATGAAGAAGAGATTGATCTCCATCCTATAACTTCATAATATGGAAGTCTCCATAAGTTGAACTATAAATTATGTATATATGGACAATTTAAATATGTATTCGTACATGAAGTAGTGATTCTTACATCCGGTAGGTTTTGCAGTTTTACATAGAGAAGAGATCAGCTCCCTTGCGTTTATGATTATCTTATATATGAAATTTCGTCTAATTTGGGGGGGTTTGGTTGATTTTTGCTTCAACCAATCCGGATAAAGAACATTTTGCAACCAAACACCACGTAGGTGACATCTTACATCCGGTAGGTTTTGCAGTTTTACATACAGAAGAGATACAGCTCCCTTGCGTTTATGATTATCTTATATATGAAGTTTCGTCTAATTTGGGGGGTTTGGTTGATTTTTGCTCCAACCAATCTGGATAAAGAACTTTTTGCAACCAAATACTTCGATTTAAGCACGGATAATCCCTCAAGATGAGAGTAAAGCTAGAAAAATGAACAATTTTGAATGTTAATGAGTGAAATTAATTTTGTCCACAAAAAACATACAAAATACAATAAACTCACCATAACGTTCGACTTACTACCCTTTCCTAAAGACATCAAAGTTGTTGAAAAAGTAATTTTTCAAGTTTTGCTACCGAGTCTACTAAGGTAGCGGAAGCATTGTTATCACTTTCGGAATGTGAAAATTTGTTTGTCTCCAAAATCAAAAATTCCACTCGCATTTTGCGTTTTAGACCTTTGTGAACAATTTTGGTTCCGTGTCTGTCTGTGTGTCTGTCTGTCTGTCAGCAAATCCTTGTTACGAGCAAAACTACACGAAGTTATAGTCCGATTTTGATGAAATTTTCAGGGATTGTGCGGGTTGGGGTGTAGATGGTCCCCTATAGGTTTCATGACCCCTGGATCAATAGTAGCCTAACGTGAAATCCTTGTTACGCGCATAACTCCGGGAGTTCTTGACGAATTTCGATGAAATTTTCAGGGATTGTTCGGTTTGATGTGTAGATGGTCCCCAATGAGTTTCATGACCCCCGGATCAACAGTAGCCTCTGCGCATGCGCAAACGCGAAATCCTTGTTACACGCATAACTTTGGGAGTTCATGACTGATTTCGATGAAATTTTCAGGGATTGTTCGGATTTATTAGGTATATTTTATAGTTTGTTCAATAGTTGAACTTGCCTACCTTTCATTTTCTCAAGCTTTGCTCCTGCATAACAATAAATTGACCCTAATTCAATATTTACTTCCCCTAATTGAACGAAGTTCTTTAGTCAATAATAATTTCTTTCAGGGATCGTTCGGACTTATTGTTAGGTATATTTTATAGTTTGTTCAATAGTTGAACATGCCTACCTTTATTTTCTCAAGTTATGCTCCTGCATAACAATAAATTTACCCTAATTCAATATTTACTTCGCCTAATTGAACGATTTTCAATCTATACAGTCATGTTATGGATACGAGGAAGCTATGTGCCACACCCACTTGGCAGACGTTTTTTCAAGTCATTCTCGTTCTCTCCGCGTTGTCCCCATCAATAGAAACCGCCCCCGCGTTTTATGTTAAAAAACTCCACGCGTTCCATGCAATCCCTTATTAGTGGACGCGTCAAGCGGAGTCATATCTTCTCGGAAGGTCCCTCGGGTTTTTGATTCATGAAGAAGTAACGCTCGGAAGATTAAAATTGTAAATATCTCTACCGTGTGATGAAAGCCCCTCCGCGCCCATAACGAACCTATGCAAATACGAAAAGGTTTTTTTTCTGAAAGGGAAAACTTTAACGGCATTTTTACGCCGGTGTTCAATCAATCACTCGATCATCTCCGTATGGTTTGAATGGTGAACAACTAGAGTGGGCTAACGCGAGAAATATTGCGTTCTTTTTCGTTTAATGGCACCAGCAACGGGCATTGGAAGAACAAATTTATCGCACGTAATGAGACGGAAGTTTCCCTTCATCGTGGTGATTGATTTTGGTGATTAACTGAAATTTACGATCGCCATTGAGAAGGAATGGGTTCCTTTTTGGTTTTTAAATGAATGACACGAGAGGAAAGCGGTGGATTGGGTATGACGGATTGACTCAAGATGGATTTTAATTAGGCGGAGAACGCAGGTTTCGCAAGGGATGTCACATGGGACGTTATTGAAAAAACGCGAGATGGATTCAACGATTGTGCAGAGCTGTCAAACTGGCGCAAATGCATCATCAAGTACCAGTCATAAGGAAGCTACAAACCAAATTTCGCCAGAAGTTTGCTTTTGGAAGCCAATCAGCTGAACAAAGACCTGAGCATCTTCAAGCATCAGTCCTGCAAAGGCTACATACCAAATTTCAGCACCCTACGACTACTATGGTAGAAATTTGCTTTTGGAACCAATCAGCTGAACCCAGACCTGAGCATCTTCAAGTATCAGTCCTGGAAAGGCTGCATACCAAATTTCAGCACCCTACGACTAGTATGGTAGAAATTTGCTTCTGGAACCAATCAGCTGATTCCAATCCTCCTTCAAGCATCAGTCCTGCAAAGGCTGCATACCAAATTTCAGCACCCTACGACTAATATGGTAGAAATTTGCTCTTGGAACCAATCAGCTGAACCCAGACCTTCTTCAAGCATCAGTCCTGCAAAGGCTACACACCAAATTTCAGCACCCTACGACTAATATGGTAGAAATTTGCTCTTGGAACCAATTAGCTGAACTCAGACCTGAGCATCTTCAAGCATCAGTCCTGAAAAGGCTGCATACCAAATTTCAGCACCCTACGACAGGTATGGTAGAAAATTGCTCTTGGAACGAATCAGCTGAACCCAGACCTGAGCATCTTCAAGCATCAGTCCTGCAAAGGCTGCATACCAAATTTCAGCACCCTACGACTAATATGGTAGAAATTTGCTTTTGGAACCAATCAGCAGAACCCAGACCTTCTTCAAGCATCACTCCTGCAAAGGCTGCATGCCAAATTTCAGCACCCTACGACTAATATGGCAGAAATTAGCTCTTGGAACCAATCAGCTGAACCCAGACCTTCTTCAAGCATCAGTCCTGAAAAGGCTGCATACCAAATTTCAGCACCCTACGACTAATATAGTAGAAATTTGCTCTTGGAAGCAATCAGCTGAACCTAAAACTTCTTCAAGCATCAGTCCTGCAAAGGCTGCATACCAAATTTCAGCATCCTACGAGTATAATTTTGCATTTGGAACCAATCAGCTGAACCCAGACCTGAGCATCTTCAAGCATCAGTCCTGCAAAGGCTGCATACCAAATTTCAGCACCCTACGACTAATATGGTAGACATTTGCTTTTGGAGCCAATCAGCAGAACCCAGACCTGAGCATCTTCAAGCATCAGTCCTGCAAAGGCTGCATACCAAATTTCAGCACCCTACGACTAATATGGTAGAAATTTGCTTTTGGAGTCAATCAGCAGAACCCAGACCTAAGCATCTTCAAGCACCAGTCCTGCAAAGGCTACATACCAAATTTCAGCACCCTACGACTAATATGGTAGAAATTTGCTTTTGGAACCAATCAGCTGAACCCAAAAGTTCTTCAAGCATCAGTCCTGCAAAGGCTGCATACCAAATTTCAGCACCACTAATATGGCACAACCAATCAGCTGCACCCAGACCCGAGCATCTTCAAGTCCTGAAAAGGAAGCTGCATACCAAATTTCAGCAGAAATTTGCTTTTGGAACCAATCAGCTGAACCCAAACGTTCTTCAAGCATCAGTCCTGCAAAGGCTGCATACCAAATTTCAGCACCCTACGACTAATTTGGCAGAAATTTGCTCTTGGAACCAATCAGCTGAACCCAGACCTAAGCATCTTCAAGCATCAGTCCTGCAAAGGCTGCATACCAAATTTCAGCACCCTACGACTAATATGGTAGAAATTTGCTTTTGGAACCAATCAGCTGAACCCAGACCTTCTTCAAGCATCAGTCCTGCAAAGGCTGCATACCAAATTTCAGCACCCTACGACTAATATGGTAGAAATTTGCTCTTGGAACCAATCAGCTGAACCCAGACCTTCTTCAAGCATCAGTCCTGCAAAGGCTACATACCAAATTTCAGCACCCTACGACTAATATGGTAGAAATTTGCTCTTGGAACCAATCAGCTGAACCCAGACCTTCTTCAAGCATCAGTCCTGCAAAGGCTGCATACCATATTTCAGCACCCTACAACTAATATGGTCAAAATTTGCTCTTGGAACCAATCAGCAGAACCCAGAACTTCTTCAAGCATCAGTCCTGCAAAGGCTGCATACCAAATTTCAGCACCCTACGACTAATATGGTAAAAATTTGCTTTTGGAACCAATCAGCTGAACCCAAAACTTCTTCAAGCATCAGTCCTGCAAAGCCTGCATACCAAATTTCAGCACCCTACGACTAATATGGCAGAAATTTGCTCTTGGAACCAATCAGCTGAACCCAGACCTTCTTCAAGCATCAGTCCTGCAAAGGCTGCATACCAAATTTCAGCACCCTACGACTAATATGGCAGAAATTTGCTCTTGGAACCAATCAGCTGAACCCAGACCTTCTTCAAGCATCAGTCCTGCAAAGGCTGCATACCAAATTTCAGCACCCTACGACTAATATGGTAGAAATTTGCTCTTGGAACCAATCAGCTGAACCCAAACCTTCTTCAAGCATCAGTCCTGAAAAGGCTGCATACCAAATTTCAGCACCCTACGACTAATATGGTAGAAATTTGCTTTTGGAGCCAATCAGCTGAACCCAGACCTTCTTCAAGCATCAGTCCTGCAAAGGCTGCATACCAAATTTCAGCACCCTACGACTAACATGGCAGAAATTTGCTTTTGGAACCAATCAGCTGAACCCAGACCTTCTTCAAGCATCAGTCCTGCAAATTCAGCATCCAAAAATCAATTCGAAACCTCGCAATCATGGAGTTTGTGCGTGATACTACCCGATCCATTCAAACACTGCTAACATTCCTCAAAGGGTACACAGCTGATTTTTGCTCTTTTTCGTCCAATCAAGAATTTGCTCTAGTTTTTAAAGATTTTTATATGTGTTTATGATGAAGTTTATCAATTTGATCATATAAAAGCCGGATATGGGGTCCTCCGTGTATCGCGTTACTCAACCAGTTTGCTGTCTTTATGTTTAATCAAATACACAAATCGGAAATCATTTTTACGTTCATAAATAAATCCGTTAGAATAAAATATCATCTCCCTTCGAATAGAATTAACTGTTGTGACCTCTGTGAATCATTCAGAAGTAATGTGACCCATACATTACGCAATTATACCCCGTTTCCTTTCGGGGCGCCCACTCGCCTCCCGCCTACACCTAGTGGTAATAACGACCATCCGAAAGGTATTTCTTCCGAGCCTGTATAACTTATACGTGGAGACGATGGTAGCGGACGGGTAGGGGAAGGGGGGAGGGGAGGGACCTTCAGTCAACGGAGCTTGCAAGGCCACCATCGGGAAGAGATACGCGAATATCTCTCCCTCCTGTCATTCCTTCCATCTGGGGGTCCTCTACATCCATCTCGTATTCCTTCTGTGTGAATTGTGCTCCCTCTTCCTTCAACACATTCCGTTTTTATCTTGAATTTCCTCTATTTTGAATAAAGACGATGAATTATCAAATATTTTTTTCAAAAATGAACTCCAATTTTCTATAACGTGGATACATCGTGGTCTATTGGTCCGAATTCAACACATTCCATGCGTGGGAAGTTCTAGCAGTGCCCCTGCGGATTTCGAATTTTAAATGAAAATCGGTAAGAAAAAGGGATAAGGTAGTACCGGATAGGTAAACCTGTCTATTCCTGAAAAAATTGAAAAAAATCATCCAGAAGAAATACGCGAATATCTCTTCCTCCTGTCACTCCTGGGTTCATTCCATCCATCTCGTATCCCTTCTGAGTGAATTCTTCGCGTCTCTAATTTTAACATTTTCCGTTTTTACCGAGTACCAAAGTTTTCTTTAAAAATGAACTCGCTATGTTACGTTACCCATCCTCAAAAAATCATGTAGAAGTGATACGCGAACATCTCTCCGGCCTGTCACTCCGAATTTTAACAGAAAATCGGTAAGAAAAGGAATAAGGTAGTACCGGATAGGCAAACCTGCAACAAAACTGTCTATTCCTGAAATATGTCAAAAAATCATCCAGAAGAGATACGCGAATATCTCTTCCTCCTGTCACTCCGTCCCCCTACATCCAGCTCGTATTCCTTCTGAGTGAATTGTTGTGCTCCCTCTTCTTTCAACACATTCCGTTTTTAGTTTAAATTTCCCCTGTCTCGTATAGAGACAATGAATTAGGAAACATTTTTTTCAAAAATGAACACCAATTTTCTATAACGTGGATTTCTAGTGGTCTATTGGTCCGAATTATTTCAACACATTCCATGCGGGGGAAGTTCTAGCAGCGCCCCAGCGGATTCCGAATTTTAACTGAAAATCGGTAAGAAAAAGGGATAAGGTAGTACCGGATAGGCAAACCTGTCTATTCCTGAAAAAATCACCCAGAAGAGATACGCTAATATTTCTTCCTCCTGTCACTCCTCGGTTCATTTCATCCATCTCGTATCCCTTCTGAGTGAATTATTCGCGTCTCTACTTTTAATATTTTCCGTTTTTTCTGAATACCAAGGTTTTCTTTAAAAATGAATTCGCTGTTACGTTACCCATCCTCAAAAAATCGTGTAGAAGATATACGTGAATATCTCTCCCTCTTGTCACTCCGAATTTCAACTGAAAATCGGTAAGAAAAAGGGACAAGGTAGTACGGGATAGGCAAACCTGCAACAAAACTGTCTATTCCTGAAAAATTTTAAAAAATCACCCAGAAGAGATATGCGAATATCTCTTCCCCCTGTCACTCCTGGGTCCCCTCCATCCATCTCGTATTCCTTCTGAGTGAATTATTGTGCCCCCTTCTTCGCACACTTTCCAGTTTTAACTTGTATTTTAAATTGTAATAAATAAATTGCCAAAATTGAAAAAAAAATGAACTCCAATCAATATTTTATCACTTTAATTCCTTGTGCAATAAAACTTCCTATTCCTACCTTCTGCTGATGTAATATTATCCATCCTGAAAAAACTCTACATCCATCTCGTATTCCTTCTGAGTGAATTTTGTGCCCTCTTCTTCGCACACTTTCCGGTTTTAACTTGTATTTTAAATTGTAATAAATAAATTTGTAAAATTGAAAAAAAAATTAACTCCAATCAATATTTTATCACTTTAGTTCCTTGTGCGATGAAACTTCCTATTCCTACCTTCTGATGTAATGTTACCCATCCTGAAAAAATCATTGAGAAGAGATACGTGAATATCTCTTCCTTCTGGGGTCCTCTACATCCATCTCGTATTCCTTCTGAGTGAATTTTGTGCCCCCTTCTTCGCACACTTTCCGGTTTTAACTTGTATTTTAAATTGTAATAAATAAATTGGCAAAATTGAAAAAAATTTAACTCCAATCAACATTTTATCACTTTAATTCCTTGTGCAATAAAACTTCCTATTCCTACCTTCTGATGTAATGTTATCCATCATCGAAAAATCATTGAGAAGAGATACGTGAATATCTCTTCCATCTGGGGTCCTCTACATCCATCTCGTATTCCTTCGAAATGAATTGTTCCCACTTCTTCTAACACTTCCCGTTATTCACACAATTTCCCATGTTGTTGGTTTCCATTTCATCTGAGAATCAAACGTCACTCCTAATAAAACGAAACTATTCATTTTTTTGATTTTTGAACAGTCACACGTCACGTTTAGACTAATAGCCAATTTAGTTGAAAAATTTAGGTGTTAATCAATAGCTAATACCTAAATATTTAGTTGTTACCTTCATCTAAACAGTAGCTAATTTAGCTGTAGCTTTTAGCTTTTAGCTATAGCTAAAGGTAACGGCACCGGTAGTGGCCACTGCTCCAGTAGTGGCCATTTTAAAGTTTATATTTGAGAAATAAGGATTCCCGGTCTCCTAGTGGCTTCAAACTTGCAGGAGGTACAGCTCATGTCATCTTGTAGTCAGAGGTTGAACTAGGAGTGCGCAGAGCATCATTGGAAATTGTGGTAAACTTCTCAATATGACCGTCCCTAGTTTCCTCGTTTGTTGGGCTGTATCCTAGAGCTTCTACTGGATAGAATCAATTTTGTTCATCTGGTATTGAATTTAATGATATTAAACACGTAAGGAGGGCAAAATGTCAAGTGGCCACTACTGAGACATGCACGTGGCCACTACTGGAAATTTCGTAATTTGATGTGGCCACTACTAGATCAAAATAAAGGTGTGAGAAAAAATTAATAAAAAATAGAAAAAATTGTTCTTTTGATAGTTTTAGGCAATGGATATGTTAGGGAAGAGTCGGGCTATATTTCTAAATGAGTCCTGAAGAAAGTCAGTACTACTGTTGGCCCACAATTGTCAAAACTAAAGAAAAAAATTCTTAACTGTGGCCACTACCGGTACCGTTACCTTAATTTTTACCCAACTCTGCGTAACACTAACTTTTTTTTCGTGTATAATCAAAAGACAATATACTTCTGTCACGGCCCCCAGTTATAATTCACGGAAAAAAAGTCAACGAAATCGATCCAAGTTCTTAAACTACCTACTCGTGTTATTCCACCTTGTCAGGCGCTTTAGAAACCAAACTCCCATAAACCAGTTGAAAGGGATCCGAAATATCGAGTTTCCACGAGGAATTTTCAGTTTTTTTGACGGTTTTATTTCGAAATCTCGCGATATTAATTATTTGGACGAAAAAGAACCGATTAGAAAAATAACTGAAATTTTTTTTTGTTTTTTTAAGAAGCTCGTGTCGTAGGAGAGTCGAAATCCCTCGTCAGGGGAGTTCGGGGGTCGTAAATCCTTTGTCCACGGGACACGGGGAAGAGATCGCGAATCGATCGGAATCTCTTCGCTATGCGGTCTTTCTTTATCTTCTCTGTGTTTCGGGAGGGTGGTTTTTTCGTTTTATTTCCTCTCTTCAAACCTTCTTTATAAGAAACCTACGCCCTTCGATCACAGCTCCGGGCCAGTAAAGGGGGCGTCACGTGGGATAAAAAGTAAAAGAATGAATTTAAATTATAGTGAATAGAATTTGGCAAGTTTAGGGATGATTATGGAGGGTTAGGTAGTTGGTAGTAAGTAGGTAGTAGTTAGGTAGGTGCCTACTGAATCATTGTATCGGGATGTTATAGTTTGGATACCTACGTTAGAATGGTTAGTTAGGTATAGTTAGGAATTGTATCATGATGTTACAGCTTGGATGGTTAGGGATGGTTAGGTAGGATGTAGTAAGTATGTAGGTAGTAGGTAGGAATGGTTAGGGATGGTTAGGTAGTTGGTAGTAAGTATGTAGGTTGTAGGTAGGAATGGTTAGGGATGGTTAGGTAGTTGGTAGTAAGTATGTAGGTTGTAGGTAGGAATGGTTAGGGATGGTTAGGTATTTGGTATGGTTAGGTAGGGATGGTTAGGTAGTTGGTAGTAAGTAGGTAGGTTGTAGGTAGGGATGGTTAGGATGGTTAGGTAGTTGGTAGTAAGTAGGTAGGTTGTAGGTAGGGATGGTTAGGGATGGTTAGGTAGTTGGTAGTAAGTATGTAGGTTGTAGGTAGGGATGGTTAGGTTTGTTCTTAGTTAGTATGTAGGTTGTATGTAGGGATGGTTAGGTAGTTGGTAGTAAGTATGTAGGTTGTAGGTAGGGATGGTTAGGTAGTTGGTAGTAAGTATGTAGGTTGTAGGTAGGGATGGTTAGGTAGTTGATAGTTTTTAATTAGGTAGCAGGGTTGGCAATTAACTTTAGATTTTCACAAAAAATCGATGTTGAACGACCAATTTTTGATTTGTTACAACCCGATTTTCATGAAAAAATTTCATTTTTGTCAACAAATACTCGATTTTAAGATTCGCACGAAGGAATATTTATAAAAACGCTGCCAATTATTACACTGGGGTTTATTATTCAATGATTCATGATTTGAATTTCTACTAAGCTTTGGAGTGTGCGTGTTTCACAGGTGATAGAGCGATTATTGAATTTCAGGAGGTACAAGAATATGATCAACTGATCAATCCAAATAGGTATTTTGGTTGAGAACAGATTTAAGTGCTCTATGCATATCTCCTAATAAGTCCAAACAATCCCTGAAAATTTCATCAAAATTGGTCAAGAACTCCCGGAGTTATGCTTGTAACAAGGACTTCACGTTTGCGCATGCGCAGAGGCTAATATTGATCCGGGGGTCATGAAACTTATAGGGGACCATCTACACATCAAACCAAACAATCCCAGAAAATTTTATCAAAATCGGACTATAACTTCGTGTAGTTTTGCCCGTAACAAGAATTTGCTGACAGACACACAGACAGACACGGAACCAAAATTGTTCAGAAAGGTCTAAAACGCAAAATGGAATTTTTGATTTGGGAGACAAAACAATTTTCACATTCCGAAAAGTGAAAACAATGCTTTCTCTTATCCATAACATATCCATAACATGACTGTATAGATCATTGAAAATTATTATTGACTAAAGAATTCGTTCAATTAGGCGAAGTAAATATTGAATTAGGGTAAATTTATTGTTATGCAGGAACATAACTTGAGAAAATAAAGGTAGGCATGTTCAACTATTGAACAAACTATAAAATATACCTAATAAGTCCGAACGATCCCTGAAAATTTCATCAAAATTAGTCAAGAACTGCTTGTGGCAAGGATTTCACGTTTGCGCATGCGCAGAGGTTATTATTGATCGGGGGTCATGGAAACTCATAGGGGACCATCTACAAATCACACCGAACAATCCCTGCAAATTTCATCGAAATTGGTCAAGAACTCCCAGAGTTATGCGCGTAACAAGGATTTCACGTTTGCGCATGCGCAGAGGCTACTATTGATCCGGGGTCATGAAACCATAGGGGACCATCTACACCCCAACCCGCACAATCCCTGAAAATTTCATCAAAATCGGACTATAACTTCGTGTAGTTTTGCCCGTAACAAGGATTTGCTGACAGACAGACAGAAACAGAACCAAAATTGTTCAGAAAGATCTAAAACGCAAAATTCGAGTGGAATTTTTGATTTTGGAGACAAACAAATTTTCACATTCCGAAAGTGAAAACAATGCTTCCGCTACCTTGGTAGACTCGGAAGCAAAAAATTGAATTGGAGTGAAGTGGTTAGTTACTAGGTACTAAGAGAAGTTGGAATGTCGAGGAAGATTGATTACATAATTCATATTTTGATGATTTCTGTGTAATTAACAGTATTTCAACGACGAATATGAGCCGATTAAACGCGTTTTTGTCGCAATCCGCGAATCGAGTCAACTTTTCCATCGACGAGCTCCCACAGCCTGCCCCCGTTCCCATACGTTCTCGCGTGAAAAACGGGCCAAAACTACCAAGCCCTGCTGTATGTTAATGTTAGACGAAGAAAAAAAAAGAAAAAAAAAACCTTGATGCGGCTTGAATACTTTTGACGTGGAGAAGGGACCTCGTTTTCACACAATTAACCGCTAGTTAGCGGCCGGTTAAAACTGGTGGTTGATGGTGAAGATGAATAATGTGCGGATCATGCTACGGAGTGGTTTGTCGGTGCAGACTTAATAGTTGAGGGATCGAGTATGTAGGTAGGATTGAGGCAGATTGAGAGAAATCCACTATTGCTTATGTGAAAGCCTGAAAGATTGTATTGGGCCACAACGGCCCCAGAAATGATCTAACAAAGTCCGTTACGGATGGTTAGGGGAGGTTATGGATGGTTAAGGACGGTCAGGGATGGTTAGGAATGGTTATGGATGGTTAGGGATGGTTAGAGGTGGTTATCCAAAATACCTATTTGGATTGATCAGTTGATCATATTTGTGTGCCTCATGAAATTCAATAATCGCTCTATCACCTGTGAAACACGCACACTCCAAAGCTTAGTAGAAATTCAAATCATGAACGCAAGCCAATTGAATAATGAATAATAAACCCCAGTGAAAGAATTTGCAGCGTTTTTTTATTGAACCTCAATACCCCCCCCCCCCCCACAATAAAAACATCTATAATTTATCAAGTCCTTTAGCACTCGTATTGCGTTAAAACTTCCCCAAATCCAAATTCAAACGATGTAGCCAAAGGTAGACTGATGTAGAGGAGTCACACAAATATCATCAACTGATCAATCCAAATAGGTGTTTTGGTTGAGATCCGATTTACCTACGTGCTCTATGCATATCTCCTGAAATTCGATAATCGCTCTATCACCTGTAAAACACGCACACTCCGAAGCTTAGTACAGATTCAAATCACGAACGCGAGCCAATTGAATAATAATCCCCAGTAATAATATTTACCTATATATTATCAGCGTTTCATGCATATCAGAATGCTTCAACCCGTGTATCGGCTATAAACTACAAGTATCCACATCGGCTATCACTCCAGTAACCACATTCACTACAACTCGACGCTATCAGCATCACTAGGTTACAAACAAACAATAATAAACCAAAAGACGCAAATGTTGACACCATAAATCGGGCCATACATCGGGAATGGTTTGACCTACGGACGTGGGGAGGGGCTCATTCGATTCCTCATGGTAAGTTCTTCAAATAGGTAAATATTTAGGCTGATTCGACTTGTTTTGAGGTTTTTAGGGATTTTACAAAACCTTGACAGCCCTTAAAGGGCACTTTAAATTGAGTGAGAGAGCTGGCTCAAGAATTGGGGCGTCGTCGGACCAACATGGATTTTTCCTGAAAATTTCAGATTTTTTGCTCCAGCCGTTTGGGAGAAAACGTGCGTACGGCGGACGGACGGAAAAATGTTTATTGCAGATTCGGATTCTACACCCTTTGAAACGTAAACCATGAAATTTCCAGGGGGGGTTAGAATTTTTTTTCCAGAGAGATTACAATGGTTTATTATTGAATAATAAATCGAAAATTGTAGGCTAATGAGGACATACGGAATCGTGTACAGCGCATCAATATACACAGAAAATGCCTAGTTTCCTCAAAAGGGCATGACTTTTTTTGTAGACTTGTGTAATATAGCATTAGCAAATTGAATTAACCTTTTCGCAATTGAAATTAAACCCTTCGCATTTAGAACTAAACCTTTCGCAAATACAGATATACAGGTAAAGTTTAATTCTAATTGCGAAAGGTTAATTTTGTTGTTTGGTTTGTGTTTTGGTTTTTAGCATGGAACATGCTTTAGCCTTGGACTCACTTGCCGAAAAATGTCACACGGAATGGGTGACGAAATTCTAGTGGAAACCAAATAACATAAACAATCTTATGTGTCGCTAGCCTGGTTCATTACCAGGGAAGTTAGAAAATTTCAGTTATCATAAACCAATATTGGCCATCACTTCGAATGATTCTGTGGAATAAAATAAAATACATATATTTTATCATCCTCGTATTTGATCACATTTTTCGAATAAAAAAATAAACAGAGAAAGAAGACATGGCTAAAGCATGTTCCATGTTTCTCGAATTTTAGCCGTAGGCTCTAAGTGAAAAGCATCCGGGGGTCCAGGGGGCTTGCCCCCTGGCGAGGCGCGCAGTTTTGTTTCATTTTTTTTTCTCATACTTGTTTTTGCCAATAAACGAATATTCTATTCTATTCTTTTAATTGTATTGCGAAAAGGTTAGTTCCAAGTGCGAAAAGGCTAATTCAGTTTGCTAAAAGTTGAATTTAGTTAGCTAATGCTATAATCACACCATCAAAGGAATCAGTTGATTGGTTGATTTGATTTACGAAACAGTACCTACACAGCAGGGAAAAGATAAGGCGATGGTGATAGCTAGGTGATGGTATAGCTACCAAGATACAGATAAGATACGGATTTGTATCGTGTTATTTATTCCTCTTGGGCTTAGCAGGTCCCAGAGTTGAGATGTAATTCGTTACTTTGAAGAATGAATAATTTTCCGATTACTTGCATTGGGTAAATGAAGTAATCAGAATGCACGCTATAGCCCATCACAAGCGGCTACAACTACACGTCAACGAAGAAGCTGTGCAGCTCCTCGACGTTGACGACCTATCCAGACGACTCAAGAGAAATAAGCCTCATGATCTGTGTACGTGAATTAAGGTGTTCGCGATAACAAAATCCGCACAGTGAAACAAAGAAATTCAGTGAATCTCAAGTGCAACGAATGACACTTCTAACATTCGAAACCATTAGAGACTTAGTGGTCAAAATCCTACTCCCATATTTAAATGTGAAAAATCAATTCTCGGTTCACTGCGAGCAGTCTTAATGAGGCTAAGGGGCCCTAGGAAACACGTACGAGGACTTGGACTTAGAGGACGGAGCAGCAATTTGGCTACCGGAAGACTAAAATCACACACACACACACACACACACACACACACACACACACACACACACACACACACACACACACAACGTACTTACATACCTACATAGATATATATATATATAGTTAGGAAAAAAATGAAATCAGATTAGTTTGGCAAAATCAATTTGAATTTTTGGCATACTATCAAATTGAAGTTTTTGGCAAATTAATTTGAACCTTTGGCACGAATCACTTCTAATATTTTTGGCATCTCAATTTAAACTTTCGGCGACTCAATTTCTACTTCTGGCTTCCATACCACCTCGAGCTTTTGGCATATCAATTTATACTTTTCACAGATCCCAACTAACCCAACATTCCACCCCATATAATGATCAATAAATGTTTTTTCTCTCTCTGGTAAAAAAAAAAAAAAAATTAGAGACTTAGTTATGTACCTAAGCTTTACTATAACCAATCCATATTTAAATGTAAAGAATTTGTTGCTAATAAGTTGTAACTTGGTGCAATAAATCATTAAAAAAAAAAAAAACTTGCATTGTAATTACGAGTACAAGTAATGGTAATTGTCATTCCAATTACTTTTGTTTAAGTCCGAGTTTAATTAATTCCTTACAAAAAAAGAAGTCGATTTAAAAGGTAAAACACTTTTTTACAGAAAATGACGATTTTCCAGACCATTCCATGGGGGATGTATTCTTACAGGTTTGATGCGTTTAAGACGCAAGGTTCAAAGATAAATTACAATATAGTTTAAAAACTCTTAAACATTTTATTTTAAAACAATAAAAATGTGCCCGGAGAGTCTCTCATCTGTATTATACGATATTAAATAGATAACATTGTGTCATCTATCATTTGTGGCATCAAATTCGCATTCTACCAATGCAGTAATCGGATTAAGAAAAGTAATCGAATTACCAGTACTCCATTCCGAATACTGTAATGGTAATCGAAAAACGATCACTTTTTCCGACTACAAATAGTGGTAATAGTTTTTTACAGTAATTGGAATGGTAATCGCGATTACCAGTCTTCAAAAGTAACGGGTAATCGAATTACTTTCCTAACAACTCTGGCTGGTCCTACAACCTCCCCTAGACCAGTTATAATCGATTATCTGCATGTTTATTATCTATTATTGCATGGGACTTGCTAAACATGCGGCACCTACCTAATCTCGGCCTTATTATTTAAGGAATTTATTATTAGAGATTTCGTAGGAGAATATTTGGTACTTACCAGTGTATTTGCACGTTCCCGCGTTGTATCAATCCGTGAAGATTCACGTTCCGAATAGACGGAAGATGAAAGACGGGGCGCGCGAACACGAAACGGAGTTGAACTGCCGGAGAGGACCACGCCCGAGCTCGGACAGGAGAAGACTGGTCGGAACGGGCCCGCTCTCAGACTCGAGCGGCCGGCGGAGGAACACACAGGCGGTCGCTCGGAGCCCCTAAAGATTCACCCTCGCGGTAGCGGGAACGTCAGATCACGTTCGGTGACGGTCACGTCAAGATTGCTTCTAACCCCCCTGAAAATTTCATGGTTTACGTTTCAAAGGGTGTAGAATCCGAATCTGCAATAAAAATTTTTCCGTCCGTCCGCCGTACGCACGATTTCTCCCAAACGGCTGAGCAAAAAATCTGAAATTTTCAGGAAAAATCCATCTTGGTCCGACGACGCCCCAATTCTTTAGCCAGCTCTCTCACTCAATTTAAAGTGCCCTTTAAGGGCTGTCAAAGTTTTGTAAAATCCCTAAAAACCTCAAAACAAGTCGAATCGGCCTAAATATTTACCTATTTGAAGAACATACCATGAGGAATCGAATGAGACCCTCCCCACGTCCGTAGGTCAAACCATTCCCGATGTATGGCCCGATTTATGGTGCCAACATTTGCGTTTTGGTTTATTATTGTTTTTGTTTGTAACCAGTAATGTCCTAGTGTCGAGTTGTAGTGAATGTGGATACTGGAGTGATAGCCGATGTGGATACTTGTAGGTTTATAGCCGATACACGGGTTGAAGCATTCTGATAATATATAGGTAAATATTATTCAATATTATTAATGGGGTAAATAAGTATTCTTTCACTGGGGTTTATTATTCAATTGGCTTGCGTTCATGATTTGAATCTTACTAAGCTTCGGAGTTTCCGTGTTTTACAGGTGATAGAGCAATTATTGAATTTCAGGAGATATGCATAGACGACGTAAATCGGTTCTCATCCAAAACACCTATTTGGATTGATCAGTTGATGATATTTGTGTGCCTCCTCTACATCTGTCTACCTTTGGCTACATCGTTTAAATTTGGATTTGGGGAAGTTTTAACGCAATACGAGTGCCAAAGGACTTGATAAATTATAGATGTTTTTATTGTGGGTGGGTATTGAGGTTCAATAAAAAAACGCTGCAAATTCTTTCACTGGGGTTTATTATTCAATCGGCTTGCGTTCATGATTTGAATTTCTACTAAGCTTTGGAGTGTGCATGTTTCACAGGATAGATTATCGAATTTCAGGCGATTATCGAATTTCAGGATTATATTTTTGTGCCTCCTGACATGGAGCACGTGAATCTGTTCTCGACCAAAACACCTATTTGGATTGATCAGTTGATCATATTTGTGTGCCTCCTGAAATTCAATAATCGCTCTATCACCTGTGAATCACGCACACTCCAAACCTCAGCAGAAATTCAAATCATGGTTGCAAGCCAAACGAATGAAATTGAATAATAAACCCCAGTGAAAGAATTTGCAGCGTTTTATCATCTCGGATCGTGCAAATTCAGCTGCAGCAGAATTTGGCAAGAAATTGGCCACAAAATGAACGTCGATGGTGAGTTTTTAAATTTATTATTATTATTTTTTAAATTTGTTATCAAACAAAATAGGATCATTAAATACATAATAAAAACCCGTTGTACGAATATAATGAACTAACTTTCAATTAAGGATGTAATAAACGTCATTGATGGAATCATTGATCATCTCGACCTCCAATAACTTGATGATTTTGTCATGGAATTGATGCGGCTTTTGAAGCAAAATAATCTTTACGTGCATTTCCAATCCCAATGCTTACGGAGTCATTGTATGAGACGTAGCTGGGATACCTACCTCATACGTAGGTCAAATTAAGGTTGTAGATAGTTAACATATTTTTAGTAGGATTGGTGGCTAGTCGTATGTAGTTTTCATGAGGTAGTAGGTGATGAATTTTAGACTATAGGTACCGTTTTATAGAACCAACACACTGACACTTCGAATAAAAAAATAATTTTAAACAAAATTACAGGAAGACTACGAGAAACTTAGCTTTGAACAAACGGACGAACTTCACAGCTGATAACTGATATGAAAGACATACTGCCAACATAGTACAGATAATATACGTTAGCCAAACAAAATAACTTTGAATATACAACAGTAGGTACGTAGAAGTTAGGTAGTATGTTGGTAGCAGTTGTGTAGTATGTGTTAAGTAGCTGGGTAGTATGTGGTAGTTAGGTAGGTGATTACTGAGTCATTGTACGCGACGTAGCTCGGATACCTACCTCATAGCGGTTAGGTAGGGAGTAGGTAGGCAGTAGATATATAGCAGCCAAGTACACAGTAAGTAAATGGTATGTAATTAGGTAGGGGGTGCTACTGAATTATCGTACCTACCTACAACCTACATACTTACTACCAACAACCTAACCATCCCCCTAACCATTCCTACCTCCCTACAACCCTACATACTACTACTACCTAACTACCTAACCATCCCTACCTACAACCTACCTACCACCATCCCTACCTAACCTACATACTTACTACCAACCAACCATCCCTAACCATCCCTACCTACAACCTACATACTAACTACCGACTACCTTACCATCCCCTACCATCCCTACCTACAACCTACATACTTACTACCAACTACCTAACCATCCCTACCATTCCTACCTAACCTACATACTTACTACCAACACCCCTAACCATCCCTACACCATCCTACCTACAACCTACATACTTACTACCAACTACCTAACCATCCCTAACCATCCCTACCTACAACCTACATACTTACTACCAACAACCTAACCATCCCTAACCATTCCTACCTACAACCTACCTACCATCCCTAACCATCCCTAACCATCCCTACCTACAACCTACATACTTACTACCAACTACCTAACCATCCCTAACCATTCCTACCTACAACCTACATACTTACTACCAACTACCTAACCATCCCTAACCATCCCTACCTACAACCTACATACTTACTACCAACTACCTAACCATCCCTACCTAACCATCCCTACCTACTGCCTACATACTAACTACCAACTACCTAACCATCCCTAACCATCCCTACCTACAACCTACATACTTACTACCAACTACCTAACCATCCCTACCATACAACCTACATACTTACTACCAACAACCTAACCATCCCTACCTACAACCTACATACTTACTACCAACAACCTAACCATCCCTAACCATCCCTACCTACAACCTACCTACTTACTTACTACCAACTACCTAACCATCCCTAACCATTCCTACCTACAACCTACATACTTACTACCAACAACCTAACCATCCCTAACCATCCCTACCTACAACCTACCTACATACTACTACTACCAACTACCTAACCATCCCTAACCATTCCTACCTACAACCTACCTACTACTAACCATCCCTAGGTACAGTATGTAGGTACCTGTAGGTAGGGATGGTTAGGTAGTGGTAGTAAGTATGTAGGTTGTAGGTAACAACCTGGAATGGTTAGGTAGTTCTTAGTTAGTATGTAGGTAGTAATGGTTGGGGATGGTTAGGTAGTTGGTAGTTAGTATGTAGGTTGTAGGTAGGGCTGGTTAGGGATGGTTAGGTAGTTGGTAGTAGTATGTAGGTTGTAGGTAGGGATGGTTAGGTGATGGTTAGTTAGTTGGTAGTAAGTATGTAGGCTGTTGGTAGGGATGGTTAGGTAGTTCTTAGTTAGTATGGTAGGAATGGTAGGGATGGTTAGGTAGTTCTTGTAGTAAGTATGTAGGTTGTAGGTAGGGATGGTTAGGTAGTTCTTAGTTAGTATGTGGGTAGGAATGGTTAGGGATGGTTAGGTAGTTCTTAGTTAGTATGTAGGTTGTAGGTAGGGATGGTTAGGTTAGGTGTTAAGTATGTAGGTTGTAGGTAGGAATGGTTAGGGATGGTTAGGTAGTTGGTAGTTAGTATGTAGGTTGTAGGTAGGGATGGTTAGGTAGTTCTTAGTTAGTATGTAGGTTGTAGGTAGGAATGGTTAGGGATGGTTAGAGATGGTTAGGTAGTAGGTAGTAAGTATGTAGGTTGTAGGTAGGGAATGGTTAGGTAGCTCGTAGTTTTTGGTTAGGTAGTAGGCAAGCAGGTGCCTACTGAATCATTGTGTCGCTATTTTATATTTGGATATCTACGTCAGAGTGGTTAGGTAGGGAGCTCTAGTCAGTACTTAGGTAGCAGGTAGGCAGCTTTTTAGTAGGATTGATGCCTACTACGTCTTTGAATGAGACTTAACTGTTCAATTGATTCGGAGTGGTTAGTTGATTAGTAGTTAGTTAGGTAGGTAATAGTTATATACTAGTTAGGCAGGTAGGAGGTAGGTAGTAGTTAGGTAGGTGCCTACTGAATCATTGTGTCGCTATTTTATAGGTGGATATCTACGTCAGAGTGGTTAGGTAGGTAGCTCTAGTCAGTACTTAGGTAGCAGGTAGGTAATAGGCAGTAGCTTTTAGTAGTATTGATGCCTACTACGTCTTTGAATGAGACTTAACTGTTCAATTGAATTGGAGTGGTTAGTTGATTAGTAGTTAGTTAGGTAGGTAATAGTTATATACTAGTTAGGCAGGTAGGAGGTAGGTAGTAGTTAGGTAGGTGCCTACTGAATCATTGAATGAGACGTGTTCGATTTCGTTTGGGTCATTTCGTCTCGGAAACGTCAGTCATCACGTTTCCCTTCTTTTTGTCGAACGGAGGAGGCCCCCTTCGATCCACCGAGAAGGGATTTCGAACGATGTCTTCCCCTTGGACGAGGTAAAAACCTTCTGGGTGCCGCTGCCCTGTTTAGTCATGCAGTTTCTTGTCCACCGTGGGGAACATCGGGGAGAGTCCTAACGGTAGCCCATCGCCGTTGAAGAGTTTTTAACCGAGTAATTCGGTTTTTTTTCCACCGTTGGCATCGGAAAACGAGTAGAAACCAATAAAAATGTGTAAGTCGAATATTATTTAGAAATAATTAAATTTACCGCCGAGGAAAGAGTAAAGCCGCGAGGCAGGGTATGAACAAACACCCGAATTTAGTGGATTTTGGACTACCGACCACGATTCTCTCCTCGCAAAATATTCAGAACAACCAATCCCTCTTCCAATTTTGAGGAAGAAATTCGAAATATCAAATCATTCTCTCTTTTTGGTTTATTATTCAATGATAAACCATTGTAATCGCTCTTGAAAAAAAAAAAATTCTAAACCCCCCTTGAAAGTTTCACGGTTTACGTTTCAAAAGGGTGTAGAATCCAAATCTGCGAAACAAATTTTTCAATTTTTAGAACACAACGTATCTACAAAAAAGTGTTCCAATATTTCTGAGCTACTATTGATCCGTACAAAACTTTTAGGTAACAGCATTACACAAAACCGAAAAAATCCCCTAGAAAACAAATTCATCAAATTACATTTCAACCGTTATTATGCCTACGCATTATTATTGATCGTACGTAGTTATCTTCTTATTTTTCAGTTTTTGTTAGAGAAATTTTGTTTATGTCGACGATTCAGAGGTTTTATAACTATTGATATGAAGAATAATTAATTTACAGATAACGACCATCTAGTCGGTAATAATTAGGCAAATCCCTGAAATCGGGTATCAAACTCCTTCAAGATTTTTTAAAATTTAGTGTGAAATTAAACTTTTGATATTTCGAATCACCGCATGATGAAAAACTTCTGCCAAGTGGGTGTGGCAAATAGTTCCTCGTATCCATAACATGACTGTATAGATCATTGAAAATTATTATTGACTAAAGAACTTCGTTCAATTAGGCGAAGTAAATATTGAATTAGGGTAAATTTATTGTTATGCAGGAGCATAACAAGAAAATAAAGTTAGGAACATGTTCAACTATTGAAAAAACTATAAAATATACCAATTTCCGAACAATCCCTGAAAATTTCATTGAAATTGGTCAAGAACTCCCGGAGTTATGCGCGTAACAAGGATTTCACGTTTGCGGATGCGCAGAGGCTACTATTGATCCGGGGGTCATGAAACTCGGGGACCATCTACACATCAAAACCGAACAATCCCTGAAAATTTCATCGAAATCGTCAAGAACTCCCGGAGTTATGCGCGTAACAAGGATTTCACGTTTGCGCATGCGCTACTATTGATCCGGGGGTCATGAAACCTATAGGGGACCATCTACACCCCAACCCGCACAATCCCTGAAAATTTCATCAAAATCGGACTATAACTTCGTGTAGTTTTGCCCGTAACAAGGATTTTCTGAAACAAGGATTTTCTCAGACAGACAGACAGACACGGACCCAGAATTGTTCAGAAAGGTCTAAAACGCCAGCGACTGGAATTTTTGATTTTGGAGACAAAAAAATTTTCAAATTCCGAAAGTGAAAACAATGCTTCCGCTACCTTGGTAGACTCGGAAGCAACACTAAAAATAGTCATAACTATCAAACTTAATAAATTAAACTTCAAGACTTATAAGCATAAAATAAATTAATTCTTTACCTGTTGGGTAATAACAAATAATAAATCAATATCGCTCACCAATAATATAATACATCAATAGGTACGACTTTTCTTAGTACATAAATAAATAAATAAATAAATAATGATCTTTATTGTCATCATGAACAGTGCAAATAAAATACATATTCAGAGATGATAAAAATAAATAAATGAATTGTTTCTTGTGTGTTTATATATATAATACTTAGTTGGTACTTAAAATATAAATCAATAAGTGAGATAAGTTCTCGTGAATGTGATGACCGTGCTGGATAGTAAAAACTGTGTCCCAGCACGGAGTTGATCAGACCCGAAATTTTAAAATTATTTTTTTATCGATTTTTCTTTTTTTCAAGTGAATATATCGTTACTACTCGATTTTGGAAATAATTAAGAAAGTAAATTTAGAGAAGAAAAAAAAACTATCTTGTAAATTGATTTGATTCTATCTTCTATTTATCATTCTTCTGTTTATTATTCTAATTATTTGGAAACATGTTTTCTTTTGGTTTTTAATTTAGCATGAAGTATTCAATTTTGTTTTCAGATATGAGTTTATCAATTTCTTTTCTAAATAAGTTTTCGTTATTAATATTAAGTATTTCAGTAATTTTTTCATATTTTTTATTAATTAGTTGCATTCCTCGATATTTAGTAGTCATTTGAGCGTATTTATTTATAACTTTAGGCAGCTTGAGTCTATATTGTTTATTATTTCTTTTCCTAACGTCTATGAAGAAAGTGCTTTTTTCTTTTTTGATAAATTTGATCATATTTTTAACGTACAGATGATGAATGGTGTCTATTTGAATGTCTTTGAATAGCTGATCTGTTGGGTATCGCTTAGTTTACATCTGTCACTCATTGACATAGTGTGGATACTCAGTGATCATCCGAAGGGCCCTTGTTGCTAACTTCTTCCCTTTATCCATTGTTGAGGTATAACCCAGTATAAAACATTTTTCACCCGTCTAGTTTCGGGATTTTCCCGGTTCTAAACGAACGGGCGGTCTCGCGGCTCCGAGATCTCGGCGAACCGTACGACGCTCGGTGACCTCCCGACCTTCCGGTCTGAACGGAGTGGGCGGCCCGTGGGCACGTGAAGATTTTATAATTTCTCTACGTAGTCAAATAACGTCAGAATTATAAACTTAGTGTCGCCATGTGAAGAAAAAACCCCAGATTGTCGTCACACGACAGTCCTTGTTTTACCACATATATATATTTAATCAACAGTATTTTGGTTTATTATTCAATAATAAAGCATTGTAATCGCTCTGGAAAAAAAAAAAAAAAAATGCTAACCCCCCCTGAAAATTTCATGGTTTACGTTTCAAAGGGTGTAGAATCCAAATCTGCAATAAAAATTTTTCCGTCCGTCCGCCGTACGCACGATATCTCCGAAACGGCTGGAGGAAAAAATCTGAAATTTTCAGGAAAAATCCATCTTGGTCCGACGACGCACCAATTCTTGAGCCAGCTCCCTCACTCAATTTAAAGTGCCCTTTAAGGGCTGTAAAAGTTTTGTAAAATCCCTGAAAACCTCAAAACTAGTCGAATCGGCCTAAATATTTTCCTATTTGAAGAACATACCATTAGGAATCGAATGAGCCCTTCCCCACGTCCGTAGGTCAAACCATTCTCGATGTATGGCCCGATTTATGGTGCCAACATTTGCGTTTTTTGGTTTATTATTGTTTGTTTATAACCTAGTGATGTCCGGCCGATAGCGTCGAGTTGTAGTGAATGTGGATACTGGAGTGATAGCCGATGTGAATACTTGTAGTGTAGTTAGTAGCCGATACACGGGTTGAAGCATTCTGATAATATATAGGTAAATATTATTCAATATTATTACTGGGGTTTATTATTCAATATTATTACTGGGGTAAATAAGTATTCTTTCACTGGGGTTTATTATTCAATTGGCTTGCGTTCGTGATTTGAATCTCTACTAAGCTTCGGAATGTGCGTGTTTTACAGGTGATAGAGCGATTATCGAATTTCAGGAGATATGCATAGACGACGTAAATCGGTTCTCATCCAAAACACCTATTTGGATTGATCAGTTGATGATATTTGTGTGCCTCCTCTACATCTGTCTACCTTTGGCTACATCGTTTAAATTTGGGTTTGGGGAAGTTTTAACGCAATACGAGTGCTAAAGGACTTGATAAATTATAGATGTTTTTGTTGTGGGGGGGTATTGAGGTTCAATAAAAAAACGCTGCAAATTCTTTCACTGGGGTTTATTATTCAATCGGCTTGCGTTCATGATTTGAATTTCTACTAAGCTTTGGAGTCTGCGTGTTTCACAGGATAGAGAAATTATTGAATTTCAGGAGGCACACAAATATGATCAACTGATCAATCCAAATAGGTATTTTGATTGAGAACAGATTCACGTGCTCCATGTATATCTCCTGAAATTCAATAATCGCCCTATCCCTGTGAAACACGCAGACTCCAAAGCTTAGTAGAAATTCAAATCATGAACGCAAGCCGATTGGATAATAAACCCCAGTGAAGGAATTTGCAGCGTTTTTCATCAACATTATTTTAACCCTAGGACGTAACACATATATGTGTTAACATAATTAACATATAGATATATATGTCAACATATGTGTCAAATAATAAGTATACAATTTTATAACACAGACAAAACTTTGGGGTAAATTTTTACCCCATATGGAAACATTCTTCCATACTTTCTAAACGCCGTTAAATGGATGTATTTTCAATTTTAGATAATTTAAATACAGTCCAGGGAATTATTGAATAAAATAAATCAACTGTTATGACAATATCAATATCCATTTTGTATGTTAGTAGCCAACGTTACCTTCCCAAAAACGCTGCAAATTCTTTCACTGCGATTTATTATTCAATGATTAACGTTTTGAATTTCTACTAAGCTTTGAGTGTCCGTATTTCACAAGTGATAGAGCGATTATTAAATTTCAGGAGGCACACAAATATGATCAACTGATCAATCCAAATAGGTGTTTTGGTTGAGAACAGATTTACATGGTCTATGCATATCTCCTGAAATTCAATAATCGCTCTATCACCTGTGAAACACGCACACCCCAAAGCTTAGTAGAAATTCAAATCATGAACGCAAACCAATTGAATATTAAACCCCAGTGAAAGAATTTGCAGCGTTTTTCATCAACATTATTTCAACCCTAGAACGTAACACATATATGTGTTAACATAATTAACATATAGATATATATGTTAACGTATGCGTTAAATTATAAGTATACAATTTTATAGCACAGACAAAACACTGGGGTAAATTTTTACCCCATATGGAAACATTCTTCCATACTTTCGAAACGCCGTTAAATGGATGTATTTTCAATTTTAGATAATTTAAATACAGTCCAGGGAATTATTGAATCAAATAAATCAACTGTTATGACAATTTCAATATCCATTTTGTATGTTAGTAGCCAACGTTACCTTCCCAAAAACGCTGCAAATTCTTTCACTGCGATTTATTATTCAATGATTAACGTTTTGAATTTCTACTAAGCTTTGGAGTGTGCGTGTTTCACAGGTGATAGAGCGGTTATTGAATTTCAGGAGGTACATAAATATGATCAACTGAACAATCCAAAGGGGGGTTGAGAACCGATTTACGTGCTCTATGCATATCAACTGAAATTCAATAATCGCTGTATCACCTGTGAAACAAGCACAATCCAAAGCTTAGTAGAAATTCAAATCATGAAAGCAAGCCAATTGAATAATGAACCCCAGTGAAAGAATTTGCAGCGTTTTTTTATGGTTATCAGAATACTTCAACCCGTGTATCGGCTATAAACCCTTTTTGGAGTTCACTCCAGTATCCGCATTACTACATCACTAGGTTACTGCAATCAAAACGAAAACAATAATAAACCAAAATAACGCAAATGTTGGCACCATAAATCGGGCCATTCATCGGGAATGGTTTGAGCTACGGACCTGGGGAAGGTCTCATTTGATTCCTCATGGAAAGTTCTTCAAAGAAAGTTCAAATTTAGGCCGCCTCGACTTTTTTTGAGGTTTTTAGGGATTCTACAAAACTTTGACAACCCTTAAAGGGCACTTTAAATTAAGTGTGAGAGCTGTCTCAAGAATTGGGGCGTTGTTGGACCAATATTGATTTTTCCTGAAAATTTCAGATTTTTTGCTCCAGCCGTTTGGGAGAAATCGTGCGACGGCGGACGGACGGAAAATTTTTTATTGCTGATTCGGATTTTACACCCTTCGAAACGTAAACCATGAAATTTTCAGCAGGAGTTAGAAATTGTTTTTTCAAGAGCGATTACAATGGTTTATCATTGAATAATAAACCAAAAGTGAACAGAATCAGACAATTGAGACCGAAATAAAATAGCCCATGGGAAAAACTACCGTAAATTTTGTTTTAACTAAAACTCGTATCCTCAACTAGCAATTAGTTGAGCAAACCAGGTTCCAAGCAAACTGGTACCCTTTGTGTTGGACCATCGTCCATGGTTCTCTCCTCGCAAAATATCCAGAAACACATCCCTCTTCTAGTTTTAAGAAAGAAATTCATATTATCAAATCTTTTCTTTTTTTCCTACCGAATTCGATGAAAAAGATGCTCCAAACACTTGTATTTTACAATTTTCTCATGCCATTGCAATAGCTTCATTTTCCAAGGAAATTCAAAAATTCGCTAAAAGTTAGTCAACAAACAGTTGGAGTGTACACTCACCTTACAGTTGGAGATGAAGTAGCTTTATACTCAAATATTGTCACTCACCTGAAAAAGAAAATTTTATATTATTGTCATTTCAATGTGTAAGAATTTTATTTGCAGATGGGGTGGAATTTTATACAGTACTAGGTGACCCGGCAAATGTTGTTTTGCCTTATAAATTATTTCTAGTTTTTAGATAAATTCTAGTGCAGACAAAAAGTAACTTATTTATTATTAAGTGTGTAAGTATGTGGTATAAGCGTGGAATAGGCGTGGAGCGCTATGAAAGATAAGGAAATATAAAAACAACAAACGCGAAACAATATAATTTTTAAATTATAGTTAATGGTCAAAAATTACATAATAAATTAGAACAGTGATACAAACATCATCAATCGTTTTATGTTTATAGCAATATCCGTCAATATATTTTATCCCTTTGAAATATCACTCACAGTAGAGGCGCGGCAAATTTTAAGAATCTAAGATTGGTAACACTAAGCATATATCAGGATTAAATTAGAATAATGAAAATTAATGTTTCTTTTCATAAAAAAAAATGTTTAGATTTCATAAGGTAAGGGACATTTTAATCGAAGTAGGTACAGTTAAAAACACTTTAATTGATCACTTATCGAGCGGGATGATTATGATTAAATTACTAAGATGGCTGCAAAAAAATAGGGGTTGGTGATAAAATAGTAAAAATTTAGGGTTGCATGTATTTTTTAATGCCACATTATAAAAATTAAATAAAACAGAAAATTTCGTCCAGAAATTAAAAAAATATTGAAGGGTGAAAATCTCTTATACTTTGGGGTATGAAGAATAGATGGTAATCCGTAGGCCACTGAATACGCGTATAAAATTTGGTAAAACGCTGCAAATTCTTTCACTGGGGTTTATTATTCAATTGGCTTGCGTTCATGATTTGAATTTCTACTAAGCTTTGTGTGCGTGTTTGACAATAGAACGAATTAAATCAGGAGGCTATCACAAATATGATCAACGCACAATCCAAATACTTGAAAACAAATTTACGTGCCCTATGCAATGTTCCAGCTCCTGAAATTGAATAATAAACCCCAGTGAAAGAATTTGCTTTGTAGCGTTTCATTCATTGAATAATAAACCCCAGTGAGAATTTGCAGCGTCATTTCAGTGTTAATTAGGTAAAACTTACAGATACCTATCTAGTATCCTACTTACTAACGTCGCCACAAGCTTTATGATTTCATGAATTGTGTACTTATGTTACAAATAAAGACAATAATTTAAACGTAAAAACGCAAATCTTGGGCATTCATAAATTTCTTAAAAAGGTTTTTTTTGTTTAAATCATTTAACTGGTCAAATCCACATAGGACAAATTGAAACAGATCTCACTTATCGATTTTATGGTCTCTACATCATGTTCAGGGGGATTTCAGAAAAGAGTTTCTTCTAATCCGCATTCACTTGTTTTGAACAAGCGCTTTCATTTGAAGCTAACAATAGAAAAATAATTTTAAATAACTTTCCGAATCAATCGTCCGCCATAAAGGACGTCACACAACTAAAATTGTATTGTCTGGCTCAAGAATCGGTTGAGCGTTTTAATAAAAGATTCCGTACATATTTCATTACAAGTTGAAAATTTCGTAATTGTTTTAGAGCATATTGTCTAGAATCATAGTAATTTTTGGGGACTTGATAACCCATATTCAGGGTCGCGGTTGAGGTTTTCTTGATTACCTCGAAATGCCAACAACTGGACTTATAAAATTATCAATTTAATTGGAGCGGTGACTGTTGTCGAATTTGACGATGTGACATCACCCAGGTCGTTTCAAATTCGTCATAAACCAAATATTGCATCGTCAACGTCAAACTTTTAGTGACGATAGAAAAAGAAACCTCCTTCATCTGCCGCCCTCATACAGAAGTTATGCGGCCATGAACACTCAATTTCCTCGTCTTGATGAAGCACCAGGAAGTGATAAACAGCAGCAACGTATGGATGCTATAGAAGGTTAGGAAATGACACAACTGACCAACTATAGAATTGTGATGATCCACAGTGCAATTGACGACGACCCAGATGGTTTTCCGTATACTATACCACTGATTTCGACTGATTTAAAACAAAATCGGACACTAAGAAATTGTGCATATCACTTTTGATGAAAGAGAAATCATCACTGAAGCTCAAAAACCACCAAAAATGCAATTTTAAGAGACGTTCGTCTGCTGCAGGAGTGTTTTTGTGCAGAAATGGCTTCTTGAGGATCGATGAAGCTTATTTTAATATAGAAATTTTCAATAAAATCTACATATTTATCTTTGAAATAGATTCCTTACGGGGAAAGGCCATTAGTTCCTGCTCCTTAAAACAATTTCATCGGTGACTGATGTCGGATTTGACGATGTGACATCACCCACGTCGTTTCAAATTCGTCATAAACCAAATATTGCATCGTCAACGTCAAACTTTTAGTGACGATAGAAAAAGAAACCTCCCTCATCCAGAAGTTATACGGCCATGAACACCCAATTTCCTCGACTTCCTTTTCTTCTTTTAAATCTTTTTTTTTATTCGATTCCTCTTCCTCCCGTCTTCTTCTCGGTTCGTTTTTTTCGTCTCTTTTCCTTCCACTCTTCGTTTTTTTTTTTTTTTTTTTTTTTTGTATTTTTTCCACACCTCGATCGCTTTTCCTGCTGACCCGACAGATTCCTTTCTGAAAAGGGAAGCCCCCTCTCCACCGAGAAGAGATGCACCCGGGCGCCCTATTGATGTCTTCTGCGTGCGGCGAGGTGGCCTTCTTTTCAATTTCCCGCTTTTCGGGAGGGATAACTACTGGATGACGAGCAACTACGTAGTGATTTACCGGTCGGTGAAAATCAGGTTTGGACGGCCAGGGTTTTTTCGCGTTTTTTTACGGAAAAGAAAACGAAAATATCGTTCAAAACGCCCACATATATCGGTTTTTTGAGGTCAAGGTACAAAACCTCAATACAACAGTAGAAATAAGTACGGAGACACTCGGAAGGAATGGGAGGCAAGTTCAGTAGCTCACTATGTCTTCTCGATGCTCTCTCTCTCTCTCTCTCTCTCTCTCTCTCTCTCTCTCTCTCTCTCTCTCTCTCTCTCTCTCTCTCTCTCTCTCTCTCTCTCTCTCTCTCTCTCTCTCTCTCTCTCTCTCTCTCTCTCTCTCTCTCTCTCTCTCTCTCTCTCTCTCTCTCTCTCTCTCACACACACACACACACACACACACACACACACACACACACACACACACACACACACACACACACACACACACACACACACACACACACACACACACTATTTCCGCCATAAGTACTTTGTTATAAAATGAACAATTCCTTTATGTTTTTCGGTGTTAACATCACTTGAAAAGTTATGAACAACAGGTAGTTAACTGGATTTTTCGTTTAACGATACACCAGATGTTAAAAACCATTAAAACACGAAACACACAGTTTTGAAACTTTTCTCCCCTGTTCTTTGCGATGAATTAATTCGTGGACATGAACGTTGAAATACCATCCAACCGGGGGCGGCTGGGGTTCATTCGAAGAGAGTAATTTAAAACACGGAGAAACTCAGAAGGAATGGGTGCGGGCATAGTTCAGTATCTCACTATGACTTCTAGATCATTGAAAATTATTATTGACTGCGACAATTAGAGGTAAATATTGAATTAGGGGGGTATTGTTATGCAGGAGCATAACTTGAGAAAATAAAATATTTGATTAAAAATAAAATATACCTAAAAAACAATGTTTAAAATGTCATCGAAATCGGTCAAGAACTCCCGGAGTTAGCTTGTCAAGGATTTCACGTTTGCGCAAGCGCAGAGGCATCCGGGGGTCATGAAATCCATCTACACATCAAATTGCAGTTCCTGAAAATGTCATCGGGGGGTCAAGAGAGTTATGCAGGGTACCTCAAATACGCATGCGCAGAGGGTGAAGGATCCAGGGGTCATGAAAAAACATACGAACAAATACGATCCCTGAAAATTTCATCAAAATCGGACTATAACTTCGTGTAGTTTTGCCCGAACAAGGATTTGCTGACAGACACACAGACAGACATTGATCAGATTCGTGTTCAGCACCCCGAAATACCCCTTAGAGAGTAGGTTTGAAAGCGATTAAACAGAGTTGATTTTCAGGACATTTTGATGAAAAATCGCGAAAATAACCATGAAGGAAGCGTTTTATCGAAAAACGGACTTCAGATTCGTGTTCAGCACCCCGAAATACCCCTTAGAGAGTAGGTTTGAAAGCGATTAAACAGAGTTGATTTTCAAAATGATGAAAAATCGCGAAAATAACCATGAAGGAAGCGTTTTATCGAAAAACGGACTTCAGATTCGTGTTCAGCACCCCGAAATACCCCTTATAGAGTAGGTTTGAAAGCGATTAAACAGAGTTGATTTTCAAACATTGTTCAGAAAGGTCTAAAACGCAAAATGCTAGTGGAATTTTTGATTTTGGAGACAAAAAAATTTTCACATTCCAAAAGTGAAAACAATGCTTCCGCTACTTTAGTAGGACTCGGAAGCAAAAAAAAAGAGGCACTTTTTGTTGGAAACTAGTTGTAGTACACGTGTGCCAAGATTTTCGGATCGTACGTTGCACACCCTGTATATCTAGTGTAAGTAATTATGTTTTACAGATATATATACAAATCGGTGTGGTTCCCTTATCGCATCACGAGACACTCGGTAATAGATGAGCGGATCGAGTTGCCGCGTGTCGAGCATTTCAGTTTTCAGGACGTATATTTAGCCCGAACAAATCCCCTCCGTTGATTTCGCGTTTTAAACGGGCCCGTTTCGGTTTGACCCCTTCGCGGCGAAACATTAAAAGATTCCCTTTCGAAAAAGGACCGGCCTCCTTTATCTAAATCTTCGCCCTTAATTAAAAGGTACCGACCCGACGACAGATTAAAAAATAAAAATTAAAAAATACAAAAAACCTGGGTCGTTCTCGTGAAAAAAAACGGAGCCGAGAAATAAAAAAAAGGTCGAAAATCGTAGTATCGAAAGCGAAAAACCCTCCCCGTTGCATACGGGAGACATATTAGACATACCTTCTGTGTGCGGATTCTTTCTGTAACCTCTTTTATCCCCCTTTTATTCGAAGGCTTCCTTGAAGTCCTATAGGAATAAGGGGAGAGGCTACCACCATAAATCTGTCTTCGAGAGGCTTCGACCCCCCCTCCGCCTTGCCCTATCCCCCTTTTCTCGAGGTGGTGTCTTCGGGACGTTAAACCTTCCCCCTGGGCTTTCCATAGCGTAGAGATTTGCATAAAGTCGTCCTTTTTCGACCCGTCCACCGTCCAGGAGTTCAGAAAAGAGGTACCGCTTCGGAAAGAGCTACCGTGGAATACCTTAAACCTCATTTTTGCTCCTTTTTTTCGACCAAATCAGTTCTGTTTTATTTTCTAACCCCCCCTACTCACCGCTCGTCCTCGAGAAAAGTACATTTTTCGTTCTTTTTGTTCGTTTTCTGTTTCAAGAAGGGTCTTTTTTGCGTATCTCTCCCGTATGTTTTGCCCCCTTGTATCCCTTCACCGTGTCTTTTGTATTTGAGGTACCCCTTCTACCGACCACCCCCCCTGGCGGGCAATCGCGATTTAGCATGCCGCCTTCATTTGAATCTCGAATCCGAAAAAAAGGAAAACTAAACACTTTATTTTAAACTTTTTTTTAATCAAATATTTTATTGGTTTCTCGGTGGAAATTTATTTATTCCTCCCCCCTCCCTCTTATAGCCTCTTTGTCGCAGAAAACCGTCGGGCATCGAGAAGACATAGTGAGCTACTGAACTTGCCTCCCATTCCTTCTGAGTGTCTCCGTATTAAATCTCTCTCTTCGAATGAACCCCAGCCGCTCTCGGTTGAATTTTATTTCAACATTCATGTCCACGAATTAATTTATTCGCAAAGAACAGGGGAGAAAAGTTGGTTACAAAACCGTGTGTTTCGTGTTTTAATGGTTAACACGGTGTTAAGTAAACGAAAAATCCAGTTTCTGTTGTACATTTCCGTAATGTAACATCCATAAAGGAATTGTTCATATTTTAAAATACTACCTCATAATGATTCTGGAGTTTAAAAGATGGCGGAAACCATTGAGAAGACATTTACTGCTGAAACTTTACAGAGAACGAGAGAGAGAGACTTGATTTATTACTAAAATTGTTATAGATATACAGGTGGAGAAAATAGAGGGCATCGAGAAGACATAGTGAACAACTGAACTTGCCACCCATTCCTTCTGAGTGTCTTCGTCATCACTCTCTTCGGACTAGCCCCTACGAAAGCCCCACTATGGCAAGAGTTTGTTATGGGTTTTTGTTGACTGTTTTTGATGACAAAAAATGTTCTCAAATTGTAAAGAAGAACATTTAGAAGAGAGGATTTGGTTTCGAAAATTTGTTGTTTCACGTATTGATGGTTAATGTTCAGTGGAGAGTAGAAAGTAAACGAAAAATCGATTTCCTGTCGTTTAATTCCGTAATGTTACATCCACAAAGAAATTTCTTACTCTAATGAATGTATTTTTTCAAGAATGACAACAACAATAATGAAAAAATGTTCATTCAATCGACGAACTTACGACGAACTACTTAATGTTGTTTCTGAAATTTTGAAGATGGTGGAAACCATTGAGAAGACATTTACGTCTTATGTGTGTAGGTATGAGAGTAAAGACCGACGGGCATCGGGAAGACATAGTGAGCTACTGAACTTGCCTCCCATTCCTTCTGAGTGTCCATCCCATTTAATTCATCTAATCATTCGACTAAACTATAGGACTTGCACCATTTCCTCTGGTTTTCCCGAAATGATAACGTGTCCGCCCAAAACTTTCAACGAACCTAGAAGTCAGTTAGAAGGTATGGATATCACTGTCAGCTGAAGGCCCTTGTATCTAACTTCGTTCCTAATCGATCTAACGCGCTAGAATGTAAATGGCGCAGTTTTAAGACAACACAACAATATAGAAGTTCGAGATGCCAAGTTTCGGTATGAGATTCAAGGGTGTAAATGCTGGTTACTCGTCCGAGACAAAAGAACCACATTAAGCCAATTGGTACTTGGGGATTCGAGATCTAGCTGGATTTAGTTAACAAAATTTGTGGGGCTTTGCTATTTTCATTCGACTACGCTTTAGAACTCTCACCATTTCCTCTGGTTTTCCCGAAATGAAAACGTGTCCGCCCAAAACTTTCCGCGAACCTAGAAGTCAGTTACAAGGTATGGATATCACTGGTCAGCTGAAGGCCCTTGTAGCTAACTTCGTTCCTAATCGATCTAACGCGCTAGAATGTAAATGGCGCAGTTTTCATGGCGTCTAGAGTAGACAAGACAACAACGTAGAAGGTGCCAAGTTTCGGTATGAGATTCAAAGGTGTGAATGCTGGTTACTCCTCCGAGACGAAAGAACCACATTAAGCCTTGTGGGAATTCGAGATTTAATTAACGAAATTTGTGGGGCTTTTCTATTTTCATTCGATCACTCTTTTAGGACTCGCACCATTTCCTCTGGTTTTCCCGAAATGAAAACCTGTCCGCCCTAAACTTTCAACGACCCAAAGCTTGCCTGCCTGCCTACCCTACTTTTATTTCCAGCAAACAAATCCGTCGGGTTTTGACAAAATTATCAAAATACAAGCCGTCCCAAGTTTTTTTTTTTCCAAACACCTCTCCATTGTCTTTCGGGGCGGAGAGGAAAATAAAGGATGTGCCGAATCCACAACTAAAGCTAAACAAAAGAAGTCATCGGCTTCCATTGAAGGAAGCCCATTGTGTCATCTCGCGTTTCGTCAAATGTCCTCCATTCATCGTTTCTCTTAAATTATTCCGCGGATTTCGAGTTAGAAATAGCGTTCGTTTCTCTAGATTTTCTTATAGCATTCAACGAGCTTTAGCTTTGGACCAGAGTTGAGATGTAATCGTTACTTTGAGTAATGAATAATTTTCCGATTACTTTCATTGTAATGACGTATATTTGGCTAGTAAAAATTTCAGTAAAAAGGAGATTGAAAATCCGAAGTTTTGGGATTGAAATAACTCCAGAAGTAATCGCGATTACCATTCCAATTACTGTAATGGTAATCGTCATTCCGATTACTTTTAATTAATTCCGAGTTTAATTAATTCCTTACAAAAAAACGAGTCGATTTAGAAGGGAAAACACTTTTTACAGAAAATAACGAAAAATAAAAATTTTGCAGGAGAATTTACCAGGATATGTCATAACCCTATTTTCGAAAAATTTCAACTTACGGACTTTTACACTTTTACAATCGATGTATAATGCGAATGCAAGTAAAGCGAATAGCAAGAGTTAGATAGATGACATCTGTATTATACGATATTAAATAGATAACATTGTTTCATCAAATTTGCATTCAACCAATAGAGCAATCGGATTAAAAAAAGTTTTCGAATTACCAGTACTCCATTTCGATTACAAGTAATGGTAATCGGAATGACGATTACTTTTTCCGATTACAAGTAATCGTGATCGGTTTTTCGATTACCATTACTTGTAATCGGAAAAAGGAATCGTTTTTTCGATTACAATTACAGTAATTGGAATGGTAATCGCGATTACCTGTCTTCAAAAGTAATTGGAATTTGTAATGGGTAATCGAATTACTTTCCTAACAACTCTGCTTTGGACTAACTGGACGAAAATCGTCGAGCTGAAGCGAGATATATCTAATATACAGGGGTGTATATAAGGGAGGGACCTGCCCCCCCCCCCCCCCCCCCCCCGAAATTTCGTAAATATAAATTAATATTGTATTTTTCGGTTTAACTGAATATTATTTAGGCTTAAAATATGCTTTCCCTGGGAAAAGAACCACTTTTCTATCAGTTTTTTGGTTTATTATTCAATAATAAACCATTGTAATCGCTCTGGAAAAAAAAATTTTTAACCCCCCAAAATTTCATGGTTTACGTTTCAAAGGGTTTAGAATCCGAATCTGAAATAAAAATTTTTCCGTCCGTCCCGCACGTTTTCTCCCAAACGTATGGAGCACAAAAGCTGAAATTTTCAGGAAAAATCCATCTTGGTCCGACGACGCCCCAATTCTTTAGCCAGCTCTCTCACTCAATTTAAAGTGCCCTTTAAGGGCTGTCAAAGGTTTTGTAAAATCCCTAAAAACCTCAAAACAAGTCGAATTTAAATATTTACCTATTTGAAGAACATACCATGAGGAATCGAATGAGCCCTTCCCCCCCCCCCCTACGTCCGTAGGTCAAACCATTCCCGATGTATGGCCCGATTTATGGTGACAACATTTGCGTTTTTTGGTTTATTATTGTTTGTTTAACCTAGCGATGTCCGGCCGAAAGCGTCGAGTTGTGGTGAAGCCGATGTGGATACTTGTAGTTTATAGGCGATACACGGGTTGAAGCATTCTGATATGTATGAAACGCTGATAATACATAGGTAAATATTATTACTGGGGATTATTTTTCAATATTATTACTGGGGTAAATAAGTTTTCTTTCACTCTGGGGTTTATTATTCAATTGGCTTGCTTTCATGATTTGAACCTGTACTAAGCTTCGGATATCCTCTGGAGTGTATATTTCAAATTTATAATTTCATGACCATGAAGAGGGAGAGCGTTATCAAAGAAAATTGGATTTGGATTGATCAGTTAAGATATGCATCAAATTCAATGATCGTAAATTTTACGAAACACGCACACTCTAAAGCTTAATGGAATTTTGAATCAGAATAATTTTGTTGTGAAATACCTGAAACCTTTAGACCGAATGCATGCGGCAACAAACCTCAATATCTTCCGAGTGGTTGCAACCAGCCATCGAGAAGGTATAAAGAGGAGAGAAAACTTAACGATGATTTTAAGAGTGTCTTAAGGAAAATGTTACGGGTCAAAGGTGATTGCAAATTTGTATCAGAATTGATCCCCAAGTTTGTACCAATATTCCCGTTATTCGGATATATAATATTTGTATTTATATTGTATATAGGAAAGCGTTAATGACCAGGAATCAGTGTGAAAAGCCTTAAACTGGATTTTCATTAAGAAAAATTGGAATTTTCTTTAAACCAAAGTCCGTTTTTCCCACGAAATACCTGAGGACCTTTAGACCTGAGCGAATGGGCAACAAACCTCAATATCTTCCGAGTGGTTGCAACCAGCCATCGAGAAGGTATAAAGAGGAGAGAAAACTTTACGATGTTAAGGGTCAAAGGTGATTGCAAATTTGTGTCAGAATTGACCGCCAAGTTTGTACCAATATTTCTGTTATTCGGATATATAATATTTGTATTTATATTGTATATAGGAAAGCGTTAATGACCAGGAATCAGTGTGAAAAGCCTTAAACTGGATTTTCATTGAGAAAAATTGGAATTTTCTTTAAACCAAAGTCCGTTTTTCCCACGAAATACCTGAGGAACTTTAGACCTGAGCGAATGGGCAACAAACCTCAATATCTTCCGAGTGGTTGCAACCAGCCATCGAGAAGGTATAAAGAGGAGAGAAAACTTTACGATGTTAAGGGTCAAAGGTGATTGCAAATTTGTATCAGAATTGACCCCCAGTTTGTACCAATATTTCTGTTATTCAGATTTATAACATTTGTACATTGACCAGGAATCAATGTGAAAAAGCCTCAAACTGGATTTTCAATAAGAAAATTTGGAATTTTCTTTAAACCAAAGTCCGTTTTTTCCACGAAATACCTGACAAGCGATAGACCTTAGCAAATGCGCGACAAAGCGTTTTCACGAGGTGATAGAAACGAAATAACCGCCCATCTCTTCTCGATGACGAGGGGAGGAGAAATGTTGTTTTTTTTTTCTCTGTCTTTCCGCGCGTGGGCAAACCCACGGAGAAGTAATTATAATGGCGAACGTGAGCCCGACGGTAAATCACAGTAATCAGGTCGTCTTGGAGACGGAGGGGCGGTAAAAAAAAGGAGGGGAAGGGGAGGTCGTGGCGATGGGAGAGGGGGAGAGGGGGTCATCCTTTCCGATTCAACGTTGTAATCGTCACCTTTGAGACGCGATGTGAGAGAACTCTGTCGGCATAATTTATAAGTTAACAAAGCCCACTTCCTATAAGTGACCAAAAAAGAAATTTTCCCGTTAATCTGCATCGAAAATGTAGTAAAACCCCCCAAACCGAACTTTTCTACCTCAACCCGTACTCTAGATATAATTTTGGTTTATTATTCAATAATAAACCATTGTAATCGCTCTGGAAAAAAAAATTCTAACCCCCCCCCCCCCCCCCCTGAAAATTTCATGGTTTACGTTTCAAAGGGTGTAGAATCCGAATCTGCAATAAAAAATTTTCCGTCCGTCCGCCGTACGCACGATTTTTCCCAAGCGGCTGGAGAAATTTTCAGGAAAAATCCATCTTGGTCCGACGACGCCCCAATTCTTGAGCCAGCTCTCTCACTCAATTTAAAGTGCCCTTTAAGGGCTGTCAAAGTTTTGTAAAATCCCTAAAAACCTCAAAACAATTCGAATCGGCCTAAATATTTACCTATTTGAAGAACATATATGAGGAATCGAATGAGACCCTCCCCACGTCCGTAGGTCAAACCATTCCCGATGTATGGCCCGATTTATGGTGCCAACATTTGCGTTATTTGGTTTATTATTGTTTGTTTGTAACCTAGTGATGCCGATAGCTTCGAGTTGTAGTGAATGTGGATACTGGAGTGATAGCCGATGTTGATACTTGTAGTTTATAGCCGATACACGGGTTGAAGCATTCTGATATGCATGAAACGCTGATGATATATAGGTAAATATTATTCAATATTATTAGTGGGGGTAAATAAGCATTCTTTCTCTGGGGTTTATTAAAATTCTAAGCCCCCCTGAAAATTTCATGGTTTACGTTTCAAAGGGTGTAGAATCCGAATCTGCAATAAAAACGCTGCAAATTCTTTCACTTATTATTATTCAATTTTTATTATTCAATAAGTGGGTTTATTATTCAATTGGCTTGCGTTCATGATTTGAATTTCTACTAAACTTTGGAGTGTGCTTGTTTCACAGGATAGAGCGATTATTGAATTTCAGGAGATATGCATAGAGCACGTGAATCTGTTCTCAACCAAAATACCTATTTGGATTGATCAGTTGATCATATTTGTGTGCCACAAAAGGATCTCTTGTTGATTTTCTGTTATGAATGTAAGAGTGGGCATCCTTGCCCAAAATTGTACAGATCAATAAATATATAATCTCTCTCTCTCTCTCTCTCTCTCTCGTCCTCTCTCTCTCTCTCTCTCTCTCTCTCTCTCTCTCTCTCTCTCTCTCTCTCTCTCTCTCTCTCTCTCTCTCTCTCTCTCTCTCTCTCTCTCTCTCTCTCTCTCTCTCTCTCTCTCTCTCTCTCTCTCTCCCACCACCTGTACCCCGTCAACGACCAATACCGCGGGCCCATCAAACAAATAAAACCTTAGCTAGACCAATAAAAACCCCTCCCAGGTCCCCGGCTACCGCGATACGCCTCCTACCAAAAAACGATCCATCACCCACAAAAACGACGACGAAACTTCAAAAACCACCCACTCGAACGTAATAAAACAACGACGAAAAATAAAAAAAATAAAAAATAAAAAACAATAAAACCCCCCCCACTATTCGGAGTCTTAACCCTCTCGCGCAGGGGGCCCTCGTAATGACAGATCTCTCCCGGGGTCCCGGAGCACCGCCACTCCCTTATAACCCGAGCGAAACCTCTCATTATTCCGATAACTCTCCGCGGAGACCCCACTATTATAACAACACGAAAAAAAAAAGAAAACACCACGAAAAAAAAACCTACCTTCATTCATAGTTCATCTCTTCTAGGTGTGTCAACTCCGTAGTGGGACGATACCTTCTCCGTGCCTTATTCCTCTTCGTCTTTACTCCCTTTAATTCCGTCCTTTTTTTCAATATCTTCCTCCTTTTTCTATTTTTTTTTGTGTACCCCCTTCTCATTCACACCTACTCCGTTTCATTTTTTTTCTTTTTTTTTATCTCTCTCTTTCACTCCCAGCAAAGCGACAGTACGGTCTGTCGGTTAATTCTTTGATTGCTACGAGCGACACCCCCGCCCACGCCTTAAAACCAACTCGGAAATATTAAACCCAAAAACGGACCCCAGTCGTCGAAATCCCTTAATAACGGGTCATTACGTAGCCGAAACTCGTGACAATTTCTTCCGATTACGTCCTTCGGTTGTTTGATTTTGTGTTTTTTTCGACGTCTTTCAAAATCTAAACACAGACCCAACGTGTTTTCGTTTTTTTTTTTTTTTTTTTTAATTTAGACCAATTTTCTTCACACCTAGATGTCCGGAGATCCGTCCTCCGTGCTCGATTGTTCCCGGGCGTCCGGGCGTTCATTTTAGATTCAAAAAGGAGTGACAAGTTGTGGGACAGTTTCGGTTGATTATTGGGAACAAACATCTGCAAATTATTACACAACGGTTTAGTATATCTGTATGGGAATAGGGAATAAGGGGATAGGGCACGTAAATCTGTTCTCAACGAAAATACCTATTTGGATCGATCAGTTGATCATATTTGTGTGCCTCCTGAAATTCAATAATCGCTCTATCACTTGTGAAACACGCACACTCCAAAGCTTAGTAGAAATTATAATCATGAAAGCAAGCTAATTGAATAAAATTGAATAATAAACTCCAGTGAAAGAATTTGCAGCGTTTCATGCATATCAGAATGCGTCAACCCGTGTATCGCCTACAAAGCCTCTTAGGAGTTCACTCCAGTATCCACATTACTACATCACTACATCACTAAGTCACTCCGATCAAAACATAAACAATAATAAACCAAAATAACGCAAATGTTGGCACCGTAAATCGGGCCATACATCGGGAATGGTTTGAGCTGGAGACCTGGGGAGGGGCTCATTCGATTCCTCATGGAAAGTTCTTCACAAAGAGTACAAATTTAGCCCGCCTTGACTTTTGCTTCCGAGTCTACCAAGTTAGCGGAAGCATTGTTTTCAGTTTCGGAATGTGAAAATTTTTTTGTCTCCGAAATCAAAATTCCACTCGCATTTTGCGTTTTAGACCTTTCTGAACAATTTTGGTTCTGCGTGTCTGTCTGTCAGCAAATCCTTGTTACGGGCAAAACTACACGAAGTTATAGTCCGATTTTGATGAAATTTTCAGTGATTGTGCGGGTTGGGGTGTAGATGGTCCCCTATAAGTTTCATGACCCCCGGATCAATAGTAGCATCTGCGCATCCGCAAACGTGAAATCCTTTTTACGCGCATAACTCCGGGAGTTCATGACTGAATTTCGATGAAATTTTCAGGGATTGTTCGGACTGATGTAAAGATGGTCCTCGTGTGTAATAAAGAGAAAATAAAGTTTTAGCCTCGAGCTTGGATCGAACCATATTGAACCATCATTAATAATTTTCAATCAATAATAATTAATAATTTTCAATGATCTGTACAGTCATGTTATGGATACGAGGAAGCTATGTGCCACACCCAATCAGCAGACGTTTTTTATGTTATTTGGCAAATAAAAACATGTTTTTCATTTATTCATTCATTCATTAATAATACACCTATGTTTGGAGCAGTTCTGTTAATAAACTAATTAAGTCAGTCATATATCTGATTTCTTCTCCGGAGAGAAGACCAACAACACCCGATATTCGGAGGGGAATATTCCTTCTCGATGGTCACCTCATCACTATCGAGTGACGAGCCTTCTCCCCTCTTCCCCTTGACGTCCCACACCCAGAAGATATCATTAGGACACTGACTGGCCATCGAGAAGGTTTTTTTTTCTAATGATTTTTCCTCCCCCGCCTTCCGTCGTTCCTTTATTCTTCTTCATCTTTTCCCCGCTGTTTGACAAATCGTTTGTCGGCGACTCGTGACGGATCGTTTTCTTTACGTCCCTGTACCTTCTTCATGGGCTAAGGTTGCACCCACTCGGAAGGGATTGCCTGGGGGTTCATTTATAAAAACCGAAGGGCCGGTTCGAAATTTGTGTCCCACCTTTAACACTATCGCGTACGGAAAAAACGAATCGTTATGTAATAATTTGCATAGTTTTGGGTTCAATTTTGAAAATTGCCAGTCAGTGCCTTCTAGATCGTCATAGCTTCTTCTCCAAGTCAATCGAACCTTCGTTTTCACTTTTCAAACCGTGATTTCTTCTCAAAAACCAAAATTTTGTAAACTCATTTTGAGTTTTAGAACACACAGAACAACTTTGCATTTGTCTGTCTGTCTGTTTGTTGTGCGGAACATGGAAACAAGAATAATTCCTACCGTTTTCATCCGGATTTGATGACATTTTCAGGGAAATACCGCGTTCGGCTATAGATCGTTCCCTATGAGTTCATCTCTATGAAAACAATACGTCTGCACATGCGTAAACGTTAAATCCATCAAGAATGATTTTCTTCATTATTGTCCGATTGTTAAGAACAGTCCAATAAGCCCCATACCAATGTCAACCTAATTTCATCATTATTCTATCCGATTCAAAATTACCGCAATACACGTCGAATAACCTTTTGAAGGCGTATTTTAAACCAAAAAATTGCACATTTATAAATCAGTTATCCCTTGCTGGTTAGGTAAAAACCACAATTTATAGTGCCAACATTCGATATATTTTGGTTTATTATTGTTTTTGTGTTGATATCAGTAACCTAGTGATGTAGTGATGTAGTGAATGATACTGGAGTGAATGCAATATCATGTGTATTATTTAATATGTTCAGAATTATTATAGTCCTCAAAAAAGGCTTTGTAGCCTACCCATACACAATCTGATAACCATAAAAAACGCTGCAAATTCTCACTGGGGTTTATTATTCAATTGACTTGCGTCCATAATTTGAATTTCTACTAAGCTTTGGAGTCTGCGTGTTTCACAGGATAGGGCGATTATTGAATTTCAGGAGGCACACAAATATCATCAACTGATCAATCCAAATAGGTAGTTTGGTTGAGAACCGATTTACGTGCTCTATGCATATCTCCTGGAATTCAATAATCGCTCTATCACCTGTGTAACACGCACACTCCAAAGCTTTGTAGATATTCAAATCATGAATGCAAGCCGAATGAATGAAATTGAATATTAAACCCCAGTGAAAGAATTTGCAGCGTTTTGAACAGTTATTAATATTGATTTACTACCACACCATCTACTGGAAAATGCATGAGCTCTACAGTAAAAACCTGTACATTTCTTCAGCCTCTTATCGGTCTATTTAATTTTTATTTTAGAGCAGTTTTTGACAGAGAAATTGGTGTTTGAAAGTGGAAAAACGTGAATTTTTTAACGAAATAGGCATGATATAGTGCCAAAAATTAGTGAATTAGTATTAGTAGCACGATTTCTGAAATTTCGTTGTTCTTATACCAAACTCCCCTCATTTATACGGATCAAACCAATTCAAGTCCAGTCCAGTCCAGTCCAGAGGTCGGTAAACCGTCAATGAAAGCACTAATCAATGAAGTTGGATATCAAATGACCTCTTACCACGAAGAAGTTATCATCTATATAACGAACCGACGAGAATGTCTCCCCGATGTAAGTCTTCTCGATGCAATTACGACCCTCTTTCGGGAACATCGTCCGACGGAAGATAAAGAACGAAAAAAAAAAATCCCTCGCAAATGAAACTGCCACCTCACCTCGCCACTGCACCTTTATCTCGTTCATTCTTGATAAGGGACCGTGAGGTTTTGGATTCCTTCGTCGTGCACCGTTTTGGATTCCTTCGCCGTGGCCGGCTCGAAAGTCAGAAGTAACGCGAACCGGGCCCCCGTCCCGAGAACCGGCTGACGACAGCGAGTGTCCGTTTCGCGTCACTCCAAGCCTTATTAAATAATTTTTATTGCGCGACGAAGACGACGGTATCGAGTTGAAAACGAGGTGTATTATAACCGTTTTTTCGTTATTTCGTTTCGCTGCCTGAAGCTTTCAGAGAATTTCATAGCTTCTCGTCTGGACTATATTTCACTTGGGTTTATGAGGAAAAATTATTTGTACCGACCAAACATTTCCAACTCAAAGCTCCACGGTTTTCGGTTGTAACTTTTGGTTTCAATTATGTTGATCATATAAAGATCCTTGTACGAAGCATCATAGGTTTCGGAATAATCGTATGAGGAGGCGCTGCTCAAACAGTTCTCAACCCTTTAAATGTGTTGCAAAATTCGATTTTAGAAATTGTATACGTTATCCACCAGGAAGCAGAGTGTAGTTTCACGAAGGCTGGAATTTTTTCAATTCATTTATTCACATTTTATTCCGACGTTTCGGAGTGGTGAAACACTCCATCATCAGGGGATCTGGGGAAATTTATTTGGGACATCCTCCTCGTCATTATTATTAGCAGTTGTCTGCTCACTGCAGTCAATTGGTTAAAAATGAATCCTTTTCGTTTATCCAACTCACATAACCCTACCTGATATACCACAGTGATCAACATACAAGGTAACGGTACCGGTAGTGGCCACAGTTAAGAATTGTTTTCTTTAGTTTTGACAATTGTGGGCCAACAGTAGTACTGACTTTCTTCAGGACTCATTTAGAATATAGCCCGACTCTTCCCTAACATATCCATTGCCTAAAACTATCAAAAGAACAATTTTTTTCTATTTTTTATTAATTTTTTCTCACACCTTTATTTTGATCTAGTAGTGGCCACATCAAATTACGAAATTTCCAGTAGTGGCCACGTGCATGTCTCAGTAGTGGCCACTTGACATTTTGCCCTCCTTACGTGTTTAATATCATTAAATTCAATACCAGATGAACAAAATTGATTCTATCCAGTAGAAGCTCTAGGATACAGCCCAACAAACGAGGAAACTAGGGACGGTCATATTGAGAAGTTTACCACAATTTCCAATGATGCTCTGCGCACTCCTAGTTCAACCTCTGACTACAAGATGACATGAGCTGTACCTCCTGCAAGTTTGAAGCCACTAGGAGACCGGGAATCCTTATTTCTCAAATATAAACTTTAAACTGGCCACTACTGGAGCAGTGGCCACTACCGGTGCCGTTACCTTATTATTAATATAACATTTTTTTTAAATCTGTACCTATAACAACAATAAAAATACTGCTTTAACATTTACATCATTTTTTGACTAGAATTTAAAGATCACAAACAGGTAAGAATTTAATTTTAATTCAGGTACATTTAAATCTACCATCAATAATAATAAAACCAATTGAATAATAGATTTTAGAAATAATTTCGAGAAAACCCCGCAGGTTCCACACTCATGAGTTGTTTTGTTGCGCTAAAATTGCACCTCAAATCCGCCCTCTCTCCTTCTTCTACAAACACCCTGAATCCTTCAACTTTTCTAAGAGCTCTCCTTACTTTTGGTTTATTATCATCACACTATATAAAAACCAGCTTATCAGAGTATATCGACGTTTCAGGGGGTGGTAACGCTGGGCGGGTGGAATTCTCCCCCCGTCTCCCAGGGCAACCGACCTGCTCCCCCCTCCCCCCAACCCCGCCAGTGAAGGAAGGAGGGCCCCAGAGGGGGGGAAGCGTCTCCCAGGGCAAGCGACGTGGTCCTCTCTTCGGGGATTTGGGATATACGATTTTTTGACTTTTAATATTGTTATTATACTCCCTCATTGTGTTGTTTAGTACTCTACCTCCTGTACACACGAGACTTACCCCAACAAGAAGGCACAACTGTTGCCACCTTTGCAGATGATACGGCTATCCTCTCTGTTGGAGATGATATAGAAGCTGCAACACGCAAACTACAGACGTCTACTACTGAGGTTTATAAATGGACCAAGATGTGGAGAATGAAGCTGAACGAATCAAAATCAGCCCACATCAACTTCACTAACCGAAAAGTCCCAATCTTGGATGTTGAGATCAATTCAAATAAAATACCGCATACTGAAGCAGTTAAATACTTGGGTTTGACACTTGACTCCAAATTAAACTGGAATAAACACATAGAAAAGAAGAAAGAAGAAATTAAAATCAAGTACAGAAGGATGTATTGGCTAATGGGAAGGAATTCCCATCTCTCTCTTCACAACAAACTGCTTATATATAAGCAGATCCTTCGCCCTATTTGGACCTATGGGATACAGATCTGGGGCTGAGCCAAGAAATCAAATATTAAGAAAATCGAAACCTTTCAGAATAAAATACTGAGAAGTATAGTTGGACCCCCTTGGTACATGCGAAACGATGATATTCATCGAGATTTGAGGATGGAGACAGTCTATAAAATGATTGCAAAATACGCAAGGAAGCATGAACATCGCCTCCACAAACACGTGAACCCGGAGATGCTCTACGTTTTGGACAACGAAGGTGAAATCCGACGTCTCAAGCGAAACAAACCACTGGATTTAGTTGTGCTGCGTGAATAGAAGTGCAATCGAACTCAGTGCTAATTAATTGAGCTATATAATAAAGGGCTAGATTTTGCTGTAAACCTACCCTCTTGGAGTGTACCTTTATTGATATGTAAAATTGCTAGATGAAATGTATTTGATTTTTCAGTCGCAATTAATAAATCACGAAAAAAAAAAACAAAAAAAATTGTGTTATTCACCTATTTCTTTTTAACCTGCGTAGCAGGGTCATTAAACTAGTTCAATAATAAATGATATTATTATTCTACTCCCACCCACCAAATAAGCTACCAAGTTTCATTCCTTCCGTATCAAGTGCTAACTAGGTACGGAAGTGGGTGGGAGTAAAAAAAATCCTACAGAGTGGGGATGGGCAGCGTCAGATCAGGGTCGGCTTCCCATCCCCATGATGCAGGCTGCAGCTCCTCCGCTCCTCTTCAAAAGCTTATCCTGCAGGAAGGGTACAACTACAAGTTTGAGTGTAGCAGACAAAGGGTCAAATAAAACCTTTTCAACTTGTTCTCGTATGATTCCTGAAATATTCGTCCAATTGAAATTCGCATTTCTACAACTGAAGTGTTTTCCAGAAAAATTTCTACTTCGATTTATAGACATCCTTATAATGCCTGTGGTACTTACTTAGTATGTTTGGCAGGCGGTCATACTTGATTCAAATGATTTATTAGGGTCAGTTCGTAAAATGCACAGTTTTATAGACAAATGGAATATCGAACGTGCAAGAGACAGATTTCGGGGTCGATTTCGATCGATGGGGGGTCATTTCGGGGAAAACAACGTAAAAAACAGCGAAGCGAAGAGGAACCGAGAAGGAAAAGCGGAAGTGGAAAGAAAACTCGATAAAAGTGGGGGAAAGACAGAGAGAGAGAGAGACGGAAAGAGAACAAAGAAAAGCCTCTAAAGAGAAAAGAAGAGAGAATGACGCGGTAAGAGGGAATGAGGAAGAGAGAGGGGAGGAGGGGGTTTTAAGAAGAGAAAATCGTTTTCGTCCAGACGGTGAACGGGGACTAGCGGGCAGACGACGGTTATGATCGATTTTCCTGCCAAGGAGCCGTCAGGGGAGCGAGCCGACGCAATTACTCGATCGAATCGGACGACAGAGAAAAACCAAGTTATATATATATAAAACCAAGATATCCAAGACCGTGATATAGGGAAGAATCGTTAGAACGCAGTTTTTCACTTTTATTATTCAATTGGTTTGCGCTCAATTTGTTATTATTCATTTATTTTCCCGACGTTTCGGAGTGGTAACACACGGTTCCATCTTCATTTGGATTGATATTTTATTTTGGACATTCATCCACGTCATTTTATGATTAGCAGCTCATTGCAGTCAATTAGTCAACAATGTATCCTTATTATTTATCCAGTCTTTCATCGCCCTACATGATATATAACAGTGATCAACAATAACCATTAATATTACAATTTTGATAAAAAGCTTTGTACCTTTTAACAACAATAACAATAATAATAAATCAATAAAAACTTTTTCAATAAAAAAAAGGTACCTGAAAAAAATTAAATTCCTACTTGATAGTGATCACGAAACTCTAGTCAAAAAGTTTTTATTGATTAATTATTATTGTTATTGTTGTTAAAAGGTACAAAGTTTTTATCAAAAGTTGTAATATTAATGGTTATTGTTGATCACTGTTATATATCATGTAGGGCGATGAAAGACTGGATAAATAATAAGGATACATTGTTGACTAATTGACTGCAATGAGCTGCTAATCATAAAATGACGTGGATGAATGTCCAAAATAAAATATCCCCTGAAGATGGAGTGTGTCACCACTCCGAAACGTCGGGAAAATAAATTAATAATAACAAATTCCAGTCTTCTTAAAAAAAACACCCGCTTCCTGGTGGATATTCTTCAAAGTTTAATTAAGGCTAACAAAATGACTAATAAAAACAAGTTATATATATATATAAAACCAAGATATCCAAGGCCGTAATACAGGGAAGAATCGTTAGAACGCTGCAAATTCTTTCACTGGAAAAATTGGTTATTCAATTGGTTTGCGCTTTAAATGATTTGAATTTTAAAAGAGCGTTGAATTTGGAGTGTGCGTGTTTACAGGTGATAGAGCGAGTATTGAATTTCAGGAGATATGCATAGAGCACTTGAATCGGTTCTCAACCAAAATACCTATTTGGATTGATCAGTAGATCATATTTGTGTGCCTCCTGAAATTCAATAATCGCCCTATCACCTGTGAAACACGCAGACTCCAAAGCTTAGTAGAAATTAAAATCACGAACGCAAGCCAATTGAATAATAAACCCCAGTGAAAGAATTTGCAGCGTTTTGTTATTGAACCTCAATACCCCCCCACACAAGAAAAACATCTATAATTTATCAAGTCCTTTAGCACTCGTATTGCGTTAAAACTTCCCCAAATTCAAATTTAAACGATGTAGCCTAAGGTAGACTGATGTAGAGGAGGCATACAAATATCATCAACTGATCAATCCAAATAGGTGTTTTGGTTGAGAATTGATTTACGTGTTCTATGCATATCTCCCGAAATTCAATAATCGCTCTATCACCTGTGAAACACGCACACTCCAAAGCTTTGTAGAAATTCAAATCATGAACGCAAGCCAATTGAATAATAAACCCCAGTGAAAGAATACTTATTTACCCCAGGAATAATATTGAATAATATTTACCTACATATTATCAGCGTTTCATACATATCAGAATGCTTCAACCCGTGTATCGGCTATAAACTACAAATATCCACATCGGCTATCACTCCAGTATCCACATTCACTACAACCCGACGCTATCGGCCGGACATCACTAGGTTACAAACATACAATAATAAACCAAAAAACGCAAATATTGGCACCATAAATCGGGCCATAGATCAGGAATGGTTTGAGCTAAGGACCTGGGGAGGGGCTCATTCGATTCCTTATGGAGTGTTCTTCAAAAAAAGTTCAAATTTAGGCCGCCTTGACTTTTATTGAGGTTTTTATTGATTTTACAAAATTTTGACAATCCGGCGTACGGCGGACGGACGGAAAAATTGTTATTGCAAATTTGGATTCTACACCCTTCGAAACGTAAACCATGAAATTTTCAGGGGGTTAGAATTTTTTTTTTTTTTTCAAGAGCGATTACAGTGGTTTATTATTGAATAATAAACCAAAATATATCGGCTGAAGAATCGGAAGAAATGTTGATCAATAACTAGAAATGTTGATAATAACTAACTAATTCACACGTATTCTCGAATGATGTTGTGACTGGAATCCGATCTTTATCCAAGCTAATTGCTCACCGTGCACAAATATATTAATGTAAGTCAATTAGAAACCAAACTCGATCGAATCCAAATTACAAAGAAAGTTTATTTTCCGTAGTTTCGGAAATCATTGAAAATAAACAAATGAAAATCGATCAGGTGATCGCAATACTTCGAGTGGACGTAACAAATGTCTTGTATGAAGAGATGAAAGGGTTCATTCGCTGTTGGATTTGCATCCATCCACACACCCTCATCGTCGTCCACTAACCTGCCAGCTAACTCCGACAACGTCTAACTTTTTAAAGCTCCTTTTTCAAATAGGCGGCCCTCTCTACCCTCCGGGCAACCCCGCCGCTCTTAGGAGAGTTTTCTTCTTTTTTTTTACCTTCCAGAAGGAGGCATGAGGTATATCGTTCGCGAAGCTTTTACGACTTTACCGGCCTCGGTAAGAGCGGAGGTCCCCCCCTTCTCGTCCGGCCCTCCGGGGAAGCCTCCTCGTCTTTTGAGTGCAACGTTAAGTCTTGGAGAGTGGAGAGTTATCCTTCAAAGTATAGGGCAAAAATCCTCCTTCGGAACGCTAAGGGTTTCGCAGTTGAGCCTTCGGCCTTCCGAGGGAAGACGCCCCGACGCGGTGTTTTCGCATAAGTTTAAACTTTTACTGGCCGACGCCGAGAGAGGGAACCCTCTACGGTGTACAGGACGCATAATGCGGCGAGGGTGAACGAGGCAACAGCGAGGAAGGTAACTTGCGAAGTGTAGAAAATACCTTCGCCGTGGAACTAGCTGAGAGACCATCTAGAAGAGAAACAAGCTATACCTTCTCCCTGCAGCGTATGGGATGTGATAGACGAAATTTTGTCATATTGGAGCACAATTTTGTGCACATTAGAGTTGTCCAGGGCAATAACTTTTCACCGTGAAAATGGCTGTTTTCATAAGGGAGAGAAACAAGCTATACCTTAATCGTGAGTGTATTCAAATAATTGTTGATTTTAGGGAAAAATTCAAGTTTGATTTGCAAACAAAACAGTAAAAACCTAGAAAAATACTGATTTTTGAGAAACCAAAATAGGAAGTGCCTTTGCCGTGGAACTAGATGGGACCATCTAGAAGAGAAACAAGCTATACCTTCTCCTTGCAGAGCGTATGGGATGTGATAGACGAAATTTTGTCAAATTGGAGCACGATTTTGTGCACTTTAGACTTGTCAAGGGCTATAGCTTTTCACCGTGAAAATGGCTGTTGTCATAAGGGAGAGAAACAAGCTATACCTTAATGGTGCAATGTATGCAATTCCTTGTTGATTTTAGAGAGAAATTCAAGTTTGATTGCAAACAAAACAGTAAAAACCTAGAAAGGCACTGATTTTTGAGAAATCAAAACAGGAAAATGCCTTTGCCGTGGAACTAGCTGAGAGACCATCTAGAAGAGAAACAAACTATACCTTCTCCTTGCAGAGCGTATGGGATGTGATAGACGAAATTTTGTCATATTGGAGCACAATTTTGTGCTCTTTAGGGTTGTTAAAGGCTATAGCTACCTCGGGGTCATATTTCACCGTGAAAATAGCTGTTGTCATTAAGGAGAGAAACAAGCTATACCTTAATCGTGCAGTGTATGCAATTCCTTGTTGATTTTAGGGAGAAATTCAAGTTTAATTGCAAACAAAACTGTAGAATTTCTCGGTATAATACTGATTTTTGAGAAATCAAAACAGAAAATACCTTCGCCGTGGAACTAGCTGAGAGACCATCTAGAAGAGAAACAAACTATACCTTCTCCTGCAGTTTATGGGATGTGATTTTAGACGAAATATTGTCATATTTTGGCACAAAACAGTGAAATTAGGGTTGTTAAAGGCTAAAACCTCGGGGTCATATTTCACCGTGAAAATAGCTGCTGTCATAAGGGAGAGAAACAAGCTATACCTTCTCCCTGCAATTTGCGCGATGTTTGAGACGAAATTTCATCATATTATAGCAAAATTTTGTGTGCAGGAATCATTTATACGGCGCAGGGTTGGTGAGGTCAAAAGCCCCCATGGGTCTAAAGTATGATGTAAATACCTTCACCGTGGAAATAGCTGGGGACATAAAGGAGAGCAACAAGCTATACCTTCTTCATGCAATTCCTTGTTGATTTCATGGTGAAATTCAAGTTTAATTGCAAACAAAACAGTGAAAACCTAGAAAGATACTGATTTTTGAGAAATCAAAACAGAAAATACCTTCGCCGTGGAACTAGCTGAAAGACCATCTAGAAGAGAAACAAGCTATACCTTCTTTCTGAAGTGTATGCAATTCCTTATTAATTTGAAGGAAAAAGTCATTTAAATTTCATTTAATTGAAAAAAATAACAATAATAACGCTAACATAACGATAACAAACACCTACGAATCACTACCAGACACCTTAACTTTCACAACAGCCCTTTCCTTCGTTGAAAAACTTGGAAACCCAACACTGCCCCCCCCCATTGGATATTTCAAGTGACAAAAACCGCAAACGCCATCCCAATTCATCATTTGCCTGACTACAATTTTCCCCGAGACAAAACGGAATTGAAACTAAAAAAAAAAAAATTAAAATAACGAAAAATAAACCTCTCGCCAGTCGTTTAGTCGCTGTCCTTATACGAACAATCGCTGTCGCGAGCGGTTTCTCGTTAGGTTCGCTCCTATTATTCAAAACACAAAGGAGAAAAAATTCCCGGTTTTCCGTCTAAAACGGAAAAAATTGCTAAATAAATATTTTTTTCGGCGTCTTCGTTCCGTCGGTTTTTCTTTCGAGAAAAGCGATCGAGATTCGAACGGTTTTTCCTTTAAATGGGCAAAAATCCTGTGGAGTTTTTTTTTTTTTTTTTGTTGTCGTTAAAATGAGAGAAATGAGAATCGGCGCCGGCCCTTTTAAGGATTTTCGGCGATTTCCTAGAGTGTTTTCACGAGTTGTATTTGACATCGCGTTTTTCATTGCATATGTCATACACCCAGGTTATGATCCGAAAAAGGGTCATTCCGTGCACAGACAGACTCGACAGACAGACAGACCCCCTTCAATTTTATTCATACATGGTATAGTTGCTTCTCAACATCGATAAGACCTTGTTAATTATTTTTTTCATTTTCAAATCTTGAATGCTCTGAGCAATCTGACTTTTTGAAAATCGCTTTTAGCTGTATGCATAGTTTGTGTTTGTATGTCTTTCCTTTGGTTTTATGTAAAAATCTGGGAGTTTATTTGAAACAAAACAGAAATTTAATTTTCATTTGAGGCTTTGATTTTTGAAAATGTTCATGAGGAAATTATTTTATTTTAGGGAAGCTAGAAATTTTTTATCACGTTTTCAATTGAGAATTATTTATTTTAGTCTAGTATTTTCTTTGTTAAAGTTGAATTTTTGTATGGGAAAGTGCCGGGAAATCTCTGCTAATGATCAACTGATCCAAATACAACTGTCCTTCTTTTCTGAGTTTGATGTTCCTCAAATTTACGGCAATTGTCTTTTATATCTATCGTGCTTGATCATCACACATAAAAAACCAGCTTATCAGAATATCGTCGTTTCATGGTAACGCTGGGCAAATGGAAACGGAAAATACAACAGGGGATTTGGGATATTCGATTTTTTGACTTTTAAATTGTTATTAACTTCATTGTGTTGTTTAGTACTCTACCTTGTACACACGGACTTAAAAGAAGGCACATGTTGCCACCTTTGCAGATGATACAACTATCCTCTCTGTTGGAGATGATATAGAAGCTGCAACACGCAAACTACAGACGTCTACTACTGAGGTTTGTAAATGTACCAAGATGTGGTGAATGAAGCTGAACGAATCAAAATCGGCCACAAACTTCAAAACCAAAAAGTCCCAATCTTGGTTTTCCGTCAAAACGAAAAAATAATAATAATATTAAATAACCGTCGGGTTTAAATTTGAATAAAATAGAAAAAAGAAAGAAAACATTCCTTTAAATGTATAGGCAAAAACCTGTGGACCCATTCATTAAAACAATTAAAATGAGAGAAATCCCGGCTTCCGGCAATATTTGGACCTTTGGGATACGAATAAAAATGAATATTATTTCCAAATTTCATTGCGTTTTTCAATATATGTTGGAGCACCCAATGATCCAAATATTTTCAAGAATCAGACTCGGAGACAGTTATAAATTATTGCAAAATAAAAAAGCAAAAATTCCAAAACTTAGAAAAATAAACCTTGATATTTTGATTACGTTTATGGAACGTTTCACATGATGAAACCGAATTCTTTCATTGGTGTTTATTAAATTTGGCTTGTGCTCAAAAATTTCCCACTCGGTTTTTCGGTATAATAAAGGGCTACATTTTCCCGTTTCGGATTTTTGCAAAAAAAACTAGAAAAGCCAAAAATTTTCAGGGCAAAACCGAAAATCGTTTTGGTTTTTCCGCAATTCAATAAATCACGAAATTAAGTGTTATCTATCACTTAGTAGAAATTCAAATCTGAATGCAAGCCAAATGAATAAATGGAATACCCCAGTGAAAGAATTTGCAGCGTTTTGGTTTATTATTCAATAATAAACCATTGTAATCGATAATATCCGGGAAAAATATCGAAACGCCACCGATATTTAAAATGTATCGATATATCGGTACGGATATCGAATATCGCCCAACCCTATCCAGTGATGTTTCACATTCATGTTAAGGATAATTAGGTTTTTGAATTAGGTTTATTTGAATCATGTGTATCTAATTTACCCCATACAAAAACAGAAGTTCATTGAAGAAATTCCTCGTTTAGAAATTTTGCCTTCCTCAATGAAAATTTTCTTGTAATGTTAGCTTTCTTTTGGTTTATTATTCAATTATAAATCATTGTAATCGTTCTTGAAAAAGAAAATTCTAACATCCCTGAAAATTTCATGGTTTACGTTTCAAAGGGTGTAGAATCCGAATCTGCAATAAAAATTTTTCCGTCCGTCCGCCTAACGCACGTTTTCTCCCAAAATGCTGGAGCAAAAATCTGAAATTTTCAGGAAAAATCCATGTTGGTCCGACGACGCCCCAATTCTTGAGCCAGCTCTCTCACTTAATTTAAAGTGCCCTTTAAGGGCTGTCAAAGTTTTGTAAAATCCCTAAAAACTTCAAAAAAAGTCAAGGCCAAATTTGTACTTTTTTTGAAGAACACTTCCATGAGGAATCGAATGAGCCCCTCCCCAGGTCCGTAGCTCAAACCATTCCCGATGTATGGCCCGATTTATGGTGACAACATTTGCGTTATTTTGGTTTATTATTGTTTTTGTTTTGATTGCAGAAACCTAGTGATGTAGTGAACGTGGATACTGGAGTGAACTCCTGAAAGGGTTTATAGCCGATACACGGGTTGAAGCATTCTGATAACCATAAAAAAGCTGCAAATTCCTTCACTGGGGCCCCACTATTCAATTGGCTTGCGTTCATGATTTGAATTTCTACTAAGCTTTGGAGTGTGCGTGTTTTTCACAGGTGATAGAGTGATTATTGAATTTCAGGAGGCACACAAAAATGATCAACTGATCAATCCAAATAGGTATTTTAGTTGAGAACCGATTTACGTGCTCTATGCATATCTCCTGAAATTCAATAATCGCTCTATCACCTGTGAAACACGCACACTCAAAGCTTAGTAGAAATTCGAATCACGAGGCAAGCCAATTGAATAATAAACCCCAGTGAAAGAATTTGAAGCGTTTTTCCTACCATATACAGATATATAATCTTCAAATGATTTCAAAGTTTCTAACTTCGGCGGACTCGGGCTCATCCGATTCGTTCAATCTAACAGTTTTTCAAATGAAAATTAATTTTTTTTAATGACCTCTAGAATCTACACCTGGATTTTTGACAATTAAGTATGTTTTTACTGCAAACCGTAATAACCGCGTGATATTTCATCATAACCACACTGTTTGAAGTCAGAAACGGTCGTGAGAATTGATTGCGACAAGTTCCCATCCGTTCGCCTTCAACCCCATTCATCTCTCGTCCGAAGGGGAAAAAAAAGTTGATTAATCAAAATCGTGTCGAAATTCCACCTTGTGATATTACGCTGATTAATAGCCGATAGTGTTGCAGGAATAACCGAATATGGTAATCAAAAAACTACCGCTCAATCCCAGATTAAAAGGAAAAACTGCTAAAATTTATATGCAACACAGTTATTTAAGATTAAATTTATAGTACTAAATTCACGGGTGCACACCCGAAGCTCCTCGTCACATATAAAAAAAATCGTCCAAAACTAAAACAATTTTTTTCCTAATCTTCAAAAAGGATCTATTTAATTTTTTGCGCAGAATAACTTTGTTATTTTAAATGGGAAAATTATTTTTTTAATGCAGATTCGGATTTCAAAGAAATCTTACGGCGGACTCGGCTGGTAAGAAATATTTGAAATTACTAACTCCCGTAAAATCGCGTGATTTTCATCATTTGTTTGAGAATGAACTAAGAAACGGTCGTGGCTAAAGTTCCCGATATTTTTTCAAAAAAAATTCATCTCTCGTCCGAAAAATAAAGTGAATAAAACGTGCGAAATTCCACCTTGTGATATTACGCTGATTGATAGCCGAAAAGAATAAGCGAATATGGCGCAATAAAAAACTACTGTTCAACACAAAAATCTGCTAAAAGTTATATGCAAAACTTATAAAGAACACAGTTATTCTAGATTAAATTTATAGTACTAAATTCACGGGTGCACACCCGAAGCTCCTCGTCACATATACAGGGTGGCTCTTTCTATTTCCGTTGATTGTGGAGAAATCAAAAAACTTGTCTAAGTAACCTCCCCTTATTTATTCCCAAAGAATTCTACCATCGCATTTTTGCGCATCGCGCATGCCCGCAAATGCGCGTTGCGCGCACCAACTTTGTTTTTTTCAAATGGAACCGCGCAATTTTTATTGCAGAATCGGATTTAACATAAAATTTTATGAACGTTTTACTTTGACAACTTTTTTTTTGGACGCACCCAGGAGCGTCCAGAAGCGCCCAAAGTTTGCCTACGCCTGAAACGTGGTGGTTTGAAAAAAAAAAAAGAAAAAAAACGCTGCAAATTCTTTCACTGGGGTTTATTATTTAATTGGCTTGCGTCCATGATTTGAATTTCTACTAAGCTTTGGAGTGTGCGTGTTTCACAGGTGATAGAGCGATTATTGAATTTCAGGAGGCACACGAATACGATCAACTGATCAATCCAAATAGGTATTTCGGTTGAGAACAGATTTACGTGCTCCATGCATATCTCCTGAAATTCAATAATCGCTCTGAAAACTGCGCACACTCCAAAGCTTAGTAGAAATTCAAATCATGAACGCAAGCCAATTGAATAATAAACCCCAGTGAAAGAATTTGCAGCGTTTTTTATTGCAGATTTGGATTCTACACCCTTGGAAACGTAAACCATGAAATTTTCAGGGGGGTTTGGAATTTTTTGTTTTCAAGAGCGATTACAATAAGTTTATTATTGAATAATAAACCAAAATGGAATGATACAAAGAGAATAAAAAGGGATTCTCCGTTCGGGTTGAGCAAGTTCATCGGCACCTGACAAGGCTCTCCCATTGTGAATTCTTGTCCAATACTTGGGAGGAGGCCGGAAGCCACGTGCTAAGGCCCCCGGCCCCGCGCCGCCTGTCCCGAACCATCGGGGAGACATGAGTCACGGCCGCTCATCTCTACTGCATGTCTGGGAGAGGTAGTTTTTGTGAAGGGCTACCTACCTACTATCTACATCAAGTAGGTATAGCGTTTCCGAAACGAGTCAGACTTTTGGTTCAGTGACAGTGCTGAATTAGTTGTCTTAATCAAAATAGAAAGTTGAAATTTGAACGATGGGGCCACTCATCTCTACTTCATGTTTGAGACAGGTAATTTCTGAGGAGGGCTACCTACCTATCTACATCAAGTAGGTATAGCGTCCCCGAAACCAGTTGGACTTTGAGTTTTTTAATTACCTTTGTGATCGACCAAGGACACGAATTTGAATTAGCTGTCTTTTTCTATCCTAATCAAATGCTGATTTGAACGAATTGTGGTTATTTTCCTGAACACCTACTGTATTATCTCTACTGCATGTTTAAGAGAGGTAGTTTTTGTTAAGAACCCTACTATCTACATCAAGAGGTATGTTTCCGAAACGGTTTGGACTTTTGGTTTTGTAATTGTGGTTTTTCGTGTTTTAATCAAACCTAGAAAGCTGAAATTTCAATGATGAACATGCTCATCTCTACTGCATGTTTGAGAGAGGTAGTTTTTGTGAGAAGGGCTACCTACCTACTATCTACATCAAGTAGGTATAGCGTTTCCGAAACGAGTTGGACTTTTGGTTCAGTAATAGTGCTGAATTAGCTGTCTTAATCAAAATTTGAACGATGGACCACTCATCTCTACTGCATGTTGAGAGAGGTAGTTTTTGTGAGAAGGGCTACCTACCTACCTACTACATCAAGTAGGTATAGCGTTCCTAGAAACTTATTTGGACTTTTGGTTTTTTAAAATTACTGTAATTAGTCATTCATTTTCTATCCTTAAACACTTTTTAATTTTCTGTTCCAATCCATCTAGAATGCTGAAATTTGGACTTTTGGTTTCGTATTTGTGGTTATTTTCTGTACTTAACAACCTAGAAAGCCGAGATTTAGATCATGGGACGCTCATCTCTACTGCATGTTGAGAGAGGTAGTTTTTGTGAAAGGGCTACCTACCTACCTATCTACATCAAGTAGGTATAGCGTTCCCGAAACCATTTGGACTTTTGGTTTTTAATTACCTTATTTCATCCCTAATCAAACTAGAAAGCTGAAATTTTAATGATATTGCCACTCATCTCTACTGCATGTCTCTGAGAGGTACTTTCATGAGACAGGTTACCTACCTACCTACCTACATCAAGTAGGTATAGCGTCCCCGTAACCAGTTGGACTTTGGGGTTTTTAAATTACCTTTGTGATCGACCAAGGACACGAATTTTTTTGATAAATGTCCCTACTTCACATAGAATGTTGAAAGATTGGACTTTTGGTTTGTAATTGTGGTTATTTCTGTGTACTTAATCAACCTAGAAAGCTGAAATTTAATGATGGGACCACTCATCTCTACTGCATGTTTAGAGAGGTAGTTTTTGTGAGAGGGATACCTACCTACATCTACATCAAGTAGGTATAGCGTTTCCGAAACATTTGGACTTTTAGTTTTGTAACTGTGGTTCATTTCATGTCCTAATCAAACCTAGAAAGCTGAAATTCCAATGATATTGCACCCATCACTACTGCATGTCAGGGAGAGGTAGTTTTGTGAAGGGCTACCTACCTACCTACTATCTACATCAAGTAGGTATAGCGTCCCCGAAACCAGTTGGACTTTGAGTTTTTTAAATTACCTTTGTGATCGACCAAGGACACGAATTTTTTACTTAAATGTCCCTAGTTCCATGTGATCATTGGGAGATAGAAGCTTGTGCCTTACCAAAAATCTGTATTATGATTCATTTTCAGTCCTAATCACTTTAGAATGCTAAATTTGACTTTTGGTTTCTTAATCAAAATGGTTATTTTCTGTACTGAACAACCTAGAAAGCCGAAATTTAGATGATGGGACGCTCATCTCTTCTGCATGTTTAAGAGAGGTAGTTTTTGTGAGAAGGGCTACCTACCTACTATCTACATCAAGTAGGTATAGCGTCCCCGAAACATTTGGACTTTTGGTTTTGTAATTCTGTTTATTTCATGCCCTAATCAAACCTAGAAAGCAAAATTTGAACGATATTGCACTCATCTCTACTGCATGTTGAGAGAGGTAATTTCTGTGGAGGGCTACCTACCTACCTATCTACATCAAGTAGGTATAGCGTCCCCGAAACCAGTTGGACTTTGAGTTTTTTAAATTAATTACCTTTGTAATAATTAATATGTCCCTAGTTTCATATGATTCCCTGGAGATAGAAGCTTGCGCCTTTCCAGTAAAACTGTAATAGTTTCATTTTCATCCTAATCACTTCAGAATGCTAAAATTTGGACTTTTGGTTTCGTAATTGTGGTTATTTTCTGTACTGAACAACCTGGAAAGCCGAAATATAGACGGTGGGACGCTCATCTCTACTGCATGTTTAAGAGAGGTAGTTTTTGTGAGAAGGGCTACCTACCTACCCATCTACATCAAGTAGGTATAGCGTTCCCGAAACATTTGGACTTTTGGTTTTGTAATTCTGTTTATTTCATGCCCTAATCAAACCTAGAAAGCTGAAATTTCAATGATATTGCACTCATCTCTACTGCATGTCTGGGAGAGGTAATTTTGCGAAAAGGGTTACCTACCTACCTACCTACATCAAGTAGGTATAGCGTCCCCAAAACCAGTTGGACTTTGAGTTTTTTTAAATTAACTTCCTTTGTGATTGACCAAGGACACGAATTTTTTAACTTAAATGTCCCTACTTTTATATGATTCCTAGAAGATAGAAGCTTGCTCCTCACTAAAAACTGCAATGGTTATTAAATAAATTTTATTTTATGTTCTAAACCAACCTAGAAGCTTGAAATTTGAATAGCAGCATGATGATTTGAGGTAAATCTAAGGATTTTAAACGAAGCTGGTAACGAAAAAACTCTACGAGGTACTTTTAGGGGGAAATAGGTTGTAAGACAAGTAACAAGCGGTGGGATATGATCGCGTTACAACCTGTACGTGTATGACATGGTGAAGTTACAACTTCTCTCCCATAACTTCTCGATGATTCGTTTTCGTCGATTCGATTTTCGACCTTTTTCCCGCGTTAAGTACCTACAACATTCTGCTCGCAGGTGGCCGGGAGAAGCGAGGTCCTTCCCGAAGTCGCAAAACAAAGGACGAAAGCTCCTCCTCGTTTTCTAGAGATAAGCGGAGAATGTTTTTTCGCATGTCGTAGGTATTCCGCGAGGAGATAACGGAGGCTTCCGCCGAACATCATGTAGAAGGGATTGAGTTTGAGTGGCGAAGAACAAAGGCCGTCAGAAGGTCAACGGACAGGATTTCTAAATGATTTCGGTTTCGAGAAAAAAAAAACCTTTCCTTACTTAAAAGCAAACACTGATCCGCTCAAATGTGGACAATTGAAGAGTGGAATCAAAAAAGACCGTAATAGTCCAGAAGCTCAGGGTCAAAACCATGATTCTATTACACAGGTCTGCAACCAAAAAACTGTATACGATTTTGGTTTATTATTCAATAATCAACCATTGTAATTTGTCTTGAAAAAAAAAAAAAAAAAATTTCTAACCTCCCCTGAAAATTTCATGGTTTACGTTTCAAAGGGTGTAGAATCCGAATCTACAATAACAATTTTTCCGTCCGTCCGCCGTACGCACGATTTCTCCCGAACGGCTGAAGCAAAAAAGCTGAAATTTTCAGGAAAAATCCATGTTGGTCCGACGACGCTCCAATTCCTGAGCCAGCTCTCTCACCTAATTTACAGTGCCCTTTAAGGGTTGTCAAAGTTTTGTAAAATCCCTAAAAACCTCAAAAAAGTCAAGGCGGCCTAAATTTGTACTTTTTTTGAAGAACATTCCACGAGGAATCGAATGACCCCTTCCCCAGGTCCGTAGCTCAAACCATTCTCGATGTATGGCCCGATTTATGGTGACAACATTTGCGTTCTTTGGTTTATTATTGTTTGTTTGATATCAGTGATGCCGATAGTGATTGTAGTAATGTGGATACGAGTGATCTAAAATGTGGACTTGATACATTATTGAAACATTGCATGATACATATAAAATAAAATATTATTACTGCAAAAGTTCTTTCACTGGGGTTTATTATTCAATTGGCTTGCGTTCATGATTTGAATTTGACTAAGCTTTTTGGTGTGCGTGTTTCACAGGTGATAGAGCGATTATTGAATTTCAGGAGATATGCATAGACCACTTAAATCGGTTCTCATCCAAAACACCTATTTGGATTGATCAGTTGATGATATTTGTGTGCCTCCTCTACATCTGTCTACCTTTGGCTACATCGTTTAAATTTGGATTTGGGGAAGCTTTAACGCAATACGAGTGCAAAAGGACTTGATAAATTATTGATGTTTTTATTGTGGGGGTATTGAGGTTCAATAAAAAACGCTGCAAATTCATTCACTGGGGTTTATTATTCAATTGGCTTGCGTTCATGATTTGAATTTCTACTAAGCTTTGGAGTGTGCGTGTTTCACAGGATAGGGCGATTATTGAATTTCAGGAGGCACACAAATATGATCAACTGATCAATCCAAATAGGTATTTTGGTCGAGAACAGATTTTCGTGCTCTATGCATTTCTCCTGAAATTCAATAATCGCTCTATCTCCTGTGAAACACGCACACTCCAAAGCTTAGTAGAAATTCAAATCATGAACGCAAGCCAATTGAATAATAAACCCCAGTGAAAGAATTTGCAGCGTTTTCCTTTTTTTCACTTCCTTGGTCTAACATTGGTCTAGAATGGATTTTGTATTCAGCTATTTTTGTTATTTCTATTTTCATTTATTTATTTATTTTTAATGTTTGGGTTGTGACCCACCCCCCAGGATCAATTCTAATAGTCATCCCTGTACTGGGAGACCTCCATGATCGTCTCCGGTAAAACGCTGATACCACAATTTTCATGATTCTAGACCTCTGATAGTTGTTGTGGTGGGAAGAGTCTCGATTGATCCTGTACCAATTCAAATGAACTCCAGTTTGAATCTCTTAATTTGGAGCGTTACATCTGTTTATTCTTGTTAGAGACGTTTCGTCCCGCAGCGGGGACTTCCTCAGTCTAACTATGTATAACAACTAGCATACTTGAGGCATTGCCATGGTGGTGGCACCACACATATCTTGTTGTTGGTTACTTTTAGCTCTGTAGTTGACTTTAAACTGTTTCACTCCTCCTTGTCCATGTACTCAAGCTGGTCATATTCTCTATTGCTCAGTTGTTGATCTCAACTGCGTCAATTAGTTAAATAACTTTGCTCTGTTTTAAAAATCAAAAAGGGGAGAGGAACTGCAGCATAAATTAAATTTACTGAATGAGTGTCTAATTTCAAAG